>OY757275.1:9957145-10361264 GCA_963584085.1 Pyrausta aurata | reverse complement strand
CTGCGCACACATCCGACATGTCCATAGCGATGATTGTGTCTGCTCAATTGACCTAAAATTCCCACCTAAATGTTGAATACTAAATATTACAATACTCACTCGCCATCGTGATCAACCGTGCACAAGTCCAACATATCCATAGCAACAATGCGTACATTGTGGGTTTGCTTCAGCTGGCTTCCGAGGTGGATGGTGAAGCTCTCTTCGAGGCGAGGGCGCGGGTTCGACGCCGGGATTGGCATGATGTGGTCCGGTGAGAAGGTCGCTAGCGGGGAGTTGCTGTACACACATACATTTTGATTAGGCCCCAAGTTATGTATAACTGCTTGATTACATGAGATGCACTGAGAAAATTTATGTACTTATCGTCAACAACCTCACTCATATTTATAGTTAACTTTCCATACATAATATGAACGATGAACGAATATAACTCGCGCCGAGGGTACACAACAGGACCTGAGACAAAGCAAACTTGCTTCGCTTTAAAAAACCCTTACTAAGCAAGTGAATTCTATATAACTCATTATCATGACACCTACTTTAAGTATTTCTTCTTTCAGAATAATTTTAATAAAGACAAAGACAAAATCATTTCAAACAATTTTTAAACATTGATCAGTTTCAAGATCAATGCCTACAAACAAACTCAACTGTAGGCCTGCTGCATTTTGGACAGGCTGTTAGCCTTTTGGGAAGGCCTGGAGTACTAGGCATATGAGGGAAACAAACAATGGCCCGATCAAGAGGCTAAGTGGGTCAAATAAAACCCCCGCCTAGGGTGACTAAGTAACTCACCTGGGTGTGTTTCCTGCGTAGCCTTACACTGGTATTTTCAATTATTTTTTAATTTAATTTAGTTAAATCATTCATTCAGGCAACAAAGTCCTATAAAATAAATATATTAATGACTACATACATACAATAATAACATTATAATATCAAAACAAGCGTAAAACTATTTTGCCGTCGTAGTGTTGCGCAACTTACAAAACACCCTTCGGCCAAAATTCGCTTTCATGAAGGTGACAGCTGTTCGCGAGGTTCCGACTCGGAACCTCACCAACCACAGTGAGTATGGTCTTAGCCAAGCGCGGTGGAGCGAGCGCGGTCCACTGGTGAACATCCCCGACGGCCGGTTGCGAGCGTGTGAGTGTGTCCATCTTGTCGGTGGACGACGCCTGTGGTCGAAGGGGGTTATTCCGATTTTCCACACTAAAAATCCACCCACACTAGTGTGGAAAAATTGACACAAGTTCCACTTTTCCACATCAGTAAGAATTGGCATAAATTGATTTCATTCGATTATTAAGTATGTAATCAATAGCTATTTTTATTTACTGACTAAATAAATTTATTGATTAAAACACAATTTGCAAAAAAAAGATTTCATTGAATTTTAACACCCTGAGAAAAAAAACTGTAAAAAGTGTTTTATCAATTTGTAGTATTATCGTAAACGTCAGAATCTGCAAAAAAAGACTGTGTACGAAAAACATGCCGTACTTTCACAAAATCACTTATTCTTAAACGTTTTATCAAATAATAGAATAACGTTTCTACAGAAGTGGAACATTAATTTGTCAATTTTGCCACACCAAGCCGTTAGTGTGGCTAAATGGACAAAAAGTCGGAATCTGAATTACCCAAAGGGAAGCTAAAGGTTATTATCACCCTTGGCTCAGGCCCTTGGCATTATTTCACAGATCATACAGAGGCCTGCGGCATTCCGGCTGTTAGCCTCCTAGGAAGGCCTGGGAACCCTGGGGGTGATATAAAAGGGGGCCCACCACACTCACCTGGGCGTGTCCAGCTCCTGCGCAGCCTGGCACTGGTCGATGGTGTTCATGAGCCAGGCGCGGTGGTGCGAGCGCTGCGCCTGGCACAGCGCGTCCAGCTGCGAGCCCCACCGGCCCGCGGCCAGGCTCTGCTGCTCGAAGTGCAGCGCGGCCAGCTCGTTGATGTCTTCCTCTGTTGTGAACGTGTTTAGTAAGCGGACCTTTTCTTCCATTTCTTCGGTTTGTCTGTGAAATAAATATATGGTTCAGAATGTTTTTTTTTAACACTCACAGTGTCATATTTGAATTCTTAAAAGATGAAATTGAGCACAGGCGGGACTCGAACCAGCATCTTTCTGGCTAACCGGGCAACTGCTCTTCCAATTGAGCTACCGTGCTAATCAATTGGAAGAGCAGTTGGCCCGGTTAGCCAGAAAATGCTGGTTCGAGTCCCGCCCGTGCGCAATTTTTGGTTTATTATTTATCTTTAAAGAAATATTATAATGAAAAAAAAACGGACAAACACGATCCATATTAATGTTGGTAAAGCACGACTTAGAATGTTAGTATTTTATTTTATATGTAGAATTCAATTAAATTAGAGTTAATTAATTTCTACATTTAAACAATCACTATAAAAAGAGTACGCTCCTGTCATTGTCGCTTCTGCACAAAACATCTCCAAATCGATGATGTAAACTTATCCGCTAATAAAGATTATTTATTTTCAAAAGCAATTTCTTTGAGAAAAAACTATATGTGGTAGCTAACACATTAGACTATGGTAAAAATTAAGTTACCTATGCTGTTACCGTTTTTCGTGTTTTGTAATGTAACTAAAGTTAAAAGAAAACACATGAAAAACTCAATAAAAGAACGAAATATTTGAAGTCTGTGCATAACGCTTATACAAATCCTTAACAGAAAGCAGCAGTCTACATACACGCACATCATGCACCGACTACAAATTAATTTGTTTCTCCTAATTACATGTCAAATGCATAATGTAAGTCCCTCTAACGAGATTTTTTAAAGGCGTTTATTTGTTTGTTATTATTAACATTCTGTTATACAGTGTATGTAACCTGTAATAGAAGCAAATTCATTATGTATAGACCATTAAAGTAATTAAATTAGTAATTCTTAATGGTTTAAAATTTAAATAATATAAATCCAGTCGCGATGTACATACGACAAACCAGTCGATAAATCATGACTTATATAATATTGAGGGGTGAGATAACTATAACATTATCTACAAATTTTGATTTATTCAATGAGGGATATTGTTAAGAATTCCCATTCAAAAATTTATCACTAAGTAAACGAATTTATTGATATTAAATAAGTCTTATCACGATAATAAGTTCTTTGGTAAATCCAGAGTGTTACCGCGAACTAAAGGTACACAGCGCCATCTATTGATGACATATGGAGTGCTAATTTGCTAAATGTTTAAACGAGACTTGCATTGTTAATATCTTTCCCGCGTAAGCGTAATAAATAATATTTTGCTTATGAAAGAAAGAAAGAAAAATTAATTATTAGTAATTTTTCGCCATGCTCGTCTGTCCGCGTTTAACTCATAAACCTTTGGTACTAGAAAACTGTTGTTTGGCATGATGATTCATACCCATCATTACCCATAAATAAACATTTATTTTTAAATAAATGCCTGACGTTTCGAATGATTTACAGCATCCGAAGTCACAGGCAGACTAAGATGTTATTTGTTAAAATTAAAATACCATCATCACTGACTTATTCATTAATTTTAATTGACGTTCCTAACCACGCAGAAAAAGCTTAGTGTCTTGAGATCGTCAGTTTATCCTTTTACTAAAAAGTAAAAAGTTTTAAGTGTCTATTATTTTCAAGTTAAATTAAACTTTACTAATTGTTGCAAGAACAGCCTATTACATATACAGGGGGTCCCGTAAGTAGTGTTTCAACCGAAAACCGTAGATGGATGAGGTCATGATAAATAAATAAATAAATAAATATCCTTGGACATTTCACACAGCGCCATCTGGTCCCAAACTAAGCAAAGCTTGTACTATGGCAACCAGACAACGATTATAAACATACTTAAATACTTTTTTTTTTGTAAATACATACATATTATACATAGAAGACACCCACACACACACATAGTTTATGATCTATCAGAATAGGCCAACATGGGTTAAGAAAAGTCTTATGGTTTAAGAGTTATTCAATAATTTATTTCTTTTTAAAAAAAAAGTCACTTTCCCTGTCAAACTGCAAAGCTAATTCATCTTTTTACTTGCTAGGTATTCGAGAAGCCCGATAGCTACTAATCACGTTTACTGTCGTGCAAATTTTCATTTTCATTAATTAATGGATGACTGAAATTATTTCCTGATTGGGTTAATCCGTTGTTTGAGTTTTATCTGGTAACATTTTCATGACATTTGATCATTTTAATTTTGAACTGTCATCTTTTATTATGATCCTGAGGGAGGTAAAATATTAAGGTTTTTTTCAAAAAAATGCCTCCCTTGCCAATGTTTTGAGTGAAACTTTTTTTTCCACCCGGAATGTAGCACTTTAATAGTATTTTGTAATCTGCATTAAATGTAGAAGTTTTTAAGCTGTTGGGCACAAACTGTCCATTATATATTTTTTTCAACACTGGGCTTTAAACTTTTGAGTAAAATTTTATCAAGACAAAAAAATCAAAATATAGTAATTTTCTGGCTAAACTATTGAAGTTATTTTCGCTACATAGTTCAAGTATGCAATTTTTTTTGTAATTCAGAAAAACATTAATTTTCGCTATATTAAAATAATGGTTACAGCGAAAGTGACGTAAGTCGAATATTTAGAAAAATAAATAAATTATTGAATAACTCTTAAACCATAAGTCTTTTCTTAACCCATGTTGAACTATTCTGATAAATCATGACCTCATCCATCTACTGTTTTCAGTTGAACTACTACTTGCGGGTCACCCTGTATATTTTTAATCAATCATTTACTTTTGAATTCTAGATGTAAACTTACATAGGTGATAAGTGTAATAATGAAGAGTGTTAGATGTCATGTTTGTTTTTCAAACAAACCTACCACTTCAAACTTTTCTTTCATCTATGACTTAAAGCGACAATGATTGACAGCTCAACATTTAAGGTTAACTTTGGTTTCTTTAAACAGGTTGTCCAGAAAGTTAAAGTCAAGCAGCAACCGGGTGATAGGCCAGGCTGTGACAGTCACTTGAAAATTGAAATCAAATTTATTGAGTTTGAGAATTTTTTATTAATTTATTATGCAGTTAACTCGTCTAGTATGTGTAAACGAGACACAATAAAAATTCCATTGTTATGCGACTCTCGGCATTCGTTTGATACCTGACTGATTACTGTATTAATCCCTCATTTTAGTGAATTAATTGTTTAAGTGGCTAGATAAGGCTGACTGACAGGTAGCTAAAGTATGAATTACATCAAAACTGTATATTTTAATATGCTGTACGACAATTAAAAATATAAACATACCTTTGAGTTAGCATTTTTATATCCTCATCTCGATTCTTCAAGGTGTCCATCACAGTCTTAGCATACGAGTTTTCAACTTGCAGTATGGTCTCAAGCGCCGGTGAGTGCACTAATTTATGGTATGCAGCAGCAAATACTTCCTCGTCTGATGTGCCTTTTTGTTCTGCAAACTCCATGACATTGTCTTTGAACATTTTCTCCCAGTTTTTGATGATACCTTCCACATTTAACTCACTATTCTTGAGCTGATTCAAGAGTTTCTTATCACGGTCATTGTGAAAGTTCTTTGTCTCTTCAGTCACAAAGTCTGCTAACTTTTCATTAAGATCTAAAAGTAAAAAGAGGGTTAACAATATATTGTAATTATAATTAAATTTGTGATGGTACATTCATATTGGAATTTAGTTCACCTACAATTTGGATAAAAATTGAAGTCATAACTACCCACATTTTAACAATGATAAAATACAGAATTAAATATCTTTTCTAGCTGGTTTTTAAAAAATCATTTTTTTTTGTTTTCTGTATCAGTAACATCGGTGAAGTAATAATGGTCGATAATAATTTGGGCGGAAACTACATACTTAGTGCATCATTTAACACACCTTTAGATCACTTTGAAGCCACTCACGACACGAATTTGAATAAGAAATCGCTACAATTATCACTGGGAAGTGTTTCCTGAGTAAACAAATATAAAAACACTGTTTACCATCTTCTAAATACACGGGAATGTGAAACATGTTGATGACTCTTTGCACGAGCTCTCGCGTAGAACCATTATGGGGAATTTCTACTGGAACTTCCAATTTATAAAGGGCTTCCGCGTTGGTACATGTTGGGAATGAGAATTTAAAGGTTTTCGTTGTACTTTGCACACTTTCTGCGGTCATTTTACATAAATACAATAGGTTGGTATTTTGGTTTGGAAAATGCACAGATTAGTAAGAGTAAATGAATAAATGACTTTAATAATCTGTGGCAGCAACTGATCTGACATAACAATGAGCAGTTTTCTTGTCATGAGATGTTAATATCATCGAGAGATGGCGCTAGCGTCATTTTAGGAACTAAACTTTTTAAACTTCATTTAAGGTTTACAACCTTAGATTATTGATCCTCCCCAAAATACGTAAGTCTTGTACTTTATATCTATCTCATACGGGTGAACGCGGCTGTCAAGTCTATAATATACTTCGTCTTAAGTTTACAACATATGTATATTCTTTGACAGAGGGTAATTGCTTTTCGCCAACGTAAATATTAGACGGCATTTTTTTTATGTAAACCTTTATTACTTAGAGGACATAATAATGCCATTAACGCATTTTACAATAATTAATTACGCAATTTTTCTTCTTTGTCTATGGTTTCCCGCCAACGTGAAAAAAAATGTTCCTAAAGTGACCCTAACGCCATCTAGTGAGAACTGTAAAACAGGTTTTTGGAATTGTGGAATTAACGCTTAAAAAACCGGCTAAGTGCGAGTCGGACCCGCGCACTGAGGGTTCCGTGCCACCCTTAACTGAATGTAGAGTCCGCTTACTTCCACCTAACGAAAATATCACAATATTTTTTGACAGCAAAAATAAACTTTTCCACTTTACCACTTTGGAAGCGTCTATATCTCAAATGTTAAACTTTTAGAAAAAAAAATGGTTTTAGGAACCTCAATGTCATTTTAAAAGACCTATCCATAAATACGCCACACGCATAGGTTTGACTAAAAAAGTTTAGGTTTAAGTTTCATGTATGGGAGCCCCTTAAATATCATTATTTTTTATTTTTTGTATGAGAATCGTAAAGCAGTTAACAGTATACATCTACCTTCCAAGTTTCAACTGTGTAATACTAATAGTTTCAGAATAAAGCGCATGTGACATACGGACGGACAGACAGACAGGCGGGCTTGAAGAAACTATAAGGTTTCCGTTATTTGCCATTCGGCTACTGAACCCTAAAAATGAAGAAATCTCCTGTAAGATCGGGGAGATTTGGCTGCACTGGATCGGCATATTTCGCCGTCGGCCAAAATATCGTTAACGCACTGTAGCTAAATGTATATTTTATTATAGGAATTCTGGCGCTCTGCAGAAATCAAATCAAATCTGAAATTTTACTTTTAGCTTTGCTGTCAGTTTATGAGCAATCAACCAACCGCCATCTAAAGCACGGTTATGTCCCACTAACTATTTGAAGAGTGTAATCTGATCTATGAGTTTATTGTCTCTGCGCCTAAATTTGCAGCACCGGGAATCGGTCGACCCGTTGACCGTTGGCATCGCGCCAGGCGCCAGCGCACGCCATCTGAACTATCCGGGTTCCGTGAATTGGGTTAGTGTACTTGTGTGTAATGATAAAGTCGTGTTCTTACAAAACGCCTTACAGGCTCATCCAGTCTAACCATAATCAGACTTTTAAAATCTTTATTTGCAAATTATAATGAATACATAGTATTCTTTACAAAATATCTGTTCTGATCTTGAGGGACAGTACTACACGCGTTGGTAATAGTAGAACTATATTTTCATTATATATAAATAAAAAAATGGAAACAATAAATTACATAATAGAAATTATAATAAAAAGATTGGTTCCAGGTGTGCTGAACCTTGGGCCGGGCGGGATCGTGGTGGGCGGTTACGCGGCCTCGCCTCCTTCCTCCTCTTCGGCGGCGGCGGTGAGCATGGCGATGAGCTTGGCGGTGTCGATGAAGCCTTTGTCGTCGATGTCCATCTGGTCGTAGGCCTCGTCGACCTCGTGCTCGGAGAACTTGTCGCCCCAGGTCATGAGGGCGTGCCTCAACCTCTCAGAGTCGATCTTGCCCTCGTCGTCGAAGGTCTTGAAGGCGTTGATGACGACGTCGTCCTCGTCCGAACCGCCGGACATGCGGTTGGCGAAGAGGGTCAGGAGCTGGGTGAAGTTGATGGGGCCGGGGGCCTCGTTCACCATCTCGTCGAGCTCCTTCTCCGAGGCCAGCCTGCCGAGGGAGTCGAAGGTGGCGCGGAGATCGTTCTTGCCGATGATACCGTCCTTGTCGTGGTCCATTAGCTGGAAGGCCTGCGGGTGGGAGATGTATGGTTGGTTAGGCTTTGCAATATCGATACATCATCAAGATCCTGGCAGAATAATGCTATAGTGGCACAGTCAGTTTCGATTTGGTAACTTAACTCGTCAAGTATGTGTAAACGAGACACAATATATATTCCATTGTTATGCGACTCCCGGGTGTCGTTTGATACCAGACTGATTAATAAGACTACATTGTGTACATGCCTTACATTTACGTACATAGCTACATCGTCACTCTTATTAATAACTAACAAAGTTTTGATTGAGATTGACAACCATGGTCGGATTCGGTACGGAGAACATTGTTTCTAAAAGAAGTATTCTAGTTAGGAAATGCCACATATAGTGACTAGACCAGACATTTTAAGGAATGACAATGATGTCACTATAGTGAGATGTGGAAAATTTGTTCGTCTCCAAACGATAACAAACGGCGGCTGTGTTTAGTAAACATGGAGTGCGCACGCGCCACTATTGTGGCTTTATCGAGATTGAAGGGTAGATTATTTGTAAGTAAATTATGATTATGATGCCATCTTTTCTGCTTTAGATTTTTTCCAAGCCTTAGATACTTAGAAGAAATGTAATTCGCTAGTTAGAAATGCATTCTTGCTTAATTTTTTCCCGACAGACAAACTAGGTAGCCCAAAACCCACAAAGACTCGAGCGTATTTCGGCTGCTAACCAAAATCGTTCATACTTTAAGATAGTCTAAGCATGGAATGACTCATTATTTTTATGAATCAAGATCCTCTATCCACCGTATTTTTGGTGTCTACCAGTTTTAACTTATCTTGACTTTTATACTCCTATACGATGGGGTTAACTTTTTACACAATCTCCAGCTGGATGGTTCTGATTAATAACTGGATTGTTCTGCGTGGTACATATCTCGCCAATGCCACCACATCCCTAAGTCTGGTTCTTCTGCCAAAAGTGACTAAGTACCCTTCACATTAAAGCGATAGCAGCGCGGCAGTAGAGGTTATGTGTGAGCTTATCAGTAGTGCGACTCTTGAGAGACCGTCGCGCTGCCGAAATGTGAAAGCGCTCTAAAACTCATGTTGTTCAGAAACCTACCTCCTTGAACTCGGCGACCTGCTTCTGTGAGAACATAGAGAAGACATTGGAGCCGGTGCGCTTGGCCTTGCGGCTGCCCCGGCTGGACTGCCTCTCGCTGCCTCCGGTGGCGGCGGGCGCGGCCGGCGCGGGAGCCTCCTCCGCGGGCGCGTCTTCTTTCGCCTTCTTCTTCTTTACTTTCTTATCTTTATCCGCCTGGAAGAGGGGGTTCGATTTTTAGGACAAGGTTTTAGAGGTTGTACATTCAATATTGCACTTTAAATTTAGAACACGGCGTGAAAATGTGAAGTTCCTAGTGATTATTACCGCTATCCGTTTGATTCTTGCCTACAGGATTTACGTTAGTTTTTCATACTCGTATCCCTATTGGTATTTGGTTGCTTGTTGACATTCAGAATTATGATGGAGTTCAGTCGTGTTAATCAGATACTTTTATCTTTTTCATCAATGTTTACGCGCCTGTATCAAAACAAGCTTTTTTTCTCAAAAATTGCTTTCAGTTTTTAGGGTTTCATTGCGATTGGTAATTGTTCCGAAAATTAGTAGGTATTTAAGGTTCATTGTGTTAGAACCGTGTGTATAATTTCACACTGAATTTTTTCATATCAAAAACTATTTTTCGTCTCTTGATATTCCATTATTTTCGATTCAGTCATATCATCAAATAATTTTCTAATTTTCCTAATTTTTTTGCGTACTAATTCTTGCGTGATAGGTAGGCGTACTAATTCTGCTGTTATTTTTAGTTTCATTTCAGCACCCGCTTTCAGTTTGGGAGTAGCCGGAGACGCCTCTATATTTAGAGCACAATCTGGCGTCGGCTTACGTTCGCCGCGGAAAGGAATGTTTCGTAACACTTTCAAAAATAGACGATCGTGTGTTCTCGTTTCTTCTGCTACTGTGTTTTCAGGTTTATTATTACTTTATTAGTTAATACTTTTAAAATTATGATCACTAAGTTTTTTGATTGCGTTTTCAACTTTTATTTGTAGTTTTGTATGTTTATGAAAATTTAAGTATTCAAGTAAGCTAAGCTATAATATTGAACAGCTAAGCTACATTACATTTACATCGTAGTATTTAATCATATTTGTATTTCGTGTTAAGACCCGTTATGTCTAATTCTCAAAGCTAAGCTACAGTATCGGTGTTCGCGGTGTCTTCAATTTTTTGAAATATTAACTAACTAAATTACTTTTTACTATAAGCTTGTTTAGTTTGTTTCAATTCCGAAAGACTTTCAACTAAAGTTTAGGCTACATAAGTGTCAGTAGGTGTCACTTATTATGTTTACTTGTGTTTCCACGGTTTTGTAAGATTTGATGTGATAATATTTGTTTTGAGATTTAAAGGCTTGTTTATACTGCAGTTCTTCGCGAATATTGAATGTATTGTTATTCCCGGCGTTTATTGCTTCTACAGTTTAATTATCGATGGCTTTGCTATACCGATTGATTGATTTATCCCGATCATCAAACTTTTTAAACTCCACGTTACGATCACTGTTATCGTCCATCGTTTAAGTTTGCATTTCAGCTGCATTATCACTAGTTTGTTCACTTCACTTCACTTGCACGTCACAGCCACTTACCATTGTGATGTGTGTTGGACGATCGACGAAGGAGAGACTGAGCTCGACCGCAGTCCCACCCTGACTCCGGATGATCGTTCCCGGCTGAACGTCCAGGCAAGTTCCCCCTCCCTTCCACCTCCCGATTCGTCTGCGCCCGCGATTCCATATTTAGTTCGACAAATCGGATCTTTTCCGAGCCGGCAACCATCAGATCGGTTTGGGATGCTAGCGGGCTCGGCTGTGGGCTACCATTTACAAAAATAAGCTCACCTGATCTTGTTTTAGTTTACGAGGTCCGAGTAACGCTGTATTTTAGGAATCTGCCATTGACTGCTAATTTCGATGCGAATTGCTTTGTGGTTTCCGTTAGGAATGTTTACTGTTGTTGTGCTGTTGGCAAATAAGTTGACTTCGGCGTAGATAGTTGGTCGTTCTTGCATCATCAGCTGTGATAATTTCTGGAGGCCGTCTATCGCCGTTTTGTTATTTGCTTTAGGTGACCTGATTCATTTTATTGCTGTTTAATTAATATTTTTTCAAAGCAATATTATCCGGTGGCAATATTGTCACAAATCAAAATCTTAATTCTGGAGATTAAAAGATAAGGATTCTTGTTGATCCGGTAGTCACTCCATCTTGTTTTCACAACTCTGCTCTTTTGCTTTCCACTTTGTCCGAATGTAATGATTACTAGACGTCAATCATTACATCATTGTCATAAAAGTCGTTTATTTTTGCATATAGACCCACTGGGGGCACTTATACACGTCCCAATATAGACCCTACCACAGCTTCGGGACAATTGTGGGCTAGTGCTGAGAAGAAGCTGCGCAAGAAACTCAGTCACTATTGTCAATGCCTCTTTTCAAAAGTTTTACAATGTTTGTGGTGATCATGCAAGTCCATACATTATTATCTTTTAAATAATCATCTACTTTATAATACCCTTTCGTCATTAGGGTTTCTTTAATAACAATTTTAAATTTAGTAATCGGTAAGTCAACAATGTATTCTGGTAGTTTATTGAAAAATTTTATACATTTCCCCATGAAAGAATTACCAACCAATTGATTTTATGCACTCTACCTTACCAATTTAACGATTATCTAAATTTAAAAAAGATTTCATTATTGGGAAGTATGCGCCCAGACAACATACGAATTATCTTGATTTCGTTACGAATTTTATTTCTTGTGCTACGAATACCAGTCAACGATGTTTTTCATACAAATGTTCACTTACTTATATTAGTGGTAAAACAAGCAAGCCCAGGATCAAGCGTATTAATAATCAATTTTATTATGATAAGCCAGTTTGAAAAATCAAAAGTTTAACAAACTTTATTGAACTTGACCTTCATCGCGAGCAATTAGTCATTCTGATGTCTCATTTGCAGCCAAGACGCCAGATACATCTGATGAGATATGACCAATCGTACATTCAAACAAACAAACATTCACTAGGCATATGTAGGCAACTGCGTAAACCATCTGCTGCATTTAGAATAATCACGGTCAGATATTTTATGATTCATACACGTTATATACCAATCAATACCACCTTCCTAAGTGCATTTCGATCAAGATAACCGGATAATTCCTGATTCAGCTTTGTAGTGACTGCTGTTTTTTTTTATTTATATTTTAAAACAAACAATAACTATGTTCAAACTAAGCAGTCAAGTTGGCTAATTTGTTTTTAGTTTATTGTTCTTTCCAAATTATATTTATTATCCCTACTTTTATCACTAGTACATTTACGTGTCATCTAACTCATCTAGTTACCGTTTATCTAGTTTATTACAATTTTTTTACGTGCACTCGATTTGGATCTCGTAAGATTTCGTCATATCCCGCGTTCCAGGCGTCATATTTATTTACTAGAGCTTCTATTTCATGGCACAAACGAAAGTAAACTTCGTCACGTTGTGTTTGATCTGGCAAGGCATCTGGCACTAGTTTATCATGCTGCAGACTATCTGAAGATGAGTCATAAAACTTACAACTAACATTCATTAATTTTGGACTTAATGTCGAGCCCACTTTGGTCCATGTTTACGCTTTCACTATTCAGTCAAAAAACAATTAGTCAGATGTGGGGAATTGAACCCCATGTCACGCCCGCCCGATACTACTGAGTCACCCAGACTCTTTTGACTGTCGAGCCCATTGAAATCTGTAGGTGATAATTATCTTTCACATAAATATAACATAATACATACGCTTTGGTATAAAAACTTGTAAGAAATACTAATAGGAAGTTAAATAGAAACGTAACAAGAGACATATGAATGACAAATTATAAACATGTAAATGTTAAAAAAAAAAGAAATCAAATAAAATCAAATAAATAAATAAACGTTTATTGTTCCACTTCAAATACAATAATGGTAACATAGTATACATAGGTAGTAGTACATCAGCAATCAGCCATCCAACATCGAACTAGGAATTAACCTGTACCTCGAGTGGTGGTAGGCATCATGAGGATTTTCTAATTAGTAAATACAGTAAAGAAGTGGTAAAAAGAAGATTAAAAGATCAAAAGCAAAAGATAAGTCAAGTAAATGAAGAATTTATTCCTCACAGTGACAGTGAGGTATTGAATATGAATATTTATAGCACATAACATTGCAGCAGAGTGGCTTGTTTTGTGGTTGTTTTGTATACTACTCAAGTACGACGTACAGCAATTCTAGGACAATGAGGTTCGAATCCCGAAAATACAGTCATGTTTATGAATACCTAAGCCAATGGGGATTACCAACTAAGTACCTACATGGGCCAAGAAGTTGTGACAAGATTTTGGTTGAATAATATTACAGGTTTACAGAAAGCAGAATCTTGAGATTTTAATATACACGACCGAACGTTCTCCAAACCGAAGTTGACACACCTCAAAAATTCTGGCTAATATCCAACATTTTTCCAGTCCAACTGAATCCATTTTTCCGTGTCCCAAAACAGTAATCCCGCTTAAAGTTCTTTTGGCCGAAATATTCCGTCGGTGTGGATTACAATAACCTTATTTTCTGCGCGTGATTCACGAGCTGGGAATAGCGGCCAGCACCGGCGTGTGACGTCACTGATCACTGATTGTTGCCTATTTTTAACCTTTTATAAAAGGTAGGTTTGTTTTTGAGAAGTTTTTTTTCGGAATATATGTTGCTTTATGCTTTTGCAATTATAAATATAAACTACTAACAAATAAATTACTTTGTAGTGACCGGTATTAGCTGTCACAGCGCAGTCATGTTTCTGCATGAACTAAAGACACCACGACCTTATAGTTCGACTGGCAGTGAATGCATCTTTTGAACAATTACCTCATGCAATAAAGTTAATAGAAATGTATATATCTTGTAGCTTTATAATCTAATTCGAAGTCAAAACTTGCGTTACTACGTTACTGAAAAAAATATTTCCGTATGCAAAATTCGAATATTTCCGTAACATGAAATAAGAAACAAAAATTGCGCACGGGCGGTACTCGAACCTGCAACTTTCTAGCTATCCGGGCCAATATAATAAATATGAATATAAATATGACATTGAATATTCTGAACCATCAAATATTTCGGGTTCGATTCCCGGATTAAAGCAATCTTTTGAGAAAAGGTTCGAGATTAAGACAGAACAGTTGTATGTTTAATTATTTTGAGCACACAACGTGCCCAAATGGGAAAGAAGCCTGATTGAACTTAAGTTTAAGTTATAGTTAAGTATGCCCACGTGACGTGGATGCATTACTTAATGAGTGACGAGTGTCGATGACTCTAAACCACAACAAACGACCTCATGACGTCACATTGTACCTCTCCCTCATAATCTACACCCGTCTCTCTCGCAAGTTGCCTTTCACTTAGCCATGAGACTTGGAGAAACTTAACCAAGTGACGAACACATACAGCGATGATACGCTAGTGCTATATTAGTTAAATACGAAAATGTATAAACAATTTAGTCATGTGGTACCAAAGTGTTTGTGCTTAGGTTATGTGCTGTTGTCATTATGTGGTGAGTCAAGTTTAAGTTTCACTTATAAGTTTTTTTGTTTCGAACTTGAAAAAGTTGTATGGAAAATCGATGGTTCCCAAATGAGATATGAATGGCACATTAAATTTCATATATAACGATAGTAAAACTTCATTATTGTTTGGTGAAGCCAGTGTATTTAAAACTGCTAAGTGCTATTTAAAACTTTCATTAAGTAATTTAAGTGTTAGCTATGTGTTAGATAGAGGTAAATATTGATAGCCAGAGCTCTTTCCTTTAATTTTATTGATAACTGGTTCTTGGGACTGGTGGTGGTAAAAATAAAACATAAGGTAACTTTTTCAAGGACGATTCCTATATATGTACATATACAGTCTAGATATTTCCGGTACAGAAATGCTTACTTTCTGATTTGTATGAACTTTTATTTCATTTATGGTTGGCACATATTTAGTAGCAATATGCTAGTGATCAATATACAAGGTCGACGAGAGTCTGTTTTCAAATCTCGGTAATGAAATAGAAGGCTGTCAAAATAAAATGATTAAGTATTTATTTACTTTTCTTATCAGGATCATCAGCAGGCCTAGTACTTCGAGCGTATATATCCCAACACGGTCTTCACGGGGAAATAGAATTCTCTCACAAGAACGAGACACTTATCAGTATCAGGACCAACTTAAAACCAACCTTACAGTACCCTGACGGGGTCTGGAGGTGGACCATACACGAGTTCCCCGTCGACTACCGAGATATATCTGGAGAAAGATGTTCAGAAGCGAACTTGGGGAGGGAACTCATAGATCTGACAGAGGAACTAGGTTACCTGATTATCCCAGGAAAAGATCACGCAGAATTCGAGAGCAGAAACAGTCTAACTGGTATCAGTGGTCTTTGGGGAAAGAGTATTGTCTTGGAGACTGCGGAGAGAGACAGAGTTATTTGCGCATCGATTCTGTCTACAGATAAACTGTATGAGAAGCACGCAGTCGCAAGATTCGCGTCTCCAGTTGCTGGAACATTGCACTTCAGATGGCTTTCAGCAAGAGAGTTTGACGAGTCAGACTCGTACATCCAAGCAGATTTATATCACACCAAAGCTGTTGCAGATAAACTAGATTACACGGAGCATAAGTGGAAGTTGTTTGTGACGGACATCTTCGATTCTGATAAAGGGAACCATGAGGATAACTGCAATGTTCTTCAGCTGGTGTTTGATCCAGAGAACAGTGGCGATGGAATGAGTGTTGGAGATTTAGACAGCCGTCTCGGGTTGTTGAAAGTGGCGACTGACGGTAAGGTGAAGAAGATGAAGTATCTGTACAAGGATGAGGTGCTGAATATTCTGAGAAGTGACATGGAGGTAACGAAGAGGAGTCTCTACGTGGTGATCTTTGATAACAGACACTCGGACAGCTTTTTGGCATGCGCTAAGCTGAGGGTAATGGAATCAAAGAGCACAAAGTAAGTTTCGAAAACCGTATAACGCAATCCGTTTTATTAAATCGGACATATTGTAATTTACTTTTAGCGCAATTAGGTGCAAAGTAGTTTCTTATTGAACCAATTTAAGTATTTATATTTCATATCATTTCAAATTATTAGCTTCTTTATTACGTATTTTAGAAGTAGGTTGAACAGTGTTTATTTGCCAAACTACAACAGAAAATGACCATGGTACTACTTTCTAAAACTTTGTAGATAATTTATGCTTAAATCTAAAAAATATATATAAGGAATTACAACTCTACGAAAGCCTACTATTATGTAGTTAGTGTCAAATGTAGTTAGTTTGATATTGGTGTTAAGTCACGATTTATATTAAATTGTAATTAAACACCTATATGAGATATTATTTTAAATAATTTTTTTAATTGCAGTATTTAAATACTCGTACCTTACTGTATTAATTAATTTCTAATTTACAATGTTATCGAATGCCAAATCCTTCTTTCCCAGGGTCCTCCTAAACATGGACGGCATCCGAGGCACGGTGGAGTTCAACCAACGTTCCCCCTTCGATCCTACATGGGCGAACTTCCAACTCGGTGCGGCTGACCAGGACTACGAGTCCAACCTACGCTTCGTGAGCTCCATGCTCCAGTACAGCATCAAGGAGCTGCCACCCAAGCTGTTGGATGCCAGTCAGGTCCTCCACATGTGCAATACTACGGGTGGAGTTTATAATCCCATGGGTCTGGATTTGAACAGCTTGCCGCCACCAGGTTAGTGGATGGCTAGGTTGTGTATTTAATGTATAACTATACTTTAAAAATAAGCTTCTTTTATTTTGTGATGACTATAGATACCGCAGATTTCTCAGTTTTTGCTTGAACCAAGTCATAATTCACTGCTGTGACTCGTAATTATCCGTAAACATAGCAAATAAACAGTAGGTAATGTACGGATTTATAAAGGATATAACTCAGAAGTCAGAACGCGTTAAATATAAAATTGCAGCTACACGTGACAATTAATGCATTGTGTAATTTAGGAACCAATAATGGCTGGAACGATTTGCACTCTACTTTGCACGGAAACAAGACATCGTAATGCATACTTGTTAAAAATACATGTCTCTGTAGGTTAATAAGTATCGTCGTAACAATAAGTAGGTTACATCAGAATTTATTATATCGTTTTCATCTCTAAAAGACTCTGTAGGCATCCGTAATTATTTGACACAGATATGTATTATTGAGACTTAAATAAATGACTTCAACTCCACATTTTTTATTCAATGCAATAACATTGAGGACTGATGCACCATCATATTTTTAGCAAGCGTCAAATAGGTATCAACTCATATGAAAAAAATTACCCTCCTTCTGATGCAGTAGGGTAAAAACATGGCTGTCGGCTATAGTAAGGTTACAGCTAGATTTTGAAACTGACTTATATAGGTATCTAGATTAGTGACTCTCTCTAAAACAAAGCTAGGAAACAATTGTCATTCCTCGCATGCATATCGTGTTTCAATGATCGACGTCGCTAAATCTGTTTGTATCTCGGCCGGCTATTCTCGGTACGGAATACGGTCAGTTGTTTGGCAAGCGGTGGTTTCAGGAATCCACCGTTTGTATGATTGTCTGTTATTGTCTGAATACAGGGTCAGAAGGTCAATATGAGATGTTTACAGGCTGTTTGATGTTGAGGATCAATGCTAAGTTCAATCTTGCATTAGAGCTGTGGTAGACCTCATTGGTCTACATTCATTTCGCGATAGAAAAACGTATCTCTCATAAAACTTACGCATTCAGCCTAATCTAACTTTATAAATAACTTATATTTAGCCTTTAGGTATTTTTAAGGAAAGCTCCCATACGTTTGTTTCTAACCTGACGGAAATGTAGTTCATCATCGATCGTGATTAAATGAGTACCGTATAGTTATTTAGCACTTATTTCATACTTTTACGGACGAACCATTACATTTGCATGAAACGAAAAAAAAATGTAAGTAAAACAATTAAATAAACTATCACGACTAGTGCTGAGCGGGAGCCTTTTTGATACACAATCATGTTTTTTATATTATAATTTTTATTATGTATGTATTGTTGTGTGTCAAATAAATGTTTCTTTCTTTCTTTCTTTCTATCTGGTCTTGATTTTCTATGCACAAAATACTCCTTCGTATAAACTCATAATTTATTTACCCAAACGTTGTCTGGAAGAGATCATTTCAGAGAGTTATCTTATCATCCCATGTAAATTGATTTGAAAAAAAGTTTTGAGACTCCATTCAAATTAATAAATCCGGGATAGAAATGTCGAAAAGTAGCTTTAACAATATTAAATGAATATAAACCTGTAGAAACCAAAATATAACTCTAAGGCTAGTTAACGAGAAGACCAGGGTACTAAACATCATCATGTTTCCAGGCATGGGCACCCAGGACCAGTATCCCGTAGGAGACCTACTCGGCAAGTACAAGGAGCGGACAGAGTACTTGAACCACAAGTACTTACTGCCAGGGCTGGCCAACGAGCTCAGTGGAGCCTACTGGGATGCGTTTCTGCCTCTGCAGGGCGCGCACAGTGTGGTGCATAGGGCCATGGTGCTGGTGAGGTGAGGACACCCTGAGCTAGATAGACATTTAGGACTACTGTGCTGGTACAAAGAGCGCACGGCACCAAATACCTAGACCTCATGTATTTACTGCATGAACAAGAATTATGTTTTAACAATGATCCACGTATCTTACGCCGATATGTCAATGTATTCCAGATCACCAAATCCTTTTGTAAGTTACAGTAATGGAATTTTAATATGAGCCAGCGGAAGTGAGCTGGGTTGTCAATAGAAAGAAAGCTTGTATAGATGTTTTTTTGTTTACGAGTCAAGCTTCCAAGAAAATGCTCTATCCTCTGTTATCTTCTTGGGGCTTCTTTCCATATAATTCAAAATTCAAATATTATTTATTCAAAGTAATAACGACATATTCACGACAACTAATAGGTTCACAAGCAGAATAATCTACTACCCAAAATGTTTATTCCATAGGCGGCCCCCCAAACGCGACGTGTGCGGTACAATCCTCCCCTACGAGTACGGAACCGAGGAACAAACACCAATGAGCTCCGCGCAGGTTGTGTTCCGGTATCCCATTGTCGGGAGAGTGGTGTTCAGGCAACCGCTGGGGCGACCGTGGGAAGACACGACTATCATTATTGAAAGCATGGTCAGTAGCATTCCCCTTCGGAATTGTCAACTCCATTTTCACTAATAACCGAACAAACTTAAATTTGTTAAGTAAAGCGATGCATTTGATTGACTTCACTTATATGTTGAAATGTAGTCATCCTTCAAAGCATGACGGCGCCATGAGTTGCGTATAACCTCGGTAATCACTACCAAAGTACTGCCATCACTGTGCTACAAGCACCCCAAGTGTACTGATACCATGTTATAATGTAAATAAAAAAAATATATTTGTATAATGTTAACTGCTTATTTTGTTCTAGTCTTGAGTATTCAAGATGTTAGAGTCGTAAAGATTTTGTTCGACAAGCGCTATTCAAGCGCGACCATCCAATGCTTGCATCTTTCAGATCCACGCGGACGGAGCTAACGTGAACAACACACACGAGCATCGCTGGGCAATCCACGAGCGGCCTCCTGGACCTGATTACTACAACTGGACGGGCCGCTGTCTCAGCGCTGGAGGGGTCTACGAACCTCATGGAGTTGATATAGACACCAGGCACCCCGAGTCATATTGTAGAGCAGGACTTGAGGGACTGTGCCGGCTTGGGGACTTTACTACCAGGTAAGTTTTTTTCAATAACTAGCTGATTCACTCATTTTAATATTGTTTCTTATTATATCATTATGAATTATAATTGTGCTGTTCCAGTCTAGACACAAATTGTAGTAGGATAATAATAATCCATCCATCGTACCGACTTAAGATAATGACTGTGCACAAACCTAGTGTAGTTATAAGTATTGCTGTTAGTGTAGTGGTCTGTACGCTCGCCTAGTTACCAACGGTTTTTTTTTAACCAGTAGATCCCTTATTTTATGAAGAGGGTGATCTTTTATGAGCCTCATTAATGAAAACTATATTGCACTGTGAGTTGTATTGGTGGACCTAATACATTATGGCATTCTCTACCAGTCAACTATTGATAATACAGAAAATTAATTCAGTGGCGGAACATTTGCAATAACAATAGTTTTCTTAGATCTTCATTATATTCATGCAGAATTAATCTATTCCAGACATGGAATGCTCTCAGTGGCAGGCAAGAAGTCAGAGAGCGCTCGACTCACGCGCAGACTCTTCACCGACACGTCAGTGGCTCTTGCCGGGAAGTACTCCATCATGAGGAAGTCACTCGTTATCTATGATGATCACGGACCCGTCGCTAGGGGAGAGAGGATGGCTTGTTCTTTGTAAGTAAATGCCCTCGTTTTTTAAAGTCTGTTTTTAAATCATCATTTTTAGACCCACCATAATGTGTGTGTTGAAAAAAAGAATATTCAGCGTCTCAGAGAGAAGAAGGAAGTCAATGATTATTTCGTGCCGTTTTACTTCATGTTGTTTGGGTTAAAGTTGGTAAGAATGCTCGCAAAATTTTATTTTGTAGGTAACTCACACAAATGAGATGTTATATCTATTTTCTATTTTTGTTGTCTCCAATTGTTTTTCTTCTTAAGTTCATGGTGTTACCTGTTTTCCATATTTCAATAATTTCTACGCCATGCTCCAGAATCAACGGCCTCCACCGTCGCAAAGCGGTCGTCAAGGACTGGTTTGGCAACGGAGAGGAAGTCTCTCTCAAGGGGAAGCTCGAGATGATCCAGCAGTCGGAGTATGACGTCACCAACGTCCAGGTCACGCTTGAGGGCTTGGAGGGGATCAGGAACTATAAGGTTCATGAGGTTAGTGTTTATGAAATCTTTTGAAGGCGCTACTCACACACAATGAAAGAGGAAGCTTTTACTAAAATTTTACAGCACTGAGAGAATGAGTTTGCGCACTTTGCTTGTCATTCCTTACGAGTTGAACGGGTTCAAAGGGAGTTCACCAGACACCTTGCTTACGCTGTGGCTAGACCGGGACTCAGTTACGAGTACAGATTAACTCTCTTTAAAATGACAAGTCTTCAAAAACGTAGGGACCTCCTCGATTTGGTCGTGTTTAAGTGACTTTTTATTTGTGCATGCTGTGTTTGCCTGTAAGTAACTGTACATTTAGCACTATTATCTTAAGTTTATTTCTTTGATTGTTAGTATCAATGGACGAGTTGTAGGTGGACCTTATCAAATAAAAATAAAAAATAAAATAAATGAGCTTCGATTTAATTGACGGTAACGAGTAAACGATGAAAGTATCAACTTAGTCTTGCCTTGGCACTCACTGACTCTAATCGCATCGGGGTCACTAGGAAGTTTATCTTGTAACATAAAAAAATACCAACTCTAATAATGGTGTTGTAATATTTCAGGCACCTGTGGAGAAAGAACTGGAGTTTCCTTGCGAGAAGACAACATTATATGATACTTACAACCCATTTGGAGTGGACAAGAACTTTAGCCCTCCTCCAACAAAAGGTCAGAATTTTTATAACCTTACAGTCCACGTACTACTTACCTCTACGATAAACTTACCTACGACAAAAGAAAAATTTCTAGAGATACAAACGCTGCCTTAATGGATAATAAATATTGTAATTTTTTTTTTCAGGCACTGCTGATCAGTATGAGCTAGGCGCGCTAGGAGACAAATATGGACTATTGGATGACGTGAAAACGTATACTACGTACTACAATGAAACACAAATGTCCTTGTTTGGACCCTACACCGTTTTAGGACGTTCTGTTGTGTTGCATAAAAAGGTAATAGAAAAAACATTTTTGTTTTCATTTCGACAGGTTAAAATCGATAGCAAAAACTACTCACACCGTATCCTCATCCATATGTATAGTTTGAAGCTTTTCCAATTGGTTTAAAACCAAGGCGTTTGCCACAACGCTTTTCTTGCTTCAGTCAGTTTTGTTGAACAAGAAAAATTGTTGATCGACAGATCGGTACTTCGCACACTTTTCTATCGTTTCACCGTGGCATTTATTCTGGATGTTTCTTTGAAGGCAAATGTTTTCCTAATCTTCTATATTACAGAGCAAAGACCGCCGCTGGGCCTGCTCCAGCATCGAACGAGGGTACTCGCCCTCGGAGGCGCGAGAGATCCGAGGCATCGCGTCCTTCCACCACCCGGGCGGGTTTGCCTACGGGTACATCAGGATGACGCAGCTGATTCACAACGACGGCAGTGCCAGTGACACCGTCATCGAGGTCAAATTGAGGCACCCTGGAGTCAGGGATAGGAACTTGGTTAGTTACTTTTGCAACCGGAGAGAAATGACAGCCATAGTTACAACACCGACATGTTTATCCTAGAGTCGAAAGATGCGGTAGAATGACATACTCGGGTGTTAGCTTAATTATACTGATAGGCGTTGCAATGTCAAGTTCGATTTGAAAACAATAACAATGATTATTGATGATGATGATTCATTTTCCTGTAGGAGTAATTAGCCTCCTTACTAACCAGTACTCCTCGGAACGCATGTAGGAATCATCATTATCTTTATCATGATGATGATGATGATGATGATTTTCTTGTAGGAGTAACTAGGAGTTCCTTAATTCCAAGGTACAAAAACGCTCAGTTCTTTATTGCTTTTTTGTATTTCTGTATTTTATTGAAAGCATTTATATTTAAATCCAAAAAAAGGTTACAACTATTTGAATTAATTCATCCAGACCCTCAAAACTGATGTTCGTGGATTTACTTTCTGCTAAAAGCTCTATCATCTCTTCCAGACCCGCAACCACGCATGGAACATTTTCGTGAACCCGGTGGGAGTGGACGCGGCTGTGCAGGTGACGAACACTCGCTGCGTCGCCGGCGGCTACCGCTGGAACCCCTACTTCACACAACTGGCTGATCCATTGAATGTGAGGGTTACAATTCTTTATGTACAGCCGTTAAAAATATTGACTTAATTTTATACAGCACGGGAATGGAAACAGTGTTGAATAAAAATTATTTGGACCTAATTTCGGAAAAACGTCGACGTCATATTTGTTGGGGTAGTATAAAATTCCTTACTTTGAAACTAAGACAGTTAGAGTGTTGTCTAGCGCGTATTTACTTGTATTATTGGCACTTGGGAATATTTTGTTTGGTAGTGGAATTAAAAAGTGTATCAACAACTTACCCCTCGTGATTGGCTCTCGTTTGTGCTTCTTTCACAAAAAGTCCTGGGTGTGTAACAGTTAAGCAGATCTGCTTTTGAACGGTTAATCAAATCCGTTTCCAGTTTTTGTATATTCAACTTAGCAGACAAGCGTAGGGCAGCACTATATGAGTGAGTGGAATAGAAATACTTTTATCGCATTATCCTATTTGGCGACTTACCTAGTGTGTGGGAATTGAACTGCCTGGAACATGAGCGGATCAAAGCAAGATCGCAATACGCTCCGTATGTCAAAAGACAATGTCCCTGCAACAAAAGAAAATATTTGCCTTATAATTTTCAACAACGATGATAAAATGAGTTTCTTTTTCAGCACGACCTATACAATCAAGAGTGCGGAGCTGACAATCCTTTGCGGTGTGACGTAGGAGATCTTACTGCAAGATTGGGCACAATAAGTAAGTTAAAGTCTTACTAAGCAATTATTTATCATAGCACCACTAAAAGAATTTAAAACTTGATCCTTAAAATTTTTAAAGGCTAATAAAAGTAACAAATTGTGGTTGTTGCCAATAAGTTAGGGACAAAATTACGAATTATAATTATAGTACAAAGTCTAGATTTTCTTATAAACAGCAAGTTTTTTTAGCGTAAACGTCAACAATGACGAATTCAGAATGTTAACCTATCCTATCCCAACAGTAACTTCACACTAAACAGGTCTCGACTTTATTGGAAAGCCTGATTATTTCAACAATTCCTCTCCAGACATAGGCACCAATCGTCAAATGTTCGTGGACTCGAACTTCCCCCTCGAGGGCACGGTGACGGCCATGGGGCGCTCCATCGTGATCTTCGGGCCTGAACGCAGCAGCGAGCGATTCGCTTGCGCTAATATCGAACCTGATAAGGATATTATTAAAGCTATCAATATCATGAAGCCGCCGAGATTTGTGCTGTGAGTTGACATTTTAGTTTTTGTTATTTTATGTCGTTTTATTTTATTAAGGATAAAATTGCTCTCGATCACGGTCTTATTAAATGGCTTCAGACGAAGTCTATGGGAGAGCGCGTTTATTCGCGCTGTATTCATCCAAGGGTAGAGGGGCCTTGCCCAGAATAATAGCTTGTTCGTTTGAACAAAGTTTCTTAAGGTTATTCCTATTTACATCCACAATGGAAAAAGTTAAATTAAATGAAAGATCGAATATTTAGTAAACGATGTCATAACACTCAACTTCTTGTTAACAATAGTACCCTTTTCTGTGTATTTTTTTTCTTTCGATCTTTGTATATTGTGTGATTTTTATGTGTAATATTGTGTATGTGTGTGTCTGTGATGTCAACCAATAAACGATTTTTCTTTCTTTCTTTCAAAAGTTATAGGCTTGTTTATCTACTAAAAGATTTGGTTGCGTTCTATCTTGTTTTTGCTTAGTTAGTCTGACCCTTTATCGTAATCATCATTAACCAATTTTCAGCGGGCAGTTCCTGGAAGAAGTGCGCAAAGTGATGGGCATCCCCGAGTGGATGTTGGGCGTGGACTCGCGCCGCACCAGGCTGCTACACTCGGGATCCTGCATCCAGGTCTTGCTCCACTTCTCGGGACCAAGAGCCAATGAATTGGAGTTAGACTTTACGAAGTAAGCAACGCAGCATTTAAATTTTTATTTGAATAAGGTTTAATGTTGATTATAGACTGGACCAAGCCTGGTAGAGAGAAGGTCGACGATGGAGTGGGCTCACCCAAAAGAAGACGCTCATTCACTCGTTGGGCCTGATCTTAGTGATGCACTTAATAAAACTAAAGTAAATGTCTCTTTCTCTTTTAAATTAATGAAAAGAGACAAAAAAATGACTTAGTAACGTCAACCTAAATAGCTGTTAGTTGCTCGGAAAACTAATCACTTTAGCGTGGTTTAGTATAAGTAAGTAAACCATAGACAATTTAGTGGCGTCCTCTTGATGTCCCCGCTAAATTGTCTATGTTGACAGCTGTTTCGTTTGACGTTTCTATACCATTGTAGTTTGTCTCTTATCATTTAAATATAATAAAAAGAGATATTTACTTCAGTTTTAGTTTAAGTCGGCGTATCAATATAATCAGGCCCACTGTCTGCCTTTAAAGATACTAGCTGTAAATATAGGACACAAAACGTGGGTAGTAAGCCGTACTGTTTTGCCCTGTGTAGTACCTTTTACTGGTATGCGCAACGATTCCTCTGAAGAAATGAATCATCAAATCCATCAATCAATTGGTTAAAAAACAGGTCCAACCAATTTTATTAGTTTGAAATTTATTTTTATAACAACTTAATATTTTGTTAGTTTGAAATAATTACTATGCGATTGTTCTTAGCCTTTTTTCTCCACAGGTTATTAGCGTCAGGCCGCCTGGACTCGCCCAGCATCTTTATCCCTGGCTACGTGAACACCAAGCGGAAGAAAACCATCTCCTACCGCCAGTGCGGGGTCACAGACCCCAACGAAAAGAAACGTGAGTCTGTTGTGACTGTTTCATCTTAATCTGTTGAGCTCCTACTTATTTTCTCACGGCAAACTCACAAAAGAATATAATGGCTAGACACACTCGGAAGTCTTTTGTTCCTCACCTAAAGTAAAACAACCATGGTGATAGTATTTTTGAATTGCCATTGAGGTCGGAGGGTTCAAACTGACTCAGGCTTACATAGACGCATTCCTAATAAAAAACATATCTAATACTAATACTATTATTATTACTACTCTTGATTTTAATTATGTACATACTTAATCGTCTTTCAATGTCGCACAGACCATATTTTCTGTTTACATTAATTCCACCGTTCGTAAAATAAAATTGAATTAAAAAAATAATATGAAAGATGATCGAATTGAATCAGTACCATATTTGTTTGTATGTCATAAGAATTTAAAATACTTGTGTATGCATTGTTACAGGTAGTAACTTCTTTTGGACACCATCATCAGCAACAACTAACAGACTAGCAACATTTTGTGCACTATTAGTATTATTCAGAGCGCTTATAGGATGAAGTACCAAAGACTTTAAACTTATAAGAACAATACAAGAAGACTCAAGGAGAACAAATAACTTTACATTCAGAAAATAATAATACATTCCAGTAGTTCGAGTAGTAGCATTTTAACTGTTAGTTTTGCGTCCGATCTCAAGTCTGCATAACTACGAAGTTACGATTTTTTTGTAACTGTTAATCATAAAACATTGGTGTTCAAACTTTTGTTTTTTTTTAGAAAACTTCTTATCATTGACATAAATGTGTTATTTGTGTTTCAACCTCTATTTTTGAATAATACAAAAGTATAAGACTTTTATCCACAACAGCATAAATACATGTAAATAGATACTCGTAGATAGATTGTTGGTGTACGTGCTGTGTGCAATGGGAATGTAAGGCAATGTTTAATTAAACGATGTAAATAAAGTATTATTTGTTACAACATGGGTGTTTTCCATTACAACTAAAATTTTTCACAGCTTCAGTTCTTCCTACATCTCGATACTACGCATTTGATTCTAGAAATATCAAAATCAATACTATAAAGTCCCCTCCTTTACTTAGTTAGACCTAGCTACAGGGACCGGTCTGCCTACGAAACAGATGAAAATGTCATAATTACATTAATGAGTGAGAAGAAAGGTAAATTCGATGGTTTGTGTACTGTTTGCGCTTTTAACTCGTCAAGTATGTGTGAACGAGACACAATAGAAATTCCATTATTATGCGACTCCCGGCAGTCGTTTGATACCTGACTGATTAAAAGCTAAGGCGCCGTTGCGACATTCTACTAAAGGAGTGACTAAACAAATATCTATCAAGTTCTAAACACACGTTGACTTGATATTGGACACGATCAAAGTTAAGAAAGAGTGAGTTGCATTAAAGTAAATTGTTGTTAGTTGTGGTCATAGCTAATGTCAAAAATTCTGTCAAACGGTTATCTTTTATCTGTATTAAGGTAAAAGTTACTTCATGCTACCGAGCATGTCTAATCTACTAATGCATTAAGGCGAGATGTTTCACTATATATATTTTGATTGAAGTAACTGATCATTCAAGTACAATAACATGAAATCAAAACATAACAACGCACGCCGGGCACGCAAACCCGGTCATATGGCTCTCGGAACGTAAACACGGAACCGCGCAGATTCCCACAACGCATGCGCCGAAACCAAATCGATACCCTAAACTCAGGACACCTAGGCTTCCTTTCCCTCGGAAACCAGGATCCTATCAACATGTACCTTAAACTGCTACTAGTATTTTCCTTAACGGTGTTTGTGCAAGCGAATTTAGAAGGTCCGTTCCTGTTTTTCGGTCCGAAGTCCCTTGAGAAGTACAAGCGTCCAGCGCTGAAGTATTTAGACCAGGATGACTTGATGAGGATCTATGGGGAGCAGGCGGCGATTGTGGTGTTTAACAACCAGGATTCTGTGCCCCTGTCGAGTGGGAATTTCCCAAGGCTTAGGAAGATGTTGGAGGGCCAGACTACGCTGGTTCTCCCCCAAGATTTTCTAGACGTCCACCCTGATTATATCAGCAATGAGACTCAGGTAAGCCAGAAGCATATTAAATATATTTTCCTGTTTGACTAATAAAATGAAAATTTTGTATTTAAAAAAAATTTGATAAACGCATTGATCTAAAAATAGAACACTTAGCTACGTGCCTTTGACAATGTGTGCGCATTCAACAAGTATCTATCTAGTTACATATTATGTAACCAATTGTTTCGGTATTCATTGGTTTAAAATAGTTTTATATGTAATTGCCATAACAGAATTTAAGGACTCTTCATGTAGCGAAGTTTTATGCATTTGCGAAATTACTTAAATCAACATTTTAAAAATACACGACGTAAGTACCTATAGTTTTCTTTTCCAATGAATTTATAAACCAAGCAGTGAGAGCGATGCATTTTTTGAAGTTGACTGGCCGCCGCACGCGCAATCAGATTATAATTTTCAAATATGTAATTAACTAGAGATATTTACAAAACAAATACACAATACATCACTATTTTTAATGATTCATGCATTTATGTTTCATATTGGACGTAGCTTATTTTTACCTATACTCGTACAACGTTACTAAATACTTCGAACAAAACCTTCTTACACTGCATCAATTTTATAATATTCGGAAGCATCGTTTATAAATTGTCTTAAAGCGTATAGTCGGAATCATTATCAAACTATCGTCGATCAGTACTTTATGTAACTGACTGTACCACTCACTGCGCATGCAACAAGTGGAATCGATTTATTGCACACTGCACCGGGATCGGGAATCGAACGGCGCAATAGGAAATGACATCATTTCGGAAGTCGCAGTAGATTATCCGATTTTACTGAAGAATACATTTGATTTCGCATTTTTGGTTTCTTTACCAAATGTAACAAAAGATTCAACTATCTTTGGCGTTCAATGATCGTGGTGAAGAGCTAGAAGATTTTGCTGATACATAGTTTGATTTGATATTATTTATGTTTGTGCTTTCGATGGTTTTGTACACGTACATGGTTAATAACCATTTTCTACACGTCACGCCATCTCTCGCTTACCGGTGTTACTAAATCATATAAACCATCGATTCAGAAAGCGATTAAAATCTATTTTTGTATCTATGACATAAACGCATACCGACCATGTATCTAAATATCATGGAATGTGTTCCATAAAGAGAGGCTTTAACCAAACAGCAACCACACAAGACTTACAGCTTAGCTAGTGAGCAGCACAGACCCCTGACAAATAAACTGAACAAACAAGTTTAAACATTAAACTAGTTTAGAATTGTTTTTTTTTAAATATAAGATAGAAGATGGTGAGGACATTGAAATCCTTACAGAAAGAATACGCTATTTAGCTAACAAAAAGAGAGTCTGTACCTGCTATTATTTTAGTAGTATGAAGTGTGTGTATGTAGTTAGCTTGATACACATTGATATTTTTTAACATATCTGTCATCTCTCTCATTACCATTTCCAGATGCTGACCCTTCAAGGCCCGTGGTCTGAGCGTGACGCACAGATGACGGAGACCTTCGCAAGATTGCAGGACATCTACGGCGTTGGCAGGGTGCTCGGGATATTGGGTATGATGATGATGATCTTTTTATTCCACGGTAGAAATCTTTTTATGAGTGTTTAACAAACGAAGTAGTTATGTGGGACTTCGTGTAGTCAAAACTTACTCAATAATACCTGCACTTCCCCTTGACCACTAAGATTGGGATAACAAGGAGGAGTACAAATGAAAATTGTATGTTAACGTCAAAAAAATGACAGAGACAGAATGATGGTTTAGTGTAATCCTGGGTTAAAAACCATCATGCGCAAGTGGGCCTAAGTACAGACGGAAGTACGTTTGTCTATCAATTTCAAACGGTAAGAACAAAAACTGCAAAAAAGAGCTCTACTTATTTGGATTATTTTTAGGGCTCTACTGACATATTTATCCACCAATAATTGTGGTGAGAAAGAATAAATGATTATTTGTTTAAAATTATATTAAGATTCAATTAACGTAAAACACACCGTTCAAGAGTCTTCGTCTTTTCGTCGTTTCACTCGTTGTCTTTTCGGAGAAATTTCGCAATATTTTTAAAAGCTTGTCCAAAACTAAACTGTCACTGCTTCAGGCAACTCAGTGTCACAAAGTCCGTCGGCCGAGATGACGGGCCGCAGCGTGTGGGCGCGCGCGCGCAGGCAGGCCGATGAGGACGAGGAAGAGGCGCCCGGCGAGGACGAGAAACCGAACAGGATCACGCCGAGATACGCACTGTATAATGCCACGGGTCAGTATTTACCAAGTACCTTAGAGCTACTAGAAAACACACCTTAGTTCGCGCTGCGTATACCTAAGACGCACATCAATTCGTGTTGTCCGTTCTAGGTGGCAAAACCATTTGTTACCGGAACAACACCAGCCTTAATTGTTTTTTCTATAGCCAGTTAAAAAAAGCAACGTATTTTAAAATGTCATGTATCCGCAAATATGGTGAAATTTTCAAATCGGCCAAATTGCATGTATGCTAAGTACGAATACTTGAGAACTGACTATTGAAAAATCTTCTGCCAGTATTGATGTTGCTGCTACCCAACACCAGGGGAACGCTTATTTGATGGCGGCGTTTACTCGCCATCATCAGTACTGGCAAAACGCTGAAGATATACTCGTAGTATATCAGTAAAAGCGTTTGACTGGGCATTAAGAGTCGGGAAACCCCTGTTCCTAAACTGCGGTGTGGAAACCACCACACTATCTTCCGTAATTTGGAGTTTTTATGGAAAATACTCCACCGTCAAGAGTCTAGCTCTTAAATTTGATGATGATGATTGAAAAATCTACCCTGCATCAAAAACCAGCTGCATGCAGTTCGTAACCATAATCATATTGTACTAGACTCTCTGCTAAACCGACATATTTCAATCGCATAATCCAGGCAGTTCACAATCAGTTTCAAATACACAATTTGTTCCAGGTCCTCCCGGCAAGAGCGCCCTCCTCTACTCCTCAGGCTGGCCCGAGCTGCGCTGGGCTAACGGGTCCACCACAGTACTGGACACACCGGTCGGAGAACCTACTGTGAAACCCACAAGACTGTATACTATACTCGTGGTCCGATTTGCTGATGGAGATTCAAGAGACAAGGTTAGTGACAGCTTTAACTTCACACACAGAAAATATAATGATTATTATGGTCTTATGATCTGCTTAGCCCAAAGGTATGGTTAGAGAATTACGTCCAACTTTTGTAAAATGTTGGTTGAGCAGTAAAGTATAAATAGAATAAATTGAGTAGAAATCAGGCAAGTCTAGTAACTCTCGCACATGAATAGTTATTACAGTACAATGCAGGAAATAATATTTGAAAAAAAAAACAGCTGTAAGCAAAAATAAAGTTTCAGCTGTTAATAATTGGTCATGGGCTAGACGTGCCGACCGAGGTGTCATATCATATCATTCTACAAAATCTCCAACAAAATTAATTTACACTTGTGCCTTCCAGATAACCCTGGAGTTCAGCTTCAAGCAGTCCGCCGGCTGGTGGCAGGCGGTAGGAGTCGAAGTCAAGTTCGGGGTTGAGCCCACCGGCGTCAACCTGAAGGCGCCGGCCCCTCCCGACGCGCCTGCTGCCGTCCTGGGCAGGGCTTATGAGTGCTCCTTGCCTTTGGTGTACTCTTCCGAGGAGGCTACGTTGACTATGCCTGATATTCAGGTACGTGTTAACACTATTGTCATGAGTATATCTTCAGATAGTTTATTGATGGCAAATAAAACGCCCAATAGGCTAGTTGACATCACCAGTCGTTAACGTGCCCTTCCATAGATGAATGAATTATTTATTTGACACACAAGAGGTAAGACATAACATCGAACTTGCTTTTTTTTTTTTTTTTTTTTTTTTTTAACCTATATCATCCCACTGCTGGGCAAAGGTCTCCCCCAAGCTCTTCCACCTATCTCTATGTATGGCCAACGACTCCCTATCCTTAGCAAAACTAACCAAATCGTCACACCAGCGCTTTCTGGGTCTGCCCCTGCGGCGATAGCCATCTGCTGGTATCCATCGCGTGACGATTTGGGCCCATCTATCCGGGTGCATCCTACATATGTGTCCCGCCCACTCCCACTTTAGCCTTGCCGTTTTTTCACCTACATCCGCTATGCCAGTTCTGGAGCGTATCGTGGTATTACGGACCTTATCCATCCTTTTAATACCTAACACGCTCCTTTCCATGGCTCTTTGGCAAACCTTGAGTTTGGATTTTTGACTTTCGGTCAGTGACCACGTCTGCGCTCCATACGTAAGAACGGGCAGGATGCAAGTGTCGACGAGTTCAAAGGACAAAGAGATCGGACGACGCATCGAAAACGCCTGGAAGAGCTTCTGGTCCATGAAAGCGTACATGAAGGGTGACCTTCCAATCTCGTTAAAACGCAAACTCGTCGACACTTGCATCGAACTTGCTATTATAAAAAAATAGCAAGGACAAAATCACAGATTAGCAAGAGCTATAGATCTACTATGATTATTTGAAACTATGACATCATAGTTTTCTGTGTTCAACTGACGCACTTTTTAATGTTTACAGAGCTTTTAAAAATTAACACGAATGATCAATAAAAGGTTAGCCTAAAATGTTGCGTTTTTTTTAAATATTAGGTTCGTAGAATTGATTAGAGGAAACTACCCAATTAGGTCACAAAAATTTTTCGGGTTCGGAAGGGGTTCGGATCGGACCTACAACCGCTCGCTTCTTTGTCAGGAGGGCTAACCACTACCACAGAAGGTATAATAGTACTGCCAATACACCAGACTTGAAACGATGTATAATGAGACGAGTGTGCTAGTTAAGTATGACAATACAAAATGTAATGGGTCGGGCCCACTATTAGTGACTATACCCATTAATACCCATGACTATTACCATACTATAGATTTTACCTAACTAAATGTGACGTTATGAGTTTTGTTGCTGTAAAGATTTAGGAAGGCATTAATTTTTTGTAACGTATTATAACTGTGCGGAAGCTAAAGATTTGTATGAGAGCTATAAATATAAAGCTTAGTTTTATACACCATTTCAATTGACACTAAACAATAAATAAGTCAATCGCTATTTGCAGATGCAGCCTTACATGGACAGCACGGAGAAGTTCTCAGACGCATTCAACTGCATCGGATTCACCACTGTCCCCATTTGGTGAGTTCCATAACTTTTTTCATAGTCAGGATGGAAGTGGCTATTCCGTTTTCTCCAGTCAGGTACATAGTATAGTTGCCAATACATTTAAGTAACACATTTTTGTTGATGACTAACTTTTATTACAACTGCATACGATGCCAAAGTGTTCACCTTGACGTGATTTTATCCGACTTGTGTCATAGATCATATCATGTCAAACACAGGATCAAGCAAGGAAAAAATAATACTTAGAGCACCATATACAGCATATACGATGCTTCTGTATCATTCATTACAATTGGTTATGCCATTGGTTGGTATTGGTTATGCATCATATATGGATGGTTTGCTTATTATGTATTTAAGTGAAGACTTTGTCAAACAAACTACCAAAGTTGAACGTAGCAATACCATTTTTGTCATCTGCTCCCAGGTCGGGCCTGATGGTGACGTTCATAATGATGATCGCCCTGGGGCTGTCCATTTCCATGATCCTGGACATCAAGACCATGGATCGCTTCGAGAACAACCGCAGCAAACAACTGACCATCACAGTTAGCGAATAAGTTAGTATATATCATATTATATTACTTCAAATCAATATCAAATATATCACTGTTAGATAACAATGTTTGAGCTAGTATAATTAATATCGGTATGTAATTAGAGTGATGTCAAAAATATTTTTCAATGTTTTAGATTTTGAAAAATCTTTGGTACTAAAGAATAAAGGTACTTACACCATAAAGTTTAATCCATGCGGGGTTGACCCCCTTATAATAGACTAGCTTTTGCTCGCGACTTCGTCCGCGTGGAATAGTGACTTCTTTCTCCCGTTTTTTACACATTTACCACTATATCTTTGCTCCTATTAGTCGTAGCGTGATGTTATATAGCCTATAGCCTTCCTCGATAACTGTACTATCCAACACAAAAAGAATTATTCAATCCGAACCAGTAGTTTCGGAGATTAGCGCGTTCAAACAAACAAACAAACAATCAAACAAACAAACTCTTCAGCTTTATAATATTAGTATAGATTTAAGGAACATGATAAATATATGTGATTTAAGACCTATTTCATGTTAATCAACGTATTGCTTAATTTTTTTTAAATTCTTTAATTTCTTTATGTTAAAATACAAAAGTTTTATATGAATTAGCAGGTAAAAATATTAATTGTAATATATAAATACGATGACTGTCAAATGAATGCACGGGTTACAAGAAAGTAGTGTGTACAAGAAAATTAAATAACATTGACATTTACGTTTGGACTAAGCTAATAATAGAATTATGGTAACATAGGTTATGTAGGTCTAGGTACATTATGTACAGTAAGAATGTTGCGTTACAATATCATGTTATGAAGTAGCAATGTAAAGTATCGTACTTGAGATCCGATCTAGGCTCAAAGTTAATGGTACGTAGAATAAGTAAAATACTAAGACCGCTTGAGTATGGATTGGTAAGTTTGCAAAAATAAATAAATAAAAGGGGTTTTTTTCCGAGACAGTACTGTCTAATTTTATTTTATAAAATTAAAAGAGACAGCCTAGACTAAAAGAAATTTTAAGAGTTTAAGACACGTCGAACAGACTTTTTAAATTACGTACATTTCGTCTAGTGATTTTTATGACCGTTTGATACCCCAAACCCATTTACAAATTTTTTGCAACTAAATTGACAGCTGTGTAGTTTGATTTTAATCGTTGAGACTTTCCGTTTTTCCATCAAAGAAAGAGACAAATAATATGAAAATTTGTTTTCGACAGTTCTGTAATGTGGTTTAGTCAGGCCCATTGTCTGACACAAACGGCATAAACGTATTTATATTATTGTTTTTGTACTGATATTATTGAAATTATAGCAGAAATGAGGGTCAAGACCCGATGACAAGCAAACAGTTTTTTTTTTTTTTATAGTGTCTAGGCAGACATTTGGCCCCAATCTCACCTGATGGTAAGCGATGATGTGGCCTAGGATGGATCATGCCTGACTAGTAATAGCCTATTCACTCTTTTCTTGAATTCGCCCAAATTATAATGTCAAGGAAACACTTCAGCCGGCAGCGAATTCCACTCCCTAGCCGTGCGCATGAGAAATGTAGATCGAAACCTATCAGTGCGCATTGCTGGAATGTCTACGACGTAAGGGTGGAAACTGCGCCCGCGTCTAGTGTTCCGCTGGTGTATAACCCCGATGACAAGCAAATAGTAGCTTACGTCAAAAATTTCTCACATTTTGATCTGTTTTCACAGAAATAACTAAAAAGTATCACAAAAGATGAATGTACAAATATAAGGTTAAGAAAAATTTAATTAAGTTACTAGGACGTATAACTTTTTGTTAGTAGATATAAATTATTTTAAGGTCAAGAATGGCCATAGAATAAAAAGTCATCAAGCTGGAAAATATAGTAGTTTTAGTAAATTTTGCAAGTAAGTAGATATAATTAATTTCAGGTCAATATTGACCTTAAAGATAAATGCCGTCAAGATCAAGAATAAACAAATAGAATAGAAAATATACTTAGGTCCACGGGTGTCATTTGGTGTTACTAAATATACAAATAAGTGGGCTATGTAACGTAACTATAAATACTTATTTTTATAAGTTAATTCAATAAGTTGTATTTTTTTTATTGTAAGTACTAGGTGGGTTTTTAATACTGATCTTGTTCGATCAATTAGTTAGCCCTTTGTAACTATTCTGTCTTTTTGTTAAATATGTAATAATGATATGGTTTATTTATTAAAAAATAATTGTTAAATAACACTACGTATTAATATATTACTATAAGGTGACACAAACAAAAGGCGTGACAAGTCAGTAACCTGTACATAATTTTATTAAATAAGAGAATAAATACAAGGTGACTTTGATAACATCCTTAACTTTAAATATACATAAATACTTAAACTACACTTATTATTATGAACAACTTTATTCGATGAATAGTGAAATCAAGTGAAAAAGAAAACAACTGCTCCATACTTTTTCGTCAAATGCCAATTGGATTTTTACTGTAGCATAATTTTTTTTCGATTTTAGTATTGGTTTCACAGTAAAGTTGATGAAATTTTATGAGTGAGCACTTATATTGATAGAAATTTGGCAATGTTAACATAGGTAGTCAACCTGTATACGTAAAGTAATTTAAAAAATATATTAATGTGTCACTTTCTTGCGTTCCATTTCACGTTAATATCCCACACAAATATTTTTGAAATAAAAATAGGGGTTTACGAGGAATTTAATTGATAAGACATTTCAAGGTTATGTTTTGTGATTGCAGAGTTAATGCACCTACTAAAAGTCACCTGAACTATTTGTGTGTGTAAGTGTAACTTTGAAACCCCTATTCGTTGGATTATTTAAAAATACCAGTGCAATTATAAATAAAAACAAGATTTTTAAAATATAATCAACAAATTTGCAATCTGGGCCCAGCTTTGGTCAATATCCTTTCTAACGTTCAGAACATCGTGTAATTTGTAATGATTAAATGTTTGCGATAGCTGGATTCACAGTTTTTTTTAATAGTATCTAGGCAGACATTTAAGTAAGGCAAACAGCGGCAATCTATATGATAATCATAATTTAAGGTTAAGAGAAATTGTAAATATAAAGAAACAAAAGTAAACCCGAAATGTTGAGCGGTCGTTGTAATATTAAAAGTGGTAGGTTCGTTTAAAAAACAAACACTAGGTAAAATTAATAATGTAGGTAATATGTAGATTCGGTTCTTACAACAATCGGTTATTTTACTTTTAACTTCAAAATAACGGACACTTAAAACTTATAACTGAGTACTTAGTTACTCAATAGGATCTATTTACGAGTTGATTTCGGTTTAATTATGCTGCTAATATTGTGACTGAATTAATAAATACAGGTAATCACTAATAGAAGTCAACAATTTAAATAATGATCTACACAATGTATATTGTGTAAAAATACGTCGCCGTCATTGCGTAAAAAAATGCCAACCAGATGGTGAGCCATGAGTGATGGGTATTTAACAGCAAAAGCATAAAATGCTTCGGGAAAGATATGAAGGCAAGGCGCCACGTTGAAACATTTAACTCTCAATATGTCGTCAATAGATGACGCTGCGTACCTTTAGCTCGCGGTGTAAGACGGAAATTTTCAAACACTTAGTAAAATGATAAAACGCCATTATGCGATCTCTTCCTTGTACCTAAAAGAACGATTGATTTGATCAATTAGTATAATTATTGGATGGGAGCTTCTCGGCTCCTATTACAAATTATCAAAATAATAAAAAAAAGTTATTTTTGGTGAATTAATAATTAATCGGGTACCTACGATTTATTGTGTCCAAAAAATATAAATATTATTAACCGTACTATATTTTAACCCTTGTTTCTGTGTTAAAGAACATACATCTTAGTTATAAATTAATAAGTTAAAATATCATTGTAAATGTATAAATTAAGCACAAAATCCAAGTGGCTACATAGGTTAACTATTGAATCATAGTAGATTTAACGAGATTAAACAGTACTTAGGAATAATACGCACTATCTAATTTAGGCTTACTTTTTGTTTGACTACAATGACTTGTTCTAATGTAGGTATCAAGATGGGTTATTATGCCCAATTTGAACTTTAGGTAAAAACATGTTCATTTAGGGAGGGTGTTAATTAAATGTTACTTTTAATTTTTAAAGGTCTTATAAAATAGTAAAATATACAGGTTGTTGTCTTTAATAGGAAGAAAAAAAATATACCCTGTAAGTAACTAATAATCATTTCTGAATGGTTTTAATTAATTTTAATTAAAAAAAATGACATTTTATAACAAATTAAATAGAACCAGCAATGTATTGCAAACAAATGTGTGTAAGTACGTATACTCTGTAGATTGTTTTTGCTCCTATGACAGACCAAACGCTGTATATTTTATAAGCTTTTAAACCTATACATTACATTATTACATCCTATTATTCCGAACATAATTACATTAAAAATATTTTCAGTTACCTCCTCACTCGTATCTTAATGTTGTTTTTATTTGAATTACTTTTAAATATAAATATAACGTCCCCTGTGGGTGGTTTACGTTAACTAGGATATTTACTATATCTACAACATTTTGTTACTTAGGTCATATGTTAAAAATACTCAAATTGTAAAACAACTTATGCCATTATCTTGCCAAGCAAGGTGTGTAGATATTTCAAAAATCTAATATCACATAACTTGTAATTATACAAAATAAATAAAAGGAGAAAATATCTATCGCTTAGAATGAACATAATTGCGGAAAAGAGTTTACTAAAATACTGGTAATTATACAGCGTTTCGTAGATCAACAAAAAGGCTTTATTTTAAAAAATCTGCTTTGAATTGAACGGCAATAATTTTAATTGTGTGTTGTATGATAAATGATAATATCTTTAAAAAATTATGTAACATTTATGGCACTGTCGTAAATGATAAAGAAAAAAAACTTAATAAAATTATAGAGCAGATGTGTCAATGTTTAAAGCGGAGATAGATAAATGAGTTAATTCCTTAATGGGATTAATATTCATCAAATATAGACGCCTGTTAATAAATAAATTCTAGGCTAAGTAAATATCTATTTTTTATGTTAGTATTAAAAACGACGGTCTTCGCACCTAATTGTATATTATATTCAATAAGGGTTCCAAGAACAGTACTGTATTGTATTGTATACATAAGATAAACTTTTGCGTTGCAATCAATGAGAACTAGACATATATGTTTTAATTATGAGAAATGAAAAAAATGACATACATTCTGCAAATTAGTGTTGTAGTAAGTGAGACGCGACTGCGTTTACCGCGGTTATATTTGAGGGGTTGCCACAAAGATGCGATTTCGACCATGCAATAAAATGCCGGCAAAAATGTGTGTTACTCGTATTTTAAGAGTTATGCAATGTTTGCAAAAGGCTAGTTGTTAAAATTCTTGATGATCAATTGGTTTTTAAAATTGCCGTTACGAAAAATTTTTCATTGCAAACGTTAATTATGTTTCAAGTGTCAATGTTAGATACCTAAACAAAAAAAATTAGGTAGGTAATCATTTTATTATTGTTAAACCTAGTGTCTTGAAATGTCACAACACACAACATGTTATTTTGTCACAACATGTTGTTGTTTTTTCAGATACAACAATGTGTTTCGTATTAAATATTTGTTGAACAATGTCATAATGTGCAATTGGGATTAATGGGAGCATTAATGGAAATTGGTATAAGCGTCTTTGTGGTATTCGTCACTCAAATAAGCTATAATATTCTTAGTTGTATAAAACATAGGTAAGCATAAATATATTTGCATATCGATGTTTAATTAACGAAAAGTTATTAAGTACTATTTTATCGCATTTCAATTAAATTCAGTAATAGATAATAAACAGTTGTGTCTGCTACAGAAGTGCATGGTTCGGTATAGCTACTTGTATGTACCTGTGTGCATGATGTTTTTGTCAAGATATTTAACCTGTTGTTGAATATATCAAATAAAGTACCATATCATTGAAAAGTATTCTTTTATTTTCCCAAAAAAAGCGTATCTTTTTTTATTTACATTTGAATGCTGTAAGCATCGCTTTTTCTAATTTATGATTGCTTATTACCTCCGGATTCTATGCAAACACTACTACAGGAAGGAAATAAAGACAGCAGTTTGAACCGATTATTAGATATTTTCAGTTTAATATACATATTCCTATAAAAAGGTTTAGATGGTAAACTGGCAAAACGACTGGTAATAAGTGTTTCTCTTTGTATTTTGAATAAACAGAACAGAAAAACTCCCATTGCCATCTCTCTGCGTGACCTAAAGGTTTGATTGGCAAAGAATGCTTTTAGCATTAAGTCCACCACTGTACACCATGATTTGTGCAATAATGTCTTTAAAAAAAGGTCTAAGAGGCATGATTTCCTAAAAACTATTCCAAGACGATTTTAAGTATTAAATGCTTGTTGTTGAACTAATTACAGGTCTTTCGTAAAATTTAATGAATAAATATGCTCCAGACAACACACCAATTGTCTTGATATCATAAAATAAGTCATAGTTTGATAATACGTAGCTACAACTCAGATCTTAGCAAGTAGAGAGAGACATTGTAATAGGACGGATAAACGATTTTTTTAACCAAATTGAAAGAATGAAAGATTAATTCTTTACTATAACGTGTAAAATACATATTGGCCAGCTTATCTGTAACCTAAGGTCACACAATATTAGGTAGAACATACGTTATTTATGTACTTCCATTAACTTTTGATCCCAAGTGACATTTGCATATACATAAACTATGGCATGCGTAGTATTGTAGGTCAATAGCCAACGTCTCATTCACTTTCTAATGTAGAATTTGATATTCAAACTCATAATAATGTAAGTAATCCTTTAGAACTAGTTTGGTTAATTTATGACTCTTGTTTTAAACTTTCGATTTTATAGATCTTCGGTTGAATCGAACTCGCGGATTCAGTCTCGTTTTGACGATAAGGTTATGAATGTTATGCGCATACGTATCACACTCAGTTTTAATTATTAGATGGGTCAGGTTATGTTATGTTTTTGCACCGTTTGGCGTTGAAACTTTTGGACCATGGGGACCATTCGCTAAATTTCTTTTTGTAAAAATTGCCCCTTAATTAAATAATCTTTTGGCCAATAATAACGCTGGCTCGTTTCTCGCTCAACGGATAAGTATTGCTATCCAACGCGGTAACGCAGCCAGCATCCTCGCCTCTTTGCCTCATGGACATGGTTTTATTTTTGAGTAGGGTTTAAGTTGCATGTAATTTCTTTAACCTTTTTTTTTTAAATAAATGGTCAGGTTAACATATGAGCAAGGAATTAAGATAATATTTCACAGTAATTTATTTTCTATTTGCTTGTTAGGCATTGATAAAAATTTTGCGCCTGACAACTTACTTCGAGCTAAGGAATTTTCTTCCTTGTGCTACGAATACCGTACAACGATTATGACGGGGGCGTCTCCCATAAATATTTTTTATTTTTATGAACCTATATCATCCCACTGCTGGGTAAAGGCTATGCAAATGCATGGCCAACGACTCCTAACCCTTAGAAAAACTAATCAAATCGTCACACCAGCGCATTCTGGGTCATGACCCAGACCCATATATACTTACATACATATAAACATACATGACTCAGGTACAAATGTTCGTGCTCATTACAAAACCACTTGTTCGATATTAGATCCTGCGACCACCGGCATGGTAGTCAGGAGCGCTAACCACTACACGAAACGCGTCGTCAATTACGAACATTATTTGGTATTTCAACAAACTCATGAATTCATGTTAATAATTCGTAAAGTACTTAATTTAGTGGAACTTCTTAGTAACTTTCACGATGGGACAGACGAAAAAAATATTTTATAGCGAACGAGCATGACGGCACACTTGCCCACTTGAGCCCACGTGGGTCAATGATTGGTTTTCATTCATTTCTGTCTTTGTGGTGATAAGCGCAGCGAGCAGTGAGGAATACCTCTTAAATATTAAAAATCTACTCAGAATCTCAAAATATGTACATAAAAGAAAGTCGTGTTAGTTATACCACTCATAACTCGAGAATGGGTAGACCGATTTTCATAATTTCTACTTTGTAATAGCTTCTGCATCTGGTTTAAATGTATGTTCCCCGATTGTCAAACTTGTGAACTGTACTCTCTTCCATGTAAATTGCAAGTTATTCATTCAGCATAACTTTAAATATTAAATATTCTCGCTTTTGCTTATCACTATATTCTCGGTAATCAATACTTATATTATTTTCCGAGTCGTATGTTTCCGCACTTCAAGACATAATTATCATCTGTGATTGTCGATTGAAGTCGATTAGACACAGGGTTTATGGGTCATATTTTGAACGTACATGTAAGAAGGTTTACTGTTAAATACAGCAATTATAAGTAGTATTAAACACTCGCCTCCTCTGCGGCAATAAAACGTGAGACTGCGACAGCGCATTTTTATCTCTTTTTTATACTCACAGGCCTTGTGGGGATGCGTAGTGCTGCACACACTGCACAGTTATAGAAAAGCGCGTGCGTTCACGGCTCACTCCCTAGGTCATGAATGATTTGTCGCCGTAGAGGAAGCGAGTGTTTAATCTATACTATAATATTATAAAGCTGAAGAGTTTGTTTGTTTGTTTGTTTGTTTGAACGCGCTAATCTCCGAAACTACTGATTCGAATTGAATAATTCTTTTTGTGTTGGATAGTCCAGTTATCGAGGAAGGCTATAGGCTATATAACATCACGCTACGACCAATAGGAGCAAAGATATGGTGGTAAATGTGTAAAAAACGGGCGAAAGAAGTCACTATTCCACGCGGACGAAGTCGCTGGCAAAAGCTAGTACAACTATAATATGCTGTATTATTTGTTGAAATACTATTACAGGTAATACAGGTGTTGTTTTTCAAACAGACGTCAAAGTGTTGGAAGTGAGTACGGCTGTCAGTACCAAAAACCCTTTACTTTGAAAAATGTTCAAAATCTAAATAGAAATTCATTTATTCTAAACTTATCAATGTCACCTAAGTGACAATAAAGATATGGAGACTCCGTTTTTTTTTCAAGACACCAATGATGTAATGAAATCCTTTGTTATGACTGTAAAAGTTGTAATAGTCATTATAGTTCCCCGCCTCTCACAAATTTGCTTAAGTACTTATACTCAAAACGATCATAAATATTCATCATGAGAAACATGTTTTCTTCTCATTGCAATTTTTTCACATGTGCCTGGAGCATGGCGGGCCTCGCCCTTGACTATCATATAATATAGGACGCAATAAAATTCGCATGAATGGTTAACGATTTTGCTCACGTACAGCTTACATAAAACATATTTCTTGAACATGAATCGTTATCAAAAAATAGTTTTGTAATGTAACTTTATGAAAATTATCAGAAGAAAAAAAATCATAAAGTACAACAGCCACATTATTTAACGGTAGATAATCAATCTCACCCTTGAGCTTTTCTTCTGTTTGGAGCTAACATTGAAATCTTAATAACAGGAATTCTGATCGATTAGGACTGACTTTAACGAAATGCATGAGAAAAAAAATTAAGTTCATATAATTTATATTTTATTTTTGGAGCACACGTATCACCCTTAATCGCTCAGGGATCGATAGGACGCCGGTGGTCGCGAAAACAAAAGAATTACAATAGAAAAACATCAGGAACGGATATTCGCTTTTATGATGACACCCAAAATGAAGATCTACACGTGTTCTTACAGGTGCGACACAGGATAACCTGTCACTTATCAACCCATCGCATCGGGTGACGTCATATCCGATTGTGCAAAAAAAGGTAAAAAGTCAATGCAACTTGACACCATGAGAGTTGAGTATAAAAGCGAAAGTTCGCCCGACGCACAGTGGATCGACGCCATACCAGCAAAGGGACATAGGCAACTTAAATATACATGTGTCAGTTTTTGAAAAACAAATCATTCCATCGTATACGTCTACTTATAAGCTGTAAAAAAGATAAGTAGCATTTTCTTATTAGAACCTTATTTTGAGAGCTATGGCATCAAACCTGATTTATTAGTATGGGAAATGGCATAAAAACTAGTGTATCTTCCGATTTTCTTCGTGTTTCGACTTGATTTTTTTATATGGTAATAAGACATATATTTGCTACATTTCCTCCAAACAAACATAGTGCGCCACACGCACCCCTTAAGAGGTAGGGGTCCACTTACTTACTTGACAGCAAAAATAACTTTGTTTTTCATAGTATTTGTATGAAAGACAAAGTTATATTTGCGGTTGTTCAAATTTTGTTAATTGACAAAAATACCGGTTCTATAAGCGTTGACTGGTGTTTTCCTTCTTGTGAACAAATTGATTAATAAGTTATTAATCAATAAATGTGGCTTCCATACATGGAACTAAAACAAAATATATATTTTTTGCTTAAACCTAAGCGTGTCTTAGACATTAGTCTGTCGATCATCATCATTATCAGCCGAAGGACGTCCACTGATGAACATAGGCCTCCCCCACGGCTTTCCACAACGACCGGTTGTGAGCGGTCTGCATCCAGTTCGATCCTGCGATCTTTACAAGGTCGTCTGTCCATCTTGTCGGCGGACGTCCTACGCTGCGCCTTTAGTCGAAGGGTCTCCAATCTAGAACTTTTCTGCACCAACGGTCATCAGTTATACGCGCTATGTGCCCTGCCCACTGCCACTTGAGCTTACTGATTCGCAGGGCTATGTCTATGCTATGCTATGTATATCTCCTCGTTTCTGATTCGTTCTCGTAGACTAACACCGAGCATAGCCCTCTCCATCGCTCGTTGTGTGATTTTGAGCTTCTTTATGATGCCCATAGTTGGACAACTGCAACTGGATGCAGACCGCTCACAACCGGTCGTTGTGGAAAGCCGTGGGGGCGGCCTATGTTCAGCAGTGGACGTTCTTCGGCTGATAATGATGATGATCGACAGACTAATGTCTAAGACAGGCTTAGGTTTAAGCAAAAAATATATATTTTGTTTTAGTTCCATGTATGGGAGCCACATTTATTGATAGGAAGTTTAGTTTGTAGAACACATTTATTACACTGTCTTGTCTTTGCATAAGACCAGGAAGCTTTTCATGATAATGATGATGATATGACACACTGTTAACTAACACAATCGTTTCCAGAGATAGGTACAGTAAAGAAGAACCTGGGAATCTTTTATCAGTGCACCGATGATTTACTTCTATGGTCTGACCATTTTATCAGTGTCACCATCGAAGTCGAAATAATAACTTATTAATCGATTTGTTCACAATAAGGAAAACACCAGTCAACGCTTATAGAACCGGTATTTTTGTCAATTAACAAAATTTGAACAACCGCAAATATAACTTTGTCTTTCATACAAATACTATGAAAAACAAAGTTATTTTTGCTGTCAAGTAAGTAAGTGGACCCCTACCTCTTAAGGGGTGCGTGTGGCGCACTATGTTTGTTTGGAGGAAATGTAGCAATAATATGTCTTATTACCATATAAAAAAATCAAGTCGAAACACGAAGAAAATCGGAAGATACACTAGTTTTTATGCCATTTCCCATACTAATAAATCAGGTTTGGTGCCATAGCTCTCAAAATAAGGTTCTAATAAGAAAATGCTGCTTATCTTTTTTACAGCTTATAAGTAGACGTATACGATGGAATGATTTATTTTTCAAAAACTGACACATGTATATTTAAGTTGCCTATGTCCCTTTGCTAGTATGGCGTCGATCCACTGTGCGACGTAGTGAAAACAGAAGCAGTGGGTTTTAAACAAGAAGAAAATCAAACTAAAACAGGCATCATTAAAAAAATCCTAAGACCTACCTATTCAAACACAAAACAATTTCCTTGTGACAAGGAAGCTATGATGCTGGCTGCGTTGCCGCGTTGGATAGCTGTGCTTATCCTTTGAGCTAGGAGCCAGCTAGCTTTATTAATATTATTTATTATTCGTCCTTCTATTCGTCTTATAATTCTACCCTTTCTCAATAAAAAAAATATGTTAAATTCAGTCAAGTGCGAGTTGTACATCCAACAAAATAAAATGATACATATTTATATGCCATTAGAATGGGGAACAGTACGTTCAAATATTGTGTTGGTTGATCGCCAATTAGACACCGGAACTAAAATTCCTTTCATTTACTTTGTAGGAAACCCTAAAAGTTCACAAGGTTTTAAGGTGACTTGTAAATCGGACTCTAGAATTTAACTGCCTTTTAATAAAAACATTGCTTTCTAGACCTAAATTGATTGTAAAAATACTGGTATATCGTATTGTTCAAAAGCTTTTGAGTTTACTGTATTTTACTATTTTGTGAGACAGTTGCTCTTGGATATAATATGACTCCTACGGGGTGGAGTTAAGAGCTAAAAGCTATGTATCGACCTGTGTAGGCTTATGATGATTGGTTTGTAGTGCAAGATGAAAGAAGTAGCGTTGTTTAATGCATTTTGGTAACTTAAGTACATGTTATTATTTGATGTTGATATTGTAAGAAAATGACATCAGGTATGTGTATGTATCTGTTACAGTCAAAACTCGTAGCCGGTCAAAACCACTTTTGACTGCAAAAATCAGTCAATATTGGTTTTGACCGATGTCTTTAGTCAAGAACAGTTTTGACTGACTTTGGCAGTCAACAGTGATTTTAACCAAGGACATTGGTCAAAACCACTTATGACTGGAAAAATATTGGGTAATAGTTATTTTGACTAAGGTGTCTCAGTCAAAAGTGCTTTTAACCAAGGATGTAGGTCAAAACTACTTGTAACTGATAATAGTAAATAAAAAAAACTATAGATATAATAATCGAAATCGTTTATTAATAAAAAAATGTAATGAACATTTTAAGTAATTATTAAGAATATTATCTTGAAATAAAACAAATTGGACAACGTTTTATTTGTCTACTACAATATGATTGGAGACTTAAATAACAAAAATAAAAAACTTAAACTTATAACTGCTGTATTTGGATCCTATTTGTTTGCACATCCAGAACTGTTATGACACTTTGAATTGCACAGAAATCCTTTTTTCTTGCACAGACATCTGCTACTCTTACAACCCTTAGACACATCGTGTAAAACCTTGCCCGGTTCCAGTAGCAGATTTCCTTGCAGCAGTTCTTAATGTGATGACGACGTTTGGCACTTCTTCCAGGCAGATGAATTTTTCAATTCATCCGTCAAATTCAGATCTGTAATAAGATATGAATTAATGTGCTTATACACATTTACTTACACTTAAACTTACTCAAATACCTACATACTGGCTCTCTCTCTCTCTCTCATGTACCCACGACGAGCACCCGCACACCTTCCTGCATATCCACACACCCACATACTCACTTGCACACCCACACACGATCACATGCACATACACATACTATCATCCACTTTGAAATAATAATAGGTAATTACTTGCAGTATATTTTATCCTTTGTTTTATATAGTTGCTCAGAAGTGACTTCTAACACACACACTCTCTCTCACACACACCCGCACACCTACCCACACATCCACACACGCATACTTACATCCACACACACAACTGCTCACCCACACACGCTTACAGTCACAAACACATACTATTGTATACCTTGATAGAAAAAAAGGTATTTACCTGCAGTATAATTTATCCAATATGCCGTCCCTTGTTCCAATTTTATAAAGTTGATCAGAAGTAACTTCGTACTACTCCGAGAATATTAAATAAAGTAACAATCTACCAATGAAAAAAGAAAACATGCTTCTATTTCTTACTGTTTACAGTTCACAGGTTTCGTAAAATGTAATTTTTTTTTAATAAACAAAAAACTTCAATAATGCACCTCGAAAATAGTTTAATTTAAACTTAACGAATGATTTCCATAGTAATTTAATTTTTATGAGTTTTGACCGATAGCGTAAACTTTAAGTCAGTCAAAACCACTTTTGACTAAAAATATCTGTCAAAACTACTTTTGACCAAGAGCCTTAGTCAAAAACAGTTTTGACTGACTTCGGCAGTCAAAAGTGGTTTTGACTAACGACATCGGTCAAAACCATTATTGACTGATTTTTGCAGTCAAAAGTGGTTTTGACCGGCTATGAGTTTTGACTGTAACATATCCATTCATCCACCTAATTTTTATATTCTTTCACTAAGTAAGTACACAATATTATTATCAATATGTTTTCGTAATAAAGCAGCAGCAGCTAGCAGTTGTATTCGATTGATAAATATGTGGTTTAAAAATTATATAATTTGTAACTTACTAATCGGATACACCTTGTCCCAATGAATTAAAATACATCAAATTGTCATAAAATATATACTTACTCAAAATGTATAAATGCATATCAATCAATCAAAGGTTGAAAGACGAATTTATTAGTCTGAATAATCAGTTAGAGTCCCGCGGTATCAATTTCTGTCTGTAACTTTATCACACGTTTTTTTTGCTCATTTTCGTTGTTTCGTTCATAACTTAATCGGTTCGCTCATACCTTGATAGCTTCTACCAATCCTTCACATACAAAATTATCTCTTCGAGAAATCGCTCCGCTCGTACCTTTAAGCCGTATCCCAAAGAAGCCGCCTTATACTTCCAACTTACTTTCACTTATTAGCCGATGCCGGTGTTTTGATTATTTAAATTTTACCGGAATGCCTCTCGTCTCCATTAGATATACTACATTTGGATTGGCGTCGATTGTTATTCGTTTATTGACCTGATTGTCTATGGATTCGATTTGGAGGTGTTTGCGTATGATAGCTTTACGAGTAAAAGCTTAGATAGTGAGAAAATCGATCTTTCATCATCACCAAAAAAAGAACGACAAAACAATTATTATAGATACTAGTCAAATATATATATGTATATACCTATAAATAAATATATATATATCGATGACCCCTAGCCGATTTCGACTACGGTGGCCAGTCACAACGACTAACCGACTGCGCGGGACATAATTATTATAGTGCACAAGTGAGTGCGCAAATACATGTGCACTCTCTTTTCACTCTCATAGCCCGATGGGACAGCAATCTGACACGACCGGAGAGAGATCACGCGCAGGACCAACGGCTTTACGTGCTTTCCGAGGCACGGGGGTGAAACACTACCAACTTCCAAACTCCGGGCATCCCTGAGAATTTCTGAACAGAAAAACCCATGTACATATTTTTGGCCCGGGAATCGAACCCAGGACCTATGGCGCAGCCGTCGCTTTAAAATGCGGCCCTCTAACCGCTGCGCCACCGAGGCACTTGGCACTTACATAGTGCTCAAAAAGTTTTCAGAAGAAAGGCACATCACTTTTATTATACTCAAATGAAAATATTCACAAATTGTACATTACTTGGCTATGTACTGTGTGATGGTGGTGGTATATCTACTTGTAGCTTACTACACCAATAGTTAATAAAAAAATAGTTGCTATTCATGATTACATAAGTACATGTTGCAAATATTTCTTTATAATATGTAGGTTTTCATTTATTTCAAGTAGGTAGGTACATATCTTATTAGTTTACCAATAAAGAGGATGCTTGGCAATTTCTTTAAGGTATCGAGTTTTTTTACAGGTGAAAATTTTTTGCTGACTGGTAGTATTCAGTTTTCAATCAGGTTATTAGGGTAAAAATAATGATCAGCTGAAATGTTCCCTAAACATTATAATTAAAATATTTTCAAGAAAAGTTCTGGCTGCATATTAAACCTTATTTAAAAAAAATATAACCAAAGCTTTTTTATTATGAACCTGATCATTTTTCTGTCACACAAAATACAGCTGAAGAGTATGTTTGTTTGATTGATTGAACGCATGTGTCAGGAACAACTGAAAAATATTTTGTGTGAGGTAAGTTTAAATTGAGGAAGACTAAAGAAACTTTTTATTTTTATTTATTTGCACTATTATGGCAAGGAAATATTACGCTACCTAATATTACGCGTCCAATAGGAACGGAGAACAACCAAAACGAGCGGACAAAATCTAGGCGAACTGATAGTTGATACATAATGCCTAACATCCTCTTTTGATAATAAACATGTTTTCTAAAAAAACAATAGTTGCAATACAACCTTTGATAAAAAGGTTGTAACTGTTGCAAATGAATTTGCAGTTGATTGCATTAACTTCTGCAAAATGGACGCAGTCACTACTTTGACAACGTTTAAAAAAATACAATACTTATTAAAATTGGTTTCCTTGCTCCATCCTACTGCCCACAGATATCCTCAGTGCAAATATGATATTTATGGTAAGTACCTTGCAAGGGACTCCTTTTATAGATACATTTGTTTGTTAATATTGTATTTTTAAGATATATTTTATATTTTTTAAGATCTTAATTACATCTTCTTGTTTTTCTTCCTTATTTAAATAAACTTATTTGACTTCCAGTTATTAAAGTAAATTATGATATAAAAAATAATTTAGTAAGAACAAATATAATTTGATACCTATCTGTTCTTATGTGGTACTTTTGCGTTTGTATTAATTTGTCCAACAGGAGATAATTTATTTTTGGGTTAGGTCTAAAAAAAAATGAAACGATTAATATTCGGTTTTATTGCTTCTAAAAATAATTTTTAACGATAAAAAAGGGTATTTGAAAATTTGTTTAAATAAAGTAATGCGTTTACTACTAAGTATTGTTATAAATTAGACATGGCTTATTAAAGCGTCATTAACGAATTGATGCAATACCATCAAAATAATTCGGTGGTAAAGCAAAGAGTTTAACTATAGTAAAATGTATTTTTTCATTTAAAATACATTAAAAAAATGTGGAAAAATATAATATTGATCCACTTGTGTCAATATTGTCGCGTCTACGTCACTGGCAAAAGTAATGTCATAAATGAAACTAATATTTTTATACTTTATCAATGAACAGATACGAAATTCGACTACATCATTGTGGGAGCGGGATCAGCTGGGTGCGTCATGGCGAACAGACTGACAGAAGACCCTAATGTCAACGTGGTACTCATAGAAGCTGGTGGAGACCCTCCTTTGGAGTCCAATGTAACAAAGTCTTTCAGTCATTCGACGTATAAGAACCATCAAACCTGATCATCTTCATACCCTTTCAAATCTTGAGCGAATAGGCTTCTCCTTGGCAAGTTGTAAACAGTGCTGTAAAATCTAATACAAAACTAGAAATAAGAAATCACACTCGTAATCTTCTTCTGATGTTAATGTATTTTGTTCTTGTTTTCCAGCTACCTGGCCTATTTCCTTATGGTTTTCGATCGGAAAACGACTGGAAGTATACCACACCAGACTGCTCATACAAATGCCACATAGACGATGTCGACCAAATACCACGGGGCAAAATGCTGGGCGGATCCAGCAGTTTGAACCTTATGTACTACGTGAGAGGGGATCCTCATGACTTTAACACTTGGGCAAACATCACCAATGACCGGAGTTGGGATTACTGTAATGTCCTACCATACTTCATCAGAAGTGAACGTATGGAGAATGACGTCATATTGAATTCACCAACGGGAAAGTATCACGGTGATAAAGGATATTTGGGAGTTACAAAGCTTAATTTTACAGAATCAATCAAATATTTAGAAGCGTTTGAAGAACTTGGATACAAAAATGTTTTAGACACAAATGGACCTGATACTCGAGGATTCACTCAAGCGCAAGTGACGGCAGCCGACCGAATCCGTCAGAGTACAGCAAATGCCTTTTTGTCACCAATCAAAGACCGCCCCAATCTTTTTGTTTTAAAAAAACATTTGGTTACTAAAATTAACTTTAAAGACAAAGTTGCTGAAAGCGTGGACGTAGTCAATGATAAAGGCGAAACTATAACTTTGAAGGCATGTAAAGAAATTATCATATCAGCTGGTGCTATCAATTCCCCACAACTGCTCATGCTATCTGGAATCGGTCCCAAAGAGCATCTGGATAGTTTGGGAATAAAAGTTGTTTCTGATCTTCCAGTGGGTAAGAACCTTCAAGATCACAAAACCGTATTAGTTCTTCACACTACCGGTCCAGCACCTTTACCAAAATTACCTGATCCTGCTGAGTACCCCTTAATTACAATGACCGGAAACGTTGCATTAGACAAAAACCAATTCAATCCTGATTTTCAAGCAACCGTTGCGATCGTCCCGAAATATTTGTTTCTCACTAGCTGTCTAGTTTTGTTTTCATTTGACGAAAGCCTGTGCCAAAACTACCATGATAGAGTAGGACATAATGAAATATTTGCAACTTTAGTAACACCTCTACATCCACGATCGAGAGGAACTGTGCTTTTAAAAAGTACTAACCCTGAAGATCATCCAATTATAAAGTCCGATGCATACTCTGATGAAAGGGACTTAGAAGACGTGATTGATTATTTACAAGACTACTCTAGATTGATCAACACGACATACTTTAAGAGCGTTGGGGCCAAATTCTACGAGTTAGAGAAATGTGACGTTTATGATACTAGCAGTAGAGATTACTGGAAATGCCACGCGACTTGCGCGGTGAGTACTTTGTATCATCCCGTGGGTACCTGCGCCATGGGATCGGTGGTGGACAGTCGCTTGTTCGTCAAAGGTACGAAGAATTTGAGGGTGGTTGATGCCAGCGTTATGCCCACGATCACCAGTGGCAATACCAATGCACCTACTATCATGATCGCTGAAAAAGCCGCTGATATGATTAAGGAAGATTGCTATAAGTAAATATTCTGACACTTGCTTATGATCTTAATAAAATAACTTACCACTTTTTTTATAAGAAATACGAAGATGTAACTAATATCCTTTTTGAGGGTTTTATTGTACGGACAATAGCACGTCAATCTAAACACTGCGGTATCTTATGCTGTTGGAATAAGGGCTATTTTTCAACAAATGTATATTCTGATGTGCTGGCGACTGTACGAGAACGTTTTGCATCAATGTTTCAGTAAGGATAGATTCAATTACCCTTATTACCAAAAAGTTTAACTAGGTAAAAATCCAATTTGTTTTAATTAAGTACCTTTTAGTAGTATTATTTTAGTATAAACAAAAAAAACTGTTTTCAAATAAGAATATATTTTGTTAGAAGAAAGATCATATTTACTTTTTATTTTGACGAAATAAATACCTAAATATTCTGATGATATTATTAGCTACATTACACAAATTGATTTCTTAACAGGCCTATCACTTCTCTTGAGTGACTACTACTCTCGAACACCGTTTATTTAACTGTCAGTCATAAAACGCATTTAGTACACGAATCCTCATTACAATCAACACATATTACGGGACAGATAAAGTGTCTAACGGACGGATATATCGCGCTACCATCATGCGAATGTTGTAAAACTAGAATATGTTGCGGAGTCGATTGCTGGCTATTCTCTTTGAAAGCGTTAAAGGAAACCAGGGACGGCTCAAGGGGCAAGGTAAGTGTTTGCTCAAATTGGTTAGAGTTTTTTTTTGTATTAAATCAATCATCATCGTCATTATCAGCCAATATAGGCCTCCGCCGCGGTTTTCCACAGCGACCAGTTGTGAGCGGTCTGCATCCAGTGTGATCCTGCGATCTTTACAATGTCGTATGTCCATCTTGTCGGTGGTCTTCCAACTTATCGAAACATTTATGTGTTTTAATTCAACAAACTGAGCAGGGAAACGACCAGTAACAGTAATAACATAGCATCAGGTACGAGTGCATAATTTATTGTATTTATGTATACACCTTTTGTACACTTCTATTATAGGGAAATTAGTAGTTTTACAAAAAAAATATTGATTGATCGAAGTATATCCAGTGTATGTGGTAACTCTGGATGACCTTGTGATTTTTATGGGCTGTTTTTAATTTAGAGCAAACTCTAGGATTGAGAAAAATTAAGCTATGAACCCTTACAGGCCTTTTTATGCTTAGTCGTTACACATTATCTCGAAAGCAGGCACATTTTTCTATTCATGGGATGGCTAATATCTCAAGCGCCACAGTCAGAATACATCCCTGCTCTATTACCGTTGAGTCCTGTCTTCGGAACGACCAGCCATAAGGCTACAGTAAGCGCGAGCGCACATTTAATGTATTTACGGGATGTAATGAAATGACGTAGCCACAAAGGTGTTTGACATCTCTAGTGGAATCCCTACTACCAATGTATTATTTTGATGAAACTTTTTACTCTTCTACGCATTGAACTACTATTGCTAGCGTATGGAACTGACATCACGAACAAATTTTGTGCTCCATGAATTGATCAACTCGTAGTACAAATCATAATTCGAAATTCAAATTTCCACAGAAAACGACACAATTTTGTCATCGTTTTTGCGACACATTTTTTGCTTGGCACAGCTTCTCTATACGTATGTAGTAGTAACAACTCTCTGCTACTACGGCTGAAATTCAGTTAGGTCAGCGATATGGCAGGAAGGTAAGAGTCATGCAACTATGTATGCTTTGACAAACAATTTGATCCCCAAGTAGGTATATTAAGTGTATGCAGAAAAAAAACTAACTTAACAATTGAAAAAAAAACGACCATCATTTACTACAAAGGTTTAAATACCCTGTATATCGTTGTAAATTACATGTAATACACATCTAAATGGAACAATCAGCAGCTACCTATTATCTCGCACGCAAAAGAAGTCGTCACTCAATCGGTTCCCATCACAAGTGTCGATAACTGGATAATTGTCGACTTTCCAACGATTGCCCGATAATTACTATAATCCAAAGGTTTGGATTGGGTGTCGCTGGCATTTAAACTAGTTTCGGTTTTCCTTAGAATGTCCAAATATGTTTATAAAATAGGGATTTTTTGCACACAAGAGATTTTTTACTACTTGACGTAAATTATAACGTCGTATTCGATCACGGCGGTCAATTTTAAGTGACCTCATTCTCATTGTTCGGTGAGGAGACGGCTGATTCAACATGATCTGGCGCAGGACCAACGGTTTAACGTGCTTCCCGAGGTACTGGGGTGTCATGACCATCAATTTCCTGACTCCGAGCTGTTTCCGAGTCTTTTCAAACCAGAAGATCTCAGAAACTCGGCCCAACGAGGGATTCAAACCCGGGACCAGTAACTACTACACCACTAACCACTACACCAACGAGTCAACGAGGCAGTGAACGTGGCGTGAATTATCTAATTCAGTATCTGCCGCATCCAACACTGTTGCTATTTTATTTATTACGTATACACAAGCAACCTGAGACAGATTTAAACTACGATCTGAAAGACAGAGACTCGAAAAAAAAAAACGAATAACAAACAAAATATCTTATTTTTTTATGTTGCATGTCTTAGTTTTAATTTTTTCTTGTTTGTTATTAATAAATAACACTCTTGCTTACAAATGTAATTTGATACAAATTATTTACCAATTGTTATTTTAAGTCTTACACTTTGTACGTTATACCCAAATTCACACATTGAGCGCAACATGGTTTGCTCTTGACATTGCAATTGGTGGGAACGCCCAAATGTGGGCTGATAGAAAACCCCAAAGTGAGGCATTAGATTCATTATAATAATTAATCGCTTTTTATTTGCACCGAAAATAGTATGTAGGCCGTTTCGTTAATTGTCTAAGAATGTTTGAAGTATTTCTCACTTTTCTATTTTTGATTGACATATAAAGATAAGATAAGAACTTTTAAAATATGGAGATGTTATAAAATAAAAGGGGTCTGACTGAAGAGGCCAACTACATTAATCGTTAAACGTTATTAAACGTTCGCGAAATCAATCCGTAAAATTGTGTTTTATTGTAATGAGTATTCGCGTAAACTTCAGAACCAAATACATTAATCGTAGTGAGCATTGGCATTTAGATGCATGTCGTGTTTCCATTCATACTCTATCCATATGTTTAAATTAACATAATTAATTTAGTATTATTATGAGAACGAAAAGTTTATGATAGCATTGATACAAAAAAGAAGATAACTTACGTAATGACAAAATATGCGTTGAAGCGGGTAATCTACGAACAAAATAGTCATTGTGTCCGGGCACAGATGTACAGTATTCAGCCATCACAATTAGCCGAAGGACAATCGCCAATCGACAGCCGTAAAACAAATATAACATATTCATTTTTTACTGTTCGGATTAGATTGTACTCATACAGTTGTATTTTTAGTTTAACTTTTTGTCGTGTCATATTTAGTTATTTTGGTCTTGTTTGCTAAAAATATTTATAAAAGTATGTACACACTATGGGTTGTATACTAGTAATTAAGTATGTTCACCATTTAGTTTTTAAATATTATTTGTAACCTGTTTTGTACATAATTTCAATAAAATAAAAATAAAATAAACATAACATAATTCAATAGTTTTAATTAAATAGAACTTGTTTCTGGACGACGTGCCATATTTACGTTATAGTATGACGTTTTATTATGTGCAACGTACGTACGCTGCAACGGGCGCTAAGGGAGCCAACTCAAAAAGCGCAGACGCAGTTCCGGAGGACCGCTAGTAAAAAAATAATATAACAAGTATAATAGTTGGTAGTACTACGGTCTTAGGAATCCCATGATGGATGCGTGATCTCTGTCCTAGCGAAAGTGGGGTCAATTGTGCTTCGTGAGCGCGACGCGCCGCGATCCGTCGACGGTGGTGGAAATCCAATATTCTTGTGTTAAAAGACTAGCTGACTACCCCGGTTTTGCTCAAGTAGCGAGTAACACAGAATCTACAGCCACTAAACCTTGAATGCAAAATAAATTTTAGTGGGCGAAGGTGTTACAATTCGACATGAGAAAGAGAAAATTAATTAGAATTCCCACACTGAAATCGACAACTTGACGAGCAAACAATAAAGTTAAATGCACTATTATGATTGTGAGAAGAAAAAATGTATGGGAAGCCCTACGTTGTTACAAATGATCGTATACCTTGATAACATCTGACAGAAAGGTTGGTCATTGGCCTTGCAAGCCTCACTGATTGTGTTGATGTTGGGTGTTACAATCAGCATAATTATAAAATTATAACAGATGGAATGACAAAGCTACTTATTTTCAAGAAGGTGTTGAGTTTTTAAATTAAGGGTGCATGGCTTGAGCTATACATGCGATCTGATAACTTTTGACAGTACGAGCCATCTGGTCTCGTCTTGGAAATGTTTTGGTGGGATCAGTGATTACAAATAAGTAATTCTTTCATAGCTCTATTTGTGCCTGACTTTCGGCAAACTGAGACAGTCCAATAACGACGATTATACTGATATCCATACACTATGAATAACAGTATTAAAATCTGTTCTCAAACTTAGAAGAGAAAGTACCAGTAAATCAGCAAAATAAGATAAGATTTATTACAAACATACCGAGTTAACGCCTCTTTAGTCCAACTCGCACTTGTCACCGTCACATTTTTCAACTTTTTTCATCCGTTGCGCAACGCCGATAACATTACATCCTTAACGAAAGTTGTTTTCTGCGTTAGGTGATTGGCGTTTCGGCAAATCGCCGATAGTCGTAAGTAATTTCATCGATTTGTCCGCCGAATCGAATGATCGCTCGTGTTCAAATTCATTCATTTTTTATCTTTGTTGACATGGTTGTTATGACAATATCTTTCAAAGTCTGACAACTTCTATCAAAGTTTATTACTTTTTCGGGTTTAATCCTCTTTAAACCATCAGTATTCATGTTCTATTCTTGAACCTACCTCGTTCTAAATTTGAACGGCCCAGGCCCCTATATAAGCCTGTACTTTTTTCATTCAATCATTCAATTACGAGCTCTAATCTCGAACAGTTTTCAATACTCTACATTTTTCTCAAGAAGTCTTGAAGAACCGCCGGTGACTACTGAAACGCCTCCTCGCACTAAGGAAGGGACCGGACACATTTCCGGAGGAGGATCCGAGTCATATTGAGACTGCAGTACACCTCCTCGCTCTAGGGGAGAGACCTGTCTCCTTCTCGGAGGAGGATCCGAGTCCATATTGAGACTGTAGTAACACCTCCTCGCTCTTGGGGAGGGACCTGTCCCGTTCTCGGAAGAGGATCCGAGACCAAGTACTTCTGGCACTCCAACTGATCATTACATTTTCTACATAGTTTTGGATACCCTCATCACTGCCGAGAGCTACTACTTCACTTCTGAGAGCTACTACTTCACTTCTGAGAGCTACTACTTCACTGCTGAGAGCTACTACTTCACTGCTGAGAGCTACTACTTCACGGCGCCTGACACTGCTGCACATCGGCGTCGCTGTTACTTCTGCTGTGTCGACCCTGCACTCCGACTCCGCCCTCTGCTGCCTCCAGGATATAGAAGATCTGAAGACACTTACCCACGCCCACTACACTCTTCTTACACACATACATTCACTCATCATCTTTTTTTCACTAATCGGTATTGTAAATATTATTTTTATTTTTATATAAATTCTGTTCCCCTCTTTTACCTCTTTTCTTAATCTTCTCCCTTCACATTTGTCGCCTCACGACAAATTGGCGCCCACCTTTTAGTCTTCAGCCTTCTCTTTTTCTTTCTTTTCTTACATCTCATTCATTTCATCTTCTATCCTTTTCTAAATTCAAAAACAACACTTTATCTAGTGTCCTTTACCTTTCACCCTCTTTACCTTTCGGCTCTTTACTTTTCACCCTCTTTACCTCTCACCCCTTTACCTTTCACCCTCTTTACCTTTCACCCTCTTTACCTTTCACCCTTTTTACCTTTTCACCTCCTTTACCTTATCACCCTCTTTGGCTATCTCTTTTTAGATAAAATATTATTAACCCCTTCACTACCATCTCATATCATCCTAAATCTTAACACCTTAACTATCATCTCAGAACTTAACCCCTTGAAACTCGGAGATAGTAAAATTTTGTTTTAGTTAACTTAACTTGAGAATTATTAACTTAACTAAATCTACCTTAATTGGTCTTAAGTTAACTTTGTTCTTTTAACTTAACTTTTATTTAAATAACTGTTTTCTAATTAACTTTATTAACCGAGAACTTTTATTTTTCTTAAACTCTCTACCTATTTATTTTTACTCTCCGATTTTCTTTCTCAACCTATATCTTCACTAATTCACTTTAATCACTATTTGAAGAGGAATTAAGGTACTCAATTTTATTTTTAACTTTATTGAATTATTCGTAACTTTTTAACTTTACAATGTACTTTTTTTTACGTTACTTAAGGGACTCTAAATCCCTTATGTTAACTCGGGAGGCTCTAAACCTCTTCTCTTTACTTAAGGGACTCTAAATCCCTTACGTTAATTCGGGAGGCTCTAAACCTCTTCTCTATACTTAAGGGACTCTAAATCCCTTACGTTAACTCGGGAGGCTCTAAACCTCTTCTCTTTACTTAAGGGACTCTAAACCCCTTAGTACTAACTAGTACGTTCTTTTGAGCGGTTGATTACTCGTTTAAATAAGCCTTAGGTCCGAGCGGTTGATTACTCGTTAAATAAGCCTTAGATTGGAGCGGTTGATTACTCCTTAAGTAGGCCTAGATCAAACTTTTTTTTTTCCATCTATGGAGCGGTTGACAACTCCCTAAATAAGCCTGTCGTTATTGAGGAATTCTTTTCTAGAGTGGCAGTCATTGAATGTGAACTCCACCCTTACGGTATGAAGATGATAGAATGCTAGAAGAAGAATAAATATTTTTATGTAAGGTTGTATATTAGGCGAAGTAGATTCCTAGGTTTTCTTTAGGCCTTCTTTCAAAAATTTTCTCCAAGTCGAAAATTTTTCTGGGGTTGTGGGGGAAATGTACCGATGTACATGACTGTAATTCATTTAATAAATTGAGTACCTTAATGTCATCTCATTATCTTTGTTTTTCCATGCTTTCATTTCCTTTTCCCATCCAAAGATTGCGGGTTCTTGCTGAATTCTTACTCTTTATTTGAGTCTGTTTGCTGTAAATACGAACATAGACTTAATCTTAGATTCTATCTACCATAACACAGTTCGTATTTCCTCCCTAAAAAGTCGTACTGTAGACATTAAACTATAGGCATTACCTGCCTTTCTACTCTTCTTATACTTTTACACTGTATTTTTGGTTCATTGTTGTTTTCTAATCCTTTTTGAACAATATTTATTGTGAATCTAAAAATGTCAAACTTTCAAAGCTCTGTTATTCTACTTTTCTGTACATAATACTGTAAAAATAGCTGTGTTTTACCTTTGTTTGCAATTTTCCTTTAATTTGCATTGGGTAATGATTAGTTTTCCTTATTAATAAATAATTTGCTTGATTTTTGACATTTTTTTATCTTTGTTGACATGGTTGTTATGACAATATCTTTCAAAGTCTGACAACTTCTATCAAAGTTTATTACTTTTTCGGGTTTAATCCTCTTTAAACCATCAGTATTCATGTTCTATTCTTGAACCTACCTCGTTCTAAATTTGAACGGCCCAGGCCCCTATATAAGCCTGTACTTTTTTCATTCAATCATTCAATTACGAGCTCTAATCTCGAACAGTTTTCAATACTCTACATTTTTCTCAAGAAGTCTTGAAGAACCGCCGGTGACTACTGAAACGCCTCCTCGCACTAAGGGAGGGACCGGACACATTTCCGGAGGAGGATCCGAGTCATATTGAGACTGCAGTACACCTCCTCGCCTTGGGGAGGGACCTGTCCCGTTCTCGGAAGAGGATCCGAGACCAAGTACTTCTGGCACTCCAACTGATCATTACATTTTCTACATAGTTTTGGATACCCTCATCACTGCCGAGAGCTACTACTTCACTTCTGAGAGCTACTACTTCACTTCTGAGAGCTACTACTTCACTGCTGAGAGCTACTACTTCACTGCTGAGAGCTACTACTTCACGGCGCCTGACACTGCTGCACATCGGCGTCGCTGTTACTTCTGCTGTGTCGACCCTGCACTCCGACTCCGCCCTCTGCTGCCTCCAGGATATAGAAGATCTGAAGACACTTACCCACGCCCACTACACTCTTCTTACACACATACATTCACTCATCATCTTTTTTTCACTAATCGGTATTGTAAATATTATTTTTATTTTTATATAAATTCTGTTCCCCTCTTTTACCTCTTTTCTTAATCTTCTCCCTTCACATTTGTCGCCTCACGACAAAATGAAAATCCTGAAACTGTCATAAATTATTAACTAAGAGTTTATTGAGTCACCCAGATACGAGTGTCATAACATTTACCAAATTAACAAACCCTTGCACAAATCGGGTCCTCCTTTGTAAGATGTTGTCTGTATATTCACTCTCACACATGTCAGGCTGGCAAGAGCGACAGGGATAGCTAAAGTAGTACATATGTACATTATGATACATGAGACCCCACGTGGTCAGTAGCTATCAGTATCGGCTGTCGATCGGGTCCTTTCACTAGATATATTATTATAATTAATTGTCGTATGTCTGACCGCTTTCACCACGCCCGTTATGTTATTGGGGGAAGGTGTTGTACTGTATGTCAAAACCTTACAAAATAATGACCGGGTGTCATTATTTTAAAATCCCTTGTGATGTGATAACATTCATCAGACAGAATTAATGCGTTGTTTTATAGGAGTACTAATCGTAAGCCCTGATTTAATGAAGAGGTGTGGTAAATAAAGTGCATTCTTTTGACACTATAATTTCTTATTAAAGTAAAAAGATAGAAACAAGGCCTTCAAACCTCAAAATTCAACCACCCAATTTCAAAATAATGTAATAATAAAATTTTATTTATTGGCAAATACTTTTCTAATTGGTTGGTTAATTTTAGTTTAGTTTAAATCTAGTACATTTTTGTTACATGAAACTATTGTCTTTGAAATGTTTCACAAACTTTATTTAATTCTTAACCAAAGCTAAAAAAATCGGCGAAAATTGCAAGTGTAAAGCTTGTCTAGTTATAAATCTGTGGTAGCAACAATGTAGCAAGTGAAGACCCGAGGTCTGCTTAGAAGTTCAATGGCATTCAACAATAGCCAATGAGACTAAGAAAGACTTGTGACCGCGCTTCCTGCTCTTTATGTTGTGGTTTGCAGATCGTTTACCTTCCATTTGTGTGAAATTTAGAAATAAATAATGTAATTGCCACCTAGCACGGTAAGCATACAAAACTATAACGCATTTTTATTTTCATTAAGGATACAATAAATAGAAACAAGAATAACTCTAGCAAATCAAACAAGAAGAAGAAATCTCTGCATCCTCGTACAAGTATAAGAAAAAAAAGAATTATATCAGCATTTATTAGGTATGCCATCTCTAGTTTAGATAATGGCATTACATAGATTTTCCATTTACTCTAAACGACTTGAAGCCGTTCTTAAGTGATAATGATTAGTAATTGAGACGAAAAGCTTCTTTTTTACAAAAAATAACAGAACACACAGCTGAATCACATTGTAAAGTGATAATGGGAAAAATGACACAACGTTTTATTGTATGCTCCCATAAAAATGGGAAGAATAAGGGGCAGGGACCTTTTCACCTATCACTGGTCAGGTCAATGAACCTACCACTTATCACTGGTACAACAAACTTTTTTCGATTTTTTCATTTCAAGCAGAAGTGTTTTGTTTTTGAAGTTAAGATAGACAAAAACAGGCTGGGCCTTGGTTTAAATGGAACTTATTTTAGTTAAATGGGTTCTACTTGAATTATGAATTGCTTGTTTTTTTTTCAATAATTACCCGAGAAAGTTTTAAGACGATATTTCGCCACAGTTGTATGACAAATAAGTTTTTTGCGATTACGAAACGATTTAAAAGAAGAAGTTGTCATAATCTAACTAAATTTTTAGTAGTGAATAAGACATGTCTTAGTTAGTCGGTGGCAAGTCAGACAGAATTCATCTCAATGATTATAGGATTGTTATTGAATTACCTACTGAGTTTGCAAAATTATGGTAACCTTCAAAACCACTCAATACAATTTGGTTACGTTACATTCACTTGGCAAAGAATATTTCTTTACTAGTGAAATATTTTTCGTTTTATTTTAAATCTCAAATTGAAACTAGGTCGGGTCATAAAAATACCACGAAAATTAGAATTCTTTAATTGAATCGCAATTTCAATTTGAAGTCGTTAAAACTGACCCTTCATTCTGATCGTTTATTTTTGGCTTCACTGCGATACGTAGAAAAGTAATTAAAACAATAATTAAAATAATAAACCTCGAAATAAGGCCGCGGTTCCATCACAGCAATAAGGCTGAGTTCTCACAGGCAGCGGGAATTTCCTAATATCATTAAAAGTATCACTCACCATTTTTTTTTCAAATGAAAAGGAACATCCTGAATATGTGGTAATTTACTTTTAAAAATATTTTTTTAAAATTGCCTATACCTATAAATAGGGTCTGCCAACGTCTGAGTGGTCGAGTGGGGAAGGCGCTCGCCCAGAAAAGGCCAGAATTCTATTCTGCGACAAGGTGATTTGGTCAAGTTCAATATATTTAATTGTATTTTATTTACTACATGAAAAAAAAAACATTGCCCCTAACTCCTAATCTTAACTGTAGATAGATACCCAGTATGTTTCATCGAAATCGACGCTGTGCGTGAGGCCGCAGCCTCACCACTGATTTGCTTCCTCATCCGTTAAGCCAAAACAATGAAAATACCTCAGTTATTGTTTCACACAACATTATAAATTACACTTTTGTGTGTAACGAGTGCGCGCGCGACTGGTTAGTCATTCGTTTCGCATTATACGATCGCCTCCGCTAATTATTCGTATTACATAAATATACTGTGAGGTAATTAAGTTTGTATTGTTTAATTGTATGAATTGAAATGTGGAATATTGTTTTGTTTTTTGATAATGCAGGCGTACTAGCAGTTGCTTGCGATTTCGCCTATCATTTATTTATGTCTGAGGCTAGAGAACTCTAGACAGGTGGAAAACAAAGTAAATAAGAAAACTCTTACAAAATGTATGCTACATAAGTCGTTTAACGTTTTTCGTCAAGCCTCATGAATCGTATCTAAGTCAGGGATGTTTGCGTGTATTTAAGTATTTGTGGGAGGCGCCCCCGTGTAGTGGTCTGCACCCGTTGCATGGCACATCGATAAACCCGTTTGTCGCGCGTTTTACCGCGTCTACCTAGATAATTTATCTCCACGTGCATGGTACAGTCTTTTAATATATCTATAACGCGAGGTCGTAGACAATTTGTCTCTAGTGCGTAATGGCTGCATTATGGCTGCCGTTTATTATACAAGTTTGACAGTTTAGGAAAGTTAGCATAGCGTCAGTTATATCGACATCTTGCGATCGTTTATATACCTATATCTATCTATACCGCGTCGCGCGCGACGCGACAAGCCAACCCATGCAACGGGTGGTGTTTGTAGCACAAGGAAGAAAATTCCTTAGGCCCAATTTCTTCATCAATAGTAATGGTAAGGTTACGTTACCAGCGGTTGAATATTTACGGTTGTGTGTGTTTTGAAGAAAAACTACCTTAACCATATCTCAGAATGGCTATTTTAATGACCAATGGTTAAGATATTTATTCTTCAAAACACAATCGTAAATATTCAACCGGGTAACGTAACTTTACCATTACTTTCTATAAAAAAATTGGGCCCTAGTTCGAAACCAAGAAAATTGGTGTGTTGTCTGGCTTATTATTATTATTTTATAATTTACTTTTATTTTGTACATACTATGGATTTTTTACATATTTTTTCCCTATTGTTGCAAGTACTACATAACTAAAAATGGAAAATAGCTTTCAATCATGCACGTTTATAGCAGTGAGAGCTTAAAGCAATAAATAAATCCGCCCGTGAGAAAACGCCGCAGCTTCCAGCCACCGGCCACCTGTCTCGGGGACGGCATTCAACAACATGCAATAAGCCGAATGAAAGGAATTCTTCCTGAAAAGGTATATTGATGATCGCATACAATTACAATATTCGGTGAAAACCTCTTAAAAATTGTGGATCCTATATAATACCTAACATTTACGAACGTTAGCATCAGCAATTTAGCAAGATGGCAAGCAGATAAAAAAAAGACTATCTACTCTTTATATTTAGTAAAAAAGTAAAATATAATTACGCAAAAATAGCGAAATGCATTTATATTATAATCAAGCTTTGCTTAGAGCTAGGTAATTTGCTAAACTAAAAGTTTAAGACTTAATTTTACATTTTACATTTAAAGAAAATCTTGACGAAGTGTAGTAGCTAAACTATTTTAATTTTGGAAACGCTTATGATATTTCATTGCATATTCGCACATTTTATGACCAAACAGCAGGAATGGCTTACTTCCTAGATTGAAAATATTTGGCAATCGCTTGCTCATCCACGCATAGCGCCGTCCGGTGAGCTTTCACGCGCGAGCGGAGACACGGGCGCACTTCTCGCTTCACGACCAACCGCGTCGCGCGTCGCGCTATTATTGCGCCCCGAATTTTAAACCGCGTTCGATTTTTGAAATCGAAAGAGTTCGAAAGCTTCTTCGATTTTTAGAAAAAAAGTTTTTAGTCCAAAACTTTTTAGTGGTTTTTTTTATAAGTTGCCAGACATTTTATTAAAGTGACGTTCAGTGCATTTGTTTGACGTTTGTGCTGTAAACATTTTAACACTGTTGTTATTGTTAAGGTTTTGCATTGATAAAAGTGCAGTGCAGTGGTGGATACTAAACAAGATTACTGGAGTTCAGTTATTTTCGGTTACAGCTTGGAGGAGAATGGTAAGGGGTAAATTATAGTTTGTTAAGTTCAAATAATTTAAGGCTTGAGTTGTAGATATGTCATAAAAGCTTAACGTGTCAATGTTTGAACTGTAACTAAAAATTTTAGATAGAAATTAAGTAAGAAAATAATAATAATTAAAATACGTAAATTAATAAATATGTATTAATAAAAAAATACTTTTTGAGAAATTGTTATACTTAAAAAAGAAGAAGTGCGGTGCTAGGTATTCATTTAAAGTGATAAACGCTCTATCAAGATATCTGTGGTTTATTTCGTCGGTCTTTTTGCCAAAAGTAATTCGTTACTGCCAACCTTTCCCGCGACTTCGCGGCTGCTACGAAAAACTAAATCCGTCAATACGATAACCTTTTTGCGGATCCAAGCATTAATATAAGGATTTATGTAAGGATTTAATACTAAGAATCTTCGGATTGCATCGGATTTCGTGGATCGGATCCTTTTAGGGGACGAAAAACTATAATTTGCTCTTTCCTGGAAAACTGACTACAATCGAAAAATGAAATAAATCGGCTTAGGCGTGTAATGGTTAAACACATACACTTCATTTTGCGTTTATAATTTAGTAGAGAAGCAAGGACACGATTTTATATTTACACACACCAATTGTGTGTCCAGTATATTCTACTATGTGTCTGTGCAGTTTCTCTGCGAGCATAGAAAGTTGAAGGAAACTCGAAAATGGATTTACCTAACAAGTCAAGTCGCAACGAAGAAAAGTAGTTTTAAATACAGACAAGCTGCTTTCAGAACCGCTATACTTGTGGCGGATTTTTTTTTGCCTATGCGGGTATTACCCAAAGTTTTTTATCAAGTATAGATACGAGTACCTACTTCACTATTTAAGTATATACAATGTTAATAATACAATTTGCACTTGTAAAAAGCGACTGTGACTCTGTGACAGACGAGAACAACAGACTTGTTAATGTGACGGTGGCCGAGTGGTATAGGCATACGCCCGGATAGCGTAAGACACGGGGTTCGATTCCTCGTCTGTCACAGAGTCACAGTTGCTTTTTACAAGTGCAAATTGTATTGTTAAGTTTTATATAGTGACAAAACACTATATAAACAAAAATCAACTAATATACAATGTGATATTATATATATTATATAAAATTGATGGTTTGTTTGTTTGAACGCGCTCTCTCAGAAATTACTCGTCTGATTTGAAAATCTAAGCTTAAACATAGCTATAAGGCTAAAGGTAAAAACTGAAGCATTAAACAAAATATCACACTAAGACTTCCGGGAAGGGAGTAAAATCAAAACGCGCTGACGATGGCGCGGGGGGCTGCTAGTAAGATAATATTTTATTTAAACTAGTGCATAAAACAAAGTCGTCATTATTTTTATATGGTACATAAATGGCATTATTTACAATCCCTTGAGTTCATCAATGTCAACCCGAACTTGAACGGTAATGGCATCATCTTGTATGTAGTGGTTGTCGGTGTTCAACAATTCAATGCTTTCGATGAAATCGTGGAATCCCCAGCTGGTTCTAGATGCATCAAATCTATATGTATACTTATAAACATGAGGTTTACCCTTGTCACTACGGAGAACCGCGAATTCAACAAAGGCCTTGAATGACCATGAAGTTGACGTATCTAACCAGGTGCAGTAAGCATACATAGCCAAATATTTTCGGGAATCTGTGTACGATTTAATTTGAATTTTCCATTTCGTATCTCCCAATCTGTAATCTGGAGATAAGCCTGCATCATTGCCGTTTAATATAGATCTGATATTGGGGAAAGTGACCTGGAATGTGAGTTCTAAAGGCGATTTCCTTTTCCTCCCATCCCTTCGCAGCGAAAATCCGCGAGGCATCGGTACCGAAGACTCATCATACGCAATGTGAGTCAGTATAGCGCAAGCGTCATCTGCAGCCAACACGGAAGTTGTGCTTTGTGCTTTTGCAAATTCTTCAGGAGTCAGAGACAGAAAACGAATTTTCGCTAGGATGTCCCTTATGCCCGTACTACCGCCGTCGTCGCATCTAGAAGCGTGTTTCGCGTAGCGGTCGACTGCCGTCAGCAGGTCCAGCTCGCTGTCAGTTTCCAGGTTGTCCAGCGAATACACAGCCTCCACCACGGCGGGGCATGCTTCCTCAAAACTGCAGTCGGCGAGGACCTCTTTGATTTTGGTTTTGATAACCTCTTCACACTTCCTCTTCAAATCGTTCTCATTCGTGAGCAAAGTGAGGCTGTACGCTTGGAGGACGTTTTGCGGCGTCAATTCTGTGCCGGCTATGCGGTCGAGGTACGCTTGCAAGAGGCTAGGCAGTTGGTAGATTTTCGCCGCTTCGGCCAAGTCATAAACTGAGTTGGAGTCGACATCGACCGAGCCGGTGTAGATGTACTTGAGCATGGACTGGAACACTTCAGGCTCCACGTCCTTCACCGTGATCTTACAGTCGTCTCCTTCGATCGCTGTGATCTTCTCGTGAAGGACCGGAGACGCGATAGACAAGATGAGCTTGTGTGCTTCGATGAGCTGACTGTCTTCTTTGCCTACCAGCACAGTACAGTCAGACAGCACTTTCGTCTCAAAAATATGCTTCAGCCTGCTTAAAGGGTCTTCGAACTGTAACTGCCAAGGCGACGACATATTGAATGCGAGTATTCTTGTTGCTGACTGAATAATAATGACTAAATGTAAATATTATATTAACTTTTATACATTTTCTACTGCGGTTAGGAACAACTGATACGATAATGAAACCAATGGGTATTTTTTCGCGAATGATGCAAAAAATAAAGGGTGATGGTATGAAGTTGTGTTGGACTTTAAAAGGACTATTTGCTACTGAAAGGTGGCTTCTCGTTGCAATGGGTTTATGAGTAGTATGACCCCTTGTAGAGTAACTAGGTATTCTTGCAGTAGTTTACATATAAAGTAGTTTTAATAATCTCCACCTGGCGGCAAATCTCAACAGACAATACAGCCATCTGCGCGGGGCTTATTATTGTAGTGCTCAAGCATGTCTTACTGCGCACAAGGACACTCTCTGTTCCTTCTTTACTTCTAGTTTCTAAGAATTCATTCAAAACTTTAAAATCTAGAAACAAAGTTAGGCTATAACAGGGATTTGAACCACAGTCAATTTGGGAAGAGACCAGCAAACTGAGCACTAGATCAACGAGACAGTTAATTATTACTTCATGGTGTTCATAATTATACTGTCTTTAATATCTTTAATAAACTCCATAGGTACTGATCAACAATTACATCGGAACAGCCTGTATATGACCTTATTTTTTCTTTAACCACTGTGTGAATTTTAGCATGATTGATAAAATACAATGTTGTTTTATTGTTATCAGAATGAAACCACCATTATTTATCTATATTTTTTTCACCTAAGTTCGGTCAATAATAAAATTTAATTTAAACATGTTTTGCCGTGTGAAACTGAAAATTATGTAATACCGGTCTCGGCAAACTTCTTTTTACCCCTGTCCCGGCCTGGCCCCGTTTTATAGTTATTATCCTATTCGGGGCCAAGACAAATCTAGCAAAGTGAAAATCACGAAAATTGGTCCATATGTTCTCGAGTTATAAGTGGTGGAACCAACATTTCTTTTGTGTATACAGAAGAAGAAGAGAAAAGAAGGAAGATAGATAATATAGACTAAGCCAATCCCTACTAGCGCAAGTGGGCTTTAACGTGCTTTCCTAAGTTGAGGTAAAGTAGGTTTACCTACAGCGTAAGTAATGGAGCATGACGCTTTGTCTAACGGACGCCATCTTAACGACAAATGCCGCCTAATCTGCCGACTCAGTGTGATGTGGTCACACTACCTACAAGCGATTGGTGATCTATAAACGGATAATGTTTTGTACTAAAGTAAAATGAAAAAAAAATGTATTAAGTATAGGTTATTCCATCTACGTATGTTATAGTAATATTAGACTGAAAACTGACGACTATGTTTTGTGGAACACTCTTATTTCGGGAATTACTCACTTCAATCTGTATTACCTTTTCACACATAAACTGTTGGGTCGATTTTGATGTGCGTAATATATTCAAATAAAGTTAAGGATTCATGATTGATAGTATTCTCAGTTCGGATTAGTCTTTGTTTAATCGCTACTTAAAAATTTCTCTATTTAAGCCATATAATATGTTACGGCTAAAACCCGAAGTGCAGCTATACCTAGTTTTAGCTGGTAAGAACTAGGTGTAGGCTCTTTGTTGTTTTCGGGTAAAACTAGGTCTTGCAGGTATCGTTCCGGCTAAACTAGGTTCAAACAACACTTCGGGTTGCAGCCGTAACATGTATACAAGGTGTACTTGTGGCATTCTCTGCCATTTATTACCTTAATAAACATGACAGGGGTATAAAATGGTCTCGATCCAAAGTATGATTGCTATAGTAATAAATGTAGCACCGTGTAAATCCCGCTTATAGTGATTCGCACCGACCAAGCCATTTGACACCTGACGATTTGTCACGTCACTACCAACCACACTAGTTCTGTGGGTTAGTAGGTAAGATATAACAGAAAATATTAAATTACTCTGAAGATATCATTGGGTATTTATTTTCTTTAGTAAGACTTTTTGTTAGTCTCCGATTCAATTTTGATTTTAACTGCTTGATAATAAAAAATTGATTAATTATTGCAAGGAAAGGAATCAATTTTTTTATATTTAATATCGAAAAAGCATAAGCTTTTATTGAATGTGACCTTTCTATTTAGTACGGCTTCGCTACTGGCTCTATTTTTAGGCAAAGATAGAGTCGACGATGGAGCAAGCTTACTTAGAAGTAGCCCGTTCACTCTACTTCTGAATTTACGTATCTCAAGAGATACGTAAATTCAGAAGTAGAGTGAACGGGCTACACAACTCAAGAGTTGTAAATGTCTCTGTCTATACCATAAAATCTAAAATACATTAGTATTCTATTTCTTAAATAATAATGTACAGTTACTTACTGTTTTAAGTCAAAGAGCATAGAAAATATTTGAGTGAGGAGATCGCTCCTCACTCAAATATTTTCTTATCGAGGCGGTTCGAAAAAAATCTCCAAAAGAAATAAAAACAGGGATTTAAAACTAATTTCTTCCCTATCCCCTAGGGGACAAAAAAAGATGATAAATGACGTATGAAAAATCTACTGTTAAATAAATGCTACTATCTAATAAGTTTCTGTCTTGTACCACAAAATAATACCTACCACCTGTCAGCATTGCAAAGGTTACTGAACTGTCCGCCAGATCAGTGTTACGGTCACAAAAACTTTTATGATTCATTCACATCCAGTTATTCCGATAAAATCGAAACAAGTGAGCACGGACGGAACGGAAAGATATTTTTAAATATTTTTAATAAAGTAATATTAGACTTTAGATAAAAATTTTAGACATAAGATTGAGTTAAATTATTAGGTAGAGGTACACGAGAAATAAATAAAGGGCAACTGTAGTACATACTCGTAGCTGTTATTCCTACGCCTCATCTCTTTCCATTCCTGTCTGGCTGGTTCCAGTTTTACAAGACTATGAGAGTGATGAATGTACGGTCGGAGTCATTGCCGCCTTACCACTTTAACACGCGACATAAAACGGTCGTATCTTCAAACAAGCGACGACGCGATTTGCAAGCGATTTTGGATCTTAAGGTGGAAAGGCGGAGGTGACCTCGATGTAACATATATCTCTAGAGCAGTGGCTAGTCTCGGTTCAAATTAATCGTGATCAGACAGATTATTATTATTGTAAGAATTTTAACGATTTTGATTTGATATTGAAACGTGATGACTATGAGTGATAAATAAGGATGAATGTTGATGACCGAAATGAAAGAGGCCAATTAAGAAAGCGTTTGAAAAAAAAAAAAATTGGTTTTAGTTTCATGTATTAATTCCCAATGACATGTATAAATATATATTTTTTAACTTTTAGTATCTGAATCGGAAAGCGGTGAACAAAATACACCTACCTACCAACGGTGTGATGCTTACAGTTTCAGAATAAAGTGGCTGTGACATACGGACGGACAGACAGACAGACAGACAGACTAGACGAAACTATAAGGTTTCCGTTTTTTGCCATTCGGCTACGGAACCCTAAAAATCAACTATATATACAATGTGATATTATAAAATTGATGGTTTGTTTGTTTGAACGCGCTCTCTCAGAAACTACTCGTCTGATTTGAAAATCTAAGCTTAAACATAGCTATAAGGCTTAAGGTAAAAACTGAAGCATTAAACAAAATATCACACTAAGACCTCCGGGAAGGAAGCAAAACGCGCTGACGATGTCGCGGGGGCTGCTATTAAGATAATTAATTTATTTAAACTAGTGCATAAAACACAGTCGTCATTATTTTTATATGGTACATAAATGGCATTATTTACAATATCTCGAGTACATCAATGTCAATCCGAACTTGCACGGTAAAGGCATTATCTTGTATGTAGTGGTTGTCGGTGCATAACAAATCTATGAATTTGATGAATTCATGGAATCCCCAGCTGGCACTATATTTATGAAATGTATGTGTAAACTTATAAACATGAGGTTTTCCCTTGTCACTACGGAGAACCACGAATTCAACAAAGGCCTTGCATAACCATGAAGTTGACGTATCTACCCAGTTGCAGTAAGCATAAATACCCAAATATTTTGGGGAATCTGGTTGCTTTTCAATTTTAATTTTCCAATTTGTATCTCCCAATCTGTATTCTGGAGAGAATGCATTTTGGCCTTCTATTATAGCTCTGATATTGGGGAAAGTGACCTGGAATGTGAGTTCTGAAGACGATTTCCTTTTCCTCCCATCCCTTCGCAGCGAAAATCCGCGAGGCATCGGTACCGAAGACTCATCATACGCAATGTGAGTCAGTATAGCGTAAGCGTCATCTGCAGCCAACACGGAAGTTGTGCCTTGTGCTTTTGCGAATTCTTCAGGAGTCAGAGACAGAAAACGAATTTTCGCTAGAATGTCCCTTATGCCCGTACTACCGCCGTCGTCGCATCTAGAAGCGTGTTTCGCGTAGCGGTCGACTGCCATCAGCAGGTCCAGCTCGCTGTCAGTTTCCAGGTTGTCCAGCGAATACACAGCCTCCACCACGGCGGGGCATGCTTCCTCAAAACTGCGGTCGGCGAGGACCTCTTTGATTTTGGTTTTGATAACCTCTTCACACTTCCTCTTCAAAACGTTCTCATTCGTGAGCAAAGTGAGGCTGTACGCTTGGAGGACGTTTTGCGGCGTCAATTCTGTGGCGGCTATGCGGTCGAGGTACGCTTGCAAGAGGCTAGGCAGTTGGTAGATTTTCGCCGCTTCGGCCAAGTCATAAACTGAGTTGGAGTCGACATCGACCGAGCCGGTGTAGATGTACTTGAGCATGGTCTGGAACACTTCAGGCTCCACGTCCTTCACCGTGATCTTACAGTCGTCTCCTTCGATCGCTGTGATCTTCTCGTGAAGGACCGGAGACGCGATAGACAAGATGAGCTTGTGTGCTTCGATGAGCTGACTGTCTTCTTTGCCTACCAGCACAGTACAGTCAGACAGCACTTTCGTCTCAAAAATATGCTTCAGCCTGCTTAAAGGGTCTTCGAACTGTAACTGCCAAGGCGACGACATATTGAATGCGAGTATTCTTGTTGCTGACTGAATAATAATGACTAAATGTAAATATTATATTAACTTTTATACATTTTCTACTGCGGTTAGGAACAACTGATACGATAATGAAACCAATAGGTATTTTTTCGCAAATGATTCAAAAAATAAAGGGTGATGGTATGAAGTTGTGTTGGACTTTAAAAAGACTAATTGCTACTGAAATGTCTAGGACTTCTAGTTGCAGTGAATTTATTTATTTATTATTATTTATTTTATTTATTATACAAACAGCGTTTAACAGAGAATTATTAGATTATGAGTGTATGACCCCTCGTAGAGTAACTAGGTATTTTTTCATGAGTTTACATTTAAGGTAGTATTAATAATCTTCACCTGGCGGCAAATCTCAACAGACAATAAAGCCATCTGCGCGGGGCTTATTATTGTAGTGCTCAAGCATGTCTTACTGCGCACAAGGACACTCTCTGTTCCTTCTTTACTGTCATAGTTCGGTGAGACGCTTAGCGTGCTTTCTCAGGCACTCGGGTGTTGCTGCACCCCGTAGTTTCTAAGAATTCATTCAAAACTTTAAAATCTAGAAACAAAGTTAGGCTATAACAGGGATTTGAACCACAGACAATTTGGGAAGAGACCAGCAAACTGAGCACAAGATCAACGAGACAGTTAATTATTATTCATTACGACCAGGAGCAAAATGAGGGCGGCGCAGGGGCGCGCTCGCTTATATAGGAACCGGTCGAGTGAGCTGCTTCTCGGTCTTCAAAATGGTGGCATTATGACAATACTATACTAATATTACAAAGCTGAAGAGTTTGTTTGTTTGTTTGTTTGTTTGAACGCGCTAATCTCCGAAACTACTGGTTCGAATTGAATAATTCTTTTTATGTTGGATAGTCCAGTTATCGAGGAAGGCTAAAGGCTATATAACATCACGTTACGACGGGTGTGTAATATATTATATAACAACATATCATATAAAGTTCAAAACATATACAATCACATGATATAATTTTGTTTAATATAACACTTTTTTAGTATAATGATGGAATGATATAATTTTGAATGATATAATTTTAAAACGTATAACAAACGATTGAGCTAAAACCAATTGATATAAGACCATTTAATATAACATTTACATGATATAATAATTAAAACAAATAATATTTATTTCGTATAATAACATTTAGTATAACATTCATGTACGATAACACTCTTTTTAAATAATATTTAAAACATATAATGATAACTTCATATGAACTCCAATTTATATGATGTCATATATAATATAAAAACAATTACATCAAAAAAAATGCAGCTGCTAGGTTATTCAAGGCTTGGAGGATGCAGGCAATGATGCAAGCAAGCAGGCAAGCAGCATGCAAGCAGGCATACAGCATGCAAGCAGGCATGCAGCATGCAAGCAGGAATGCAGCATGCAAGCAGGCATGCAACATGCAAGCATGCATCACTAATTCCACGTCTCCGGCGCTGCGGGAAGTGCAGCCTCTCCGCCCTTGCGCAACAAAGTGCAGTCACCCAGGCTCACCTCCACAGCTTCGGCTTTTTGGTCGCCTCGGCCTTCGGCCTTCGGCGACCAGCCTCAGCCGCTCCGGCTCGCACGGGTGCCTGCCCCTTGTTACAGCGGGCGGAGGCTGCTCTCCCTCCGCGCCTCCGGCTTCTAAATTACACTCTAGTATCGGGCAGACAAGTACCACGGCGAAGTGACCACGGCGAGTCGGGGTTAACATAATTCAGATTTTTGATAATTAGTTTTAAAAAAACAATTGAAATTATACCAAGTGAAGGTTATATTAATTTGACGGTTATTTCTTTTAATCATTATTTGAAACGTTATTATCTCAAATAATAGTTATATGAAATAATGCGTATGTCAAACAAAATTATATCAAATGAACGATATATAAAATAAGTTTTATTTCAAATGTTTTTATAAGATATTAACGTTATACTAAATGGTATTATATAAAATTAATATTATGTGAAGTAAACGTTATGATAAACAAAATTATATCATGTGTTTTTATAACAAATGTATCTTATGTAAAGTGATCGTTATTAAAGTTGAATTATATCAAATGATTGTATAACAAATGAGACGCACCCCGTTACGACCAATAGGAGCAAAGATATAGTGGTAAATGTGTAAAAAACGGGAGAAAGAAGTCACTATTCCACGCGGACGAAGTCGCGGGCAAAAGCTAGTCTTTAATAAACTCCATAGGTACTGATCAACAATTTCATCGGAACAGCCTGTATATGACCTTATTTTTTCTTTAACCACATTAATTTTTAATCACTGTGTGAAATTTAGCATGATAGATAAAATAAAATGTTGTTTAATTGTTATCAGTATGAAACCACCATTATTTATCTATTTTTGTACCTAAGTTTGTTCAATAATAAAATTTAATTTAAACATGTTTTGCCGTGTGAAACTGAAAATTATGTCCGGTCTCGACAAACTTCGTTTTACCCCTGGCCCCCCGTCCTGGCCCGGCCCCGTTTTTAATTATTATCCTATTCGGGGCCAAGACAAATCTAGCAAAGTGAAAATCACGAAAATCGGTCCACATGTTCTCGAGTTATAAGTGGTGTAACCAACATTTCTTTTGTGTATACAGAAGAAGAGAAAAGAAGGAAGATAGATAATATAGACTAAGCCAATCCCTACTAGCGCAAGTGGGCTTTAACGTGCTTTCCTAAGTTGAGGTAAAGTAGGTTTACCTACAGCGTAAGTAATGGAGCATGACGCTTTGTCTAACGGACGCCATCTTAACGACAAATGCCGCCTAATCTGCCGACTCAGTGTGATGTGGTCACACTACCTACAAGCGATTGGTGATCTATAAACGGATAATGTTTTGTACTAAAGTAAAATGAAAAAAAAAATGTATTAAGTATAGGTTATTCCATCTACGTATGTTATAGTAATATTAGACTGAAAACTGACGACTATGTTTTGTGGAACACTCTTATTTCGGGAATTACTCACTTCAATCTGTATTACCTTTTCACACATAAACTGTTGGGTCGATTTTGATGTGCGTAATATATTCAAATAAAGTTAAGGATTCATGATTGATAGTATTCTCAGTTCGGATTAGTCTTTGTTTAATCGCTACTTAAAAATTTCTCTATTTAAGCCATATAATATGTTACGGCTAAAACCCGAAGTGCAGCTATACCTAGTTTTAGCTGGTAAGAACTAGGTGTAGGCTCTTTGTTGTTTTCGGGTAAAACTAGGTCTTGCAGGTATCGTTCCGGCTAAACTAGGTTCAAACAACACTTCGGGTTGCAGCCGTAACATGTATACAAGGTGTACTTGTGGCATTCTCTGCCATTTATTACCTTAATAAACATGACTGGGGTATAAAATGGTCTCGATCCAAAGTATGATTGCTATAGTAATAAATGTAGCACCGTGTAAATCCCGCTTATAGTGATTCGCACCGACCAAGCCATTTGACACCTGACGATTTGTCACGTCACTACCAACCACACTAGTTCTGTGGGTTAGTAGGTAAGATATAACAGAAAATATTAAATTACTCTGAAGATATCATTGGGTATTTATTTTCTTTAGTAAGACTTTTTGTTAGTCTCCGATTCAATTTTGATTTTAACTGCTTGATAATAAAAAATTGATTAATTATTGCAAGGAAAGGAATCAATTTTTTTATATTTAATATCGAAAAAGCATAAGCTTTTATTGAATGTGACCTTTCTATTTAGTACGGCTTCGCTACTGGCTCTATTTTTAGGCAAAGATAGAGTCGACGATGGAGCAAGCTTACTTAGAAGTAGCCCGTTCACTCTACTTCTGAATTTACGTATCTCTTGAGTTGTAAATGTCTCTGTCTATACCATAAAATCTAAAATACATTAGTATTCTATTTCTTAAATAATAATGTGGCGGTTTGAAAAAAATCTCCAAAAGAAATAAAAACAGGGATTTAAAACTAATTTCTCCCCTATCCCCTAGGGGACAAAAAAAGATGATAAATGACGTATGAAAAATCTACTGTTAAATAAATGCTACTATCTAATAAGTTTCTGTCTTGTACCACAAAATAATACCTACCACCTGTCAGCATTGCAAAGGTTACTGAACTGTCCGCCAGATCAGTGTTACGGTCACAAAAACTTTTATGATTCATTCATCCAGTTATTCCGATAAAATCGAAACAAGTGAGCACGGACGGAACGGAAAGATATTTTTAAATATTTTTAATATAGTAATATTAGACTTTAGATAAAAATTTTAGACATAAGATAGAGTTAAATTATTAGGTAGAGGTACACGAGAAATAAATAAAGGGCAACTGTAGTACATCTCATCTCTTTCCATTCCTGTCTGGCTGGTTCCAGTTTAACAAGACTATGAGAGTGATGAATGTACGGTCGGAGTCATTGCCGCCTTACCACTTTAACACGCGACATAAAACGGTCGTATCTTCAAACAAGCGACGACGCGATTTGCAAGCGATTTTGGATCATAAGGTGGAAAGGCGGAGGTGACCTCGATGTTACATATATCTATAGAGCAGTGGCTAGACTCCGTTCAAATTAATCGTGATGATTATTATTATTGTAAGAATTTTAACGATTTTGATTTGATTTTGAAACGTGATGACTATGAGTGATAAATAAAGATGAATGTTGATGACCGAAATGAAAGAGGCCAATTAAGAAAGCGTTTGATATTGTAGCAGCGGTAATAGAAAGAGAAACATGCGTTGACTCAATTTTGATGATAAAGAAGGCAAATGATTCCTTACTCAAACACAGCCCATTATTTTTCAGATGCCGTAAGGGTGTCCACCCACTCGTCACCAAACGATGGGCTAGCCCTCCCCCACCAAGATGAACGAAAGCCGCGAGCGAATCCGCCGCGAGAGGGAGCGGGAGAAGAACACTTACACGTCTCCCCGCCTCGCTCTGCGCCGTGTGCTGCTACTGGCAGAAGGAAGGCAGTTCAGGGAAGCGGCAGCCATCTTGTCGAGACTAGGGCCTGGAGTGCTGCAGTCTGTGGCCACGGAACTACCGACTGATATTCTGGTTGAAGCGCTCCCGCATTCTGCTCATCTTCTTGAGACGCTCTTGAATAGGTGAGTAAATTAAAATAAAGGTAGCCTGTTAACATCCCACTGCTGGGCAACGACCTGCCCTGAAGTATGAGGTGGTACGAGCCATACTCCTACACGCGAGCTCAGTGCAGATTGGCGGAGGGGTGATTGCTGTCAGATTTTATCAATCCGCCCATAGGGTCTCTGACTAGGCTTAACGAATGATATCAACCGATATATGAATGCATGCGTTGAATTGCAGTTCCGCACCTATGTTTTAGATAATAATTCTGTTTTATGTTAAACTGTAATTTGTTTTGTGTATCTTTTAAAATAAAATAAAAATAAATAAATATAAGCCGGGACCAACTGCTTAACGTGCCTTCCAAAGCACGGAGATGCTCGTGATATACGTCACTAACTTGGTCGGACGGGTCATCCATCCAAAATCAGACATTTATTTATTCACACTAAATGAAACATTTTTCTTTATTCTCTGGCAGTCTGGCACTTCTTTTTTAGTCTATTTTTAGGTTTAGCGTTACGAAATACATTATGTGTGCTTTTTGACGATATAGATAATCTATGAATAGATTTCTTTGATTTTTCGGCGGAGCAGTTTCCAAAAGTTTTAATGAAATGTACGAGATTAGTGTATACCTTAATATCAATGCAGTATAAAAGACATCAACGAGCTCTAATGAAAAATATCCTAATTTTTTTTTACACCTTTAATACCTGCTAATGTTCATTATTCAAAACCCCCACAATTCACTGCATGTGTGTCTTTGTTATAATAGCCCACGGTACTTCGAAAACAAATTTTAACAAAAGATATGAGGTCATAGAACCTGAGTATAATGAACTATATATTTGCTGTAACTAATGATTGCGTCAATGCACTCAGATCAAGCTTACCATTATTAGACGCATCATCATCGATTAGTCTCTACATTGTTGACACGCGCTACTTCTTACGCCTCTGTAAAGTCTCTTACTTTATAATTTTAGATCGCAAAGTGATAATTACTCGCCACGATCGGTCTAAAGCGATGATTTCACACTTCGCCTCTTTTCTAGGTGTTTGAATTGAGATACAACAACTTATTTTTCTTGTTGTTGCTGTACAGAAAGAGTGTCAACGGACCTTATTGACTTGCTTCCGAAAAGTTAGTCCGTGAGGCTACTTTCACACGACAGTCCAGTTCTGCATGATCACTTAATTACTGGATCCTGCATAAAACTCTGATAATTCAGGACTAGGTTTCGGTCTTTTGCGGTTCGCAGCAAACGAGATGTCCGTCTGTATATTAGCATTAAAACACGTATACTACTAAATGGCATTCTGAAAAAAACAGTACCTGCAAATAACGGGATGGCTTCGTAGTAAACGGACCTTGCTGTTTGTATAACTGCTTAATTCATTTTCATCAAAAGTAAAGCGCTTAGTTCACAAGGCAATAGAAAAATGGTTATCTAAACATAAATAGACGAATAGTTTGGATGATATAATGATATTTCATATCATGTCATTCTTAATTTTGTTACAAATCAAGTTTAATTTGTGTGCGAAGCCAGGGTGGACAGCTAGTAAAATAAACAAATAAACCTTGAACATATGATCCGAAGGCGGGTTATCTAGAGCGCGACGCACGAGAGCATACACTGCAGGGAAACTGCTTGGTATTCATTGCGATTATCAGTGCCAATATAATATATATTTTAAATACTTGATGTCTCAAAAAGGGCATTGAAAAGAGAAACGAAAGGTAAATTAGTCATATGTATATCTTGATGAAATTTTAGATATCTAGGCTCTTGTCGGTGGAATTTTTCCAAAACTCCATTAGGGAAGGTAGTGTGGTGGTTTCCCTGTTGCCCTCCACACCACAATTTAAGAACCGGGGTTTTTCCGTCTCTTAATACCCAGTCGAACCCTTTCCTGATACACTGTATCTTCAGCCTTCTGTCAGTACTAACGTTGCTTCTACCTAACACCAGGGCTAACGCTTACTTAATGGCGGCGTTTACTTGCCATGTCACAGGACCTTCACTGAATATTGTAGCTTTTAATAGAGACTCCCCACTATATTCTGGTAATCCTGCCGCTGTTTGATCGAGGACTGATATTCAACGTATCCTAACCACCATATCTGGTGGCCATCTGCCACCTATGAACCCGCTAGTAGATTACAGTTCAGCCCTATGCAGTATTTTTTCGCATGCTGTATTAAATGAACATGCATGATTTTTTATATGTATATATGAAATGGGTTTCGCTCTTGTCTCGAGACTCTAGACCAGAAAGCAGACAATATTATTATGGTGAATATATTTTAAAAGGAGGAATCTCCTTTAAATTAATTTTAAGTATTATTCAGATTTTGTTTGTGATACGTCAGCCGATTCAGCTCGGCTAAGTGCGCGGTCACTACTCTCATGGCAGAAATTCCTCGTCACCTTGAAGTGGGTCGCCAGATGCAAAGAGACTGCAAGCAACGCATGCGCATTAGAAACGCGGCTGCCTGCTATATGATATGTCCGAGATAGTGTTGTAGTGGTCAAGCTATCGATAAATCCATCGATACTATGCTATTGTGAACGTATTTATTTACCTCAAATCCCTCGAGCTCCAATGAGCTTTTAAGGACCACGATTAAACTGACTAGTGTTTCAAATCTCAGACCGAGAGCATTTTATAATCTGATGCTTATTGTATTCACATTGACTATGAAATTAGATAAATTCCAGTTTCGACTACACATTTGGTATCGATTAGCGCTCCTGACTACTATGCCAGCGGTCAGCGGTCGCGGGTTCGAATCCCACAGGGGGCATTTTTTTATGTGATGAACACGAACATTTTGTATCTGAGTGATGGATGTTTATATGTATAAATTTATTTATGTGCGACGCCCCCGTCATAATAGTTGTCTGGTGGTACTCGTAGCACATGGAAGAAAATATCAATAATTATGCGTATTCAACGTTTCCAGCAATGTAAAGAGGGGTATATTTTTCAATTATTTTCCGATCTTGTATCGATATAATCCAATCGACACCTATAGCCGTACTAGGGTCCAGCATTCGACACAGCCGTAACTACTAACCGGGCCGTAATGCCCGTGTCACTAACAGGGTGTGATAAACTCAGTAAATAATAACATTTGCTACTACAACCGGAGCTATTACTTTTACAACTGTAGAAAAGTTAATCTGTTAGAGAAGGCACTTGCCTGTTTGGTGACGACTGCTAATAGGGCCTACATTAAAGCTAGTTGTTTATTCTTAGAAAAAAACATTATTAATGTCTTAAATACAATTTTACAGAGTACTTCGCGATAAATATCGTGAATTAAATTAAAATAAAACAATATAATTTTGTTAGTTATTTAACAAGTCAAACTTTTAATTATTCCTAATTGCACTTTACCTCCTTTTTTAAGTCGGTAGAAAAGGGAGACTTAACGGCACAAATAGTTTCTTAAAGCATTTTCTACTAGATGAGCACAACTTTTAAGTAAAGCCTGTCGAAGTCGTACTCACTTTGTATTTTGTCTTGCTCGTAACGTCTATAAAATAGGTATTTTTTTAACACACTTTAAACAAAAACAGTAATCAATCAGCAAAATAATCAATATTTTCATTTATTTTCTGTAAAAATTTAAAAAATAATAATATTATTCTCTGGGCGGCCGGTCACTAGCAACGTAATTGCACTGCACAGCGATTAGATTACCTGATAAATAATTAAACCTTTTATATCCAATTTAATTGTTAACTTTCAGAAGAAGACTAAAACAATAATAAAACATAATCTACAAGAAATCCTACCATACTTCCTTTCCATATAAGTACTATAAACTTCATCTAAACTAAACCATATCATTGCAAAATCACCTATTTTAATCACATCAATTCTATTTAACACGCCCAATTGAATTGCAAATTAATGACCATGTCATCATGAACTTTATTCAGAATGTTACTAAAACTTTTATCATTTCACATATGAACTTTTTTGCGCGATTGTCAACTTTATCACATATTTATGTAGTAGCGACGATGATTGTGCATGTGTGTATTCTGATAAGCAGATGTGGCTACATAATGGTCTTTATGGTTATACAAATAAGGTGTGTGTATTGGGGTTTAAAGAAAGCGAAGTGTGGACAGGTTTGCAGCACTTTCACGCAGCGCCTGCGCAAGGTCAGGTGCGGTATTTTTATGGTAAAACATTAAAAATGCTGTTTTGGAAACTTTATCGTCCGTTCCATACAACTTTGTCTCTAGTTTGGTATCTAGACTGCAACAATATGACATTCTAAGATAAACTTATGCTGGACGTTGCGGAGAGTTCAAAATATAAACACACACACCCGTAACAATTGAAATTATAATTGTACTTAATTAAGGTTTGGTATTAAATCATGGTTAATAACTTTGATGCTGTATTCATTATTTATTTAATTAAAAACTTTATTGCACGAATGTACTTAAAAAGCGGAATTAATGCTAAAAGAGTCTGTCCTAGTCAAACCTTTAGTGTAGTAGTAGTAGTAGGTAGTGCAAAAAAAATCAATGTAGTGTACATTATACATTAAATGCATTAAACATACCTCTCGCCAACTTTGTAAAACTTCTTTGGTCTAAAATAAATTTAAATTAAATTTAAAATTGCGTTTGCTTGAGCTGGTAATGCCTTCTTATTATCCTAAAACGTGATGTTTTCTACAAATGTCATACATATATCAGCAGTTACGTCAAATAACGTAAGTTAAAGAGCATCATCATGATATTAGCTAACATAACGAGGGTCAAAAGTCGAACAGAATGTTCGCGTGTCGGTAAGTGTCAGCAGAAATGATGAGATGATAATGAGAAGATCACTATTATGACAGTTCATTACGTATGATCACTGTAAAGAAGCAACAATTTATTTGAAATCGGTTTACTCCTAACTCTTAGGTTACCAAGCGTGGCTAAAACCCGTTTTTATAATTGATAGTCTGTTGTAGTTAGTGGTCTTTAAAACTTTCTTCAAAACACGCACCAATATAAATATTCAACTGCTGGTAACCATTAGTTGAGTTAACTATTGATCACGAAATCGGGCCTTAAAATAGTCGACGATGAAGCGACTTTGATATCTTTGAGTTACGCATGCAATGAGTTCCATACTTTGGTAGTGCTTTTATATCCTAAGTACTATAGCCAAAGTTAGTGTCTTTTTCAGCACGAAATAGCACGTGTGGATGATTCAGCTAAACTTTTTATGCACAACTTAACTTAGTTGGCACGGATGTAAAGGTTACTTTCCAGAAACAATGCCAAAGAAGGCAGAAAGTAAATGAAAATAATAATAATGTCTTGCTTCATTGTACTTACGTTTGCTTCATTTAAATTAGTCTCAATTATTTTGAAATTATAAGTCCTTTAAGAACTGTTTTTATTTTACAGCAATCATTTTTGTTTTTACCAAAACGGCTCTTACAGCACGGTAGCTCGATTGGTAAGAACGTGGCCTTGTTAACCTGCGGTTGCAGATTCAAATCCGTCCGTGCGCTCTTTTTAGTTTCTCAATTCATCTAAGAACAAAATATCTCTTCAGTATGATTTTTGTTAATAATCGTACATCCAGTAAATTCCCTTATTAAACTTTAACACTCTTGCGTTTCTAATGTACACAGCCATTAAATAGTTATTTCCTTGAGTGTGTGATTGCTAACGCGAGTTCATCTTTACGAACGATCGCACGAGAGAAAGTATGCAAGAACAAATAACCAATATTAATCTATCTGCTAATATCATCAATTAATTCGTAGCGGGTATAAAACGCTTCATCGATTTCAATTAATCATTTCATAATTTTATGTTGGTGTTGTACTAAATGGAATTACTTTGTCTATAACAGTTTTTAATTAAATACTTTCGTCTTGTAACTTCTCAGACACAGCTCATCTGGCAAACTCATCTCAGCTAGTTTTTCTTCAAAACACACACAATCGTTAATATTCAAATGCTGGGAACGTAACTTTACCATTACTCACGATGAAAAAACTGGGCCTTATAGTCCAATGCACTTTGTTCTTTACCTCTTATAGTAAGGCCAGACGGGCAGTCCCACCTAAAGGCTAACGTCTTAACACTTTTCAGGGCAGTATCCCAGACACAATAGAACTGTTATTGTATTACGGCTATAGCCGTTCACTGTCCCAGAGTGTTAACATGTTTTCCGAGCCAACTCGGTGACACACCATCGACAAAATTCCAACTGTTTCTGACTAATTTCAAGTTACCATACCATTTATTACAGCGCTTTTCTGCGAGAACACAGCTACGTTAAGCTGTCAAACATATAAGGTTGGGTTTTGACAGCCAATTTACGTCAAAATATGCGTGTAGTCAGCGGAAATGAAGTTAAAGCAAACGTGTCCTGACACTGACATAACTGAAGTCCTCGTTTTCTGCTGAATATACCCAATGTATCGAGCTGTGGATACAATTCCACAAATACATAAAACATTGTAGCATCGCTTCTCGAAGCGCAAGATTATGTTAATGCTGAGATGATCTCGAAGAATGCACAGAGGGAAAGCGCTAGACAGACGCTGGTTTATGTTAATGTATGATTTATTCGTTTGTATCGGTTATTCGAGTAGTGGACAGAGGTTTTACGATTATGAATTAGTCGTAATGGTGAGACAAGAAGAAAGTATTAGGACATAAAATATAATATCCGAAAGAATTGAGCCTTTTTTACTAATATATGTAAATTTTTAAAAACCGGTTAAGTGCGTGTCGGACCCGCGCACTGAGGGTTCCGTGCCACCCTTAATTGAATTCAGGGTCCACTTACTTTCACTTAACGAAAACATCACAATATATTGCGACAGCAAAAATAACTTTGTTTTTCATAGTGTTTGTATGAAAGACAAAGTTATATTTGCGGTTGATAAAAATGTGCAATATCTCAAAAACTACTGGTTCGATCTCCTTCAAACCAATTTTCGTTGCAAGTTTTTGTTGAGATCTACATCATATATTTTTTTCAAAATTTTCACTTTCTTAGTTCAAAAGTTAGAGGGGGGGGGGACGCCCATTTTACCACTTTGGAAGCGTCTATATCTCAAACCTTACACTTTAAGAAAAAATGGTTTTAGAAACCTCAACATCATTTTAAAAGACCTATCCATAGACACCCCACACGCATAGGTTTGAGTAAAAAAAAATTTTTAGGTTTTAGTTTCATGTATGGGAGCCCCCCTTAAATATTATTTTTTCTTACTTTTTGTATCTGAATCGGAAAGCGGTAAACAAAATACACCTACCTACCAAGTTTCAGCTATGTGATGCTTATAGTTTCAGAATAAAGTGGCTGTGACATACGGACGGACAGACAGACAGACAGACAGACAGACAGACAGACAGACAGACAGACAGACTTGACGAAACTATAAGGGTTCCGTTTTTTGCCATTCGGTTACGGAACCCTAATAAATACTTAACGTGTTAAATGATACGGAAAATTTGATTAAACACGAAAAGAATCAGTATTGAATTTTTTAAGTTTGAAAAAGCTGTATACCTCTTCACTAATGGATACCAAATAATAAACTTTTTTTGTAAAAGGCTTGTTCTTGAGTCTACAAGCAAACTACGTGGCTCAAACAGATTTCACAATGAGGCTAGCTCAACCAGAATAAGCTATTTTACTCTTTTTGATTCCTAGAAAATATAAATCATTTAACAATTATTAACTCATCTCAGCTAGTTTTTCTTCAAAACACACACAATCGTAAATATTCTACTGCTGGGAACGTAACTTTACCATTACTAACGATGAAAAAACTGGGCCTTATAGTCCAATGCACTTTGTTCTTTACCTCTTATAGTTAGGCCAGACGGGCAGTCCCACCTAAAGGCTAACGTCTTAACACTTTTCAGGGCAGTATCCCAGACACAATAGAACTGTTATTGTATTACGGCTATAGCCGTTCACTGTCCCAGAGTGTTAACATGTTTTCCGAGGCGTACCGAGTTGCCTACCATCGACAAAATTCCAACTGTTTCTGACTAATTTCAAGTTACCATACCATTTATTACAGCGCTTTTCTGCGAGAACACAGCAACGTTAAGCTGTCAAACATATAAGGTTGAGTTTTGACAGCCAATTTACGTCAAAATATGCGTGTAGTCAGCGGAAATGAAGTAAAAGCAAACGTGTCCTGACACTGACATAACTGAAATCCTCGTTCTCTGCTGAATATATCCAATGTATCGAGCTGTGGATACAATTCCACAAATACATAAAACATTGTAGCATCGTTTCTCGAAGCGCAAGATTATGTTAATGCTGAGATGATCTCGAAGAATGCACAGAGGGAAAGCGCTAGACAGACGCTGGTTTATGTTAATGTATGATTTATTCGTTTGTATCGGTTATTCGAGTAGTGGACAGAGGTTTTACGATTATGAATTAGTCGTAATGGCCAGACAAGAAGAAAGTATTAGGACATAAAATATAATATCCGAAAGAATTGAGCCTTTTTTTTACTAATATATGTCAATTTTTAAATACTTAACGTGTTAAAATATGATACGAAAAATTTGATTAAACACGAAAAGAATCAGTATTGAATTTTTAAGTTTGAAAAAGCTGTATACCTCTTCACTAATGGATACCAAATAATAAACTTTTTTGTAAAGGGCTTGTTCTTGAGTCTACAAGCAAACTACGTGGCTCAAACAGATTTTACAATGAGGCTAGCTCAACCAGAATAAGCTTTTTTACTCTTTTTGATTCCTAGAAAATTTAAATCATTTAACAATTATTCTTCAGGAGTATTCATAAAATAACTATGAATGATGTCAACACTGAGTTTTGTTTATTATTTTATTCATAAAAAGGTAAACACATTCGCTCACAATTCTCGATCACCGCCATCAACGATTTCACTCACGCGAGACGTTTTGTTTTTTTTATCCAGTTCAATAACACTGCATAGCGGTCTGTGTTGATAAATAAGTACGGATTAAAAATAACAACTTCATTGAACAAAAGAGCTGGCAAAGGGAATCCTCGTAGCTAAAAAACTAAAGTTATTATTCATATGTTTTGGTGTGATCTACCATTTTATTGAGCTCTAGAAAAGGGGGCAGCTAGATAAAATCGGTCCTAAACTTGATATGTAACAAAGAATAAAATGAGCTATGAAAATAATAAACTTCTGTTTGTTGAACTTAATTAAAAAAATGGTCAGTCGTTTAAATAATAATTGCTATTCATTAAATACCGGAAAAGTGTTTTTTACCATAATTTTGAGCTTTGTAGAGTAACTAATACCTGTTATTGTCCAAATGAGTGAAAGCCACCGCAAAAACAGAAGATGTAATGGATCCACGCTATTAGTTCTCAATGTTCAGTGTGAGAGGTCCTACTCTGAAGATGATGTCGATAACGATGATTCTCGGGCCACAGTACTCTACCTTTTTTTTTTACTAGTTGCTGTCCCATTGCTGAGCAGAAGCCTTTGCCAAAGTACTCTACCCCCCCCCCCCCCCTAACCACTCATTCCCTAACCATAACCTGCAACTACCTTACTTGTTCAAAAAGAAAAACGTTCATTCAACACTATAATGTCAAAATTTGATAAATAAAGGAAATTGCGAAAAGTGGTGTTTCCCGGTATCACTAACATGTAAACAATGCATCTACACTGCCTCATTGCATCGGTCAGATTTTTGATTAGCTATTTCTAAATAAATGAAACCAGACTCCACTAGCTAGATGGATAGTCGCCTTGTGAAGATCGCAGGATCACTCCAATGCGGATCGCTTGCAAGCGGTCGCCATGCAAAACTATAGGGGACGCCTATGTTACAGAAGATATAAGTAAGTAAAATGTTTAGAAGTCGAGGACCGCGGCTGATAATGAAACTCTAGCTCTAGCCCTGAGAATCAGTAAGCTCAAGTGGCAATGGGCAGGGCACATAGCGCGTAGAACTGATGGCCGTTGGGGCAGAAAAGTTCTAGATTGGAGACCCTTCGAACAAAGGCGCAGCGTATGACGTCCACCGACAAGATGCCCAGACGAACTTGTGAAGATCGCAGGATCACGCAGGCCTATGTGCAGCAGTGGACGTTCTTTGGCTACGATGATTTGGCTTTGATAATGATGATGATGATGATGATGAATGAAACTCTATTCGTGTCTTCTGCGGAAAAAAGACAGAACGTCTTCAAAAGTGTGGTACTACTTACATAGTAGGACCCTTAGTGAGATGATGATTCGGACACCTCGATTCGACCAAATTGTGGTTAATGTATAATGTCAATTGCGGTGTACGGCCATTGGGTAATTTTGGTGTCTTGTTGAGTCATCATTTACGGTTATAATACCGTTTTATCCGCTTTTGCACGCTGATTTAGGATACATTTTGAGGCGTGACATTTGTTAAGTTGGTGTTAGCGTTGATTTGACATGTACGTGAGTTAATATGAGTAACTAAACGGTATCCTAACATATATCTTCACTTCCATACTACTAAGTATGTGTGCTGATAAAATTTTGCAGATATTTTTCAGGTATTTGCATGGTATCATACCTAATTTAAAGATATCATATTTATGTTTTTAAGTGAGACGATCTACGGTTCATCAAACAAAGGGTATTAAAAAAGTTATTATTTTCTAATTAGGCAGATTGATCTCAAAACAGCTCTTAAATTAACATCTGCTATATTTACAGTAAGCTGATGTGATAGCCCTTTACTGAACTGTAACAAATTATTATGTAGTACTAGCGGACCTAGCGAACTTTGCTTCACCCCCAGCCCCGTCCCGCCCAGCTCCCTAATTTAAAAAGTTATGCGGTCCCAGCTAACATTGTTTCGCCCCAGCCCCGGCCCCGTCGAACGGGATAAAAAGTATCCTATGTTTCTCCTGGTTCTAAGCTACCTCCTCCCATTTTTTACCCAAATCGGTTCAGCTTTTCTAAAGTTATAAATAGTGTACCTAACACGACTTTCTTTACGAGCTAAAATTTCGTAGTTCTTTTGCGGCTGAGATCTAGAAATAATCCACATTTATGGCAGTACATTATGAACGTACTACATAATTCCCAATTACCGTATACAAATCCATGTTAATTAATAATGACATAACTTTGGAAAACAGTTACAGCACTCTCTGTGCATGACAAACAAACTTTTTCAATATTGACAAAACATATATTCACACCCGGAGTCGCCTTTACTTCCTATTATGAGACATGACAAACACTTACATAATGTGCACATAATATATTACGTGTTACATACTTAACGTAAGTAATATTTATCTACTGTTCATTAAAATTGATTTAATGCGTGTTAATGCTTAACATTAAGTAATTTGGGGCGTTGTTATCTATTAGGTAAAGTTAACATTTATTACAACAGACACATGCAATTTAAATTAATGTTTTGTTAGAAAAGTTATAGAGTTGGTGCCTCCAATTAGATGGGATCATTTGATGATGAAAGTATGCCGCTGTTATTTTAGTGATAATACAACTAATTTGATGCTAATTATCTTTATTATTCAATATAAGTACCGTTAATTGAATTTAAATTCACATGCGTGAATAAGGCTATGAGAGCACGTTTCAAAATGTAATAGAGATTAAATAATTATATGTACCTATGTAAAGGGATTTTTGTGCAGAAATGATGTAAATATCTGAAGAACTTTATTTAGGTCAAGTCGGTGTTTAACGAATTTTCTACCTATGTATTACCTATTCAATAATGTCTCTACTTAATACTAATCCTACACTCTCTAAAAAACCCAAGTCAATTGTGAAACAATTACATTATAATAAGTAAATATTATTTCAAATAATTATTGCAATAACTAAATGTAAAACATAGTCGCCACTACCCGACTATTCAAATATAAGTGCCTATGAAAACGTCAAACAATATCCAGCCTCAAAGCAGTGCATAAAAATCTCAATTTCAAAGTTATTGCCCCACATCCGACCGGACGTGTGGACTTAAGGCCGGAGTGAAGAAGCAGGTATCTCCAAAAATTCGATTGGTTCTGCTCGCCAAATAATTAACTAATACGGCATTTTTACTTTATTTTATTTGTGCAATTTTCTTTCACAAATCATCATCCATCATTTACCATTGCAATTGTGGTCAAATTGTAAAAACCGGTTAAGTGCGTGTCGGACCCGCGCACTGAGGGTTCCGTGCCACCCTTAACTGAATTCAGGGTCCACTTACTTTCACTTAACGAAAACATCACAATATATTGTAACAGCAAAAATAACTTTGTTTTTCATAGTGTTTTTATGAAAGACAAAGTTATATTTGCGGTTGATAAAAATGTGCAATATCTCAAAAACTACTGGTTCGATCTCCTTCAAACCAATTTTCGTTGCAAGTTTTTGTTGAGATCTACATCATATATTTTTTTCAAAATTTTCACTTTCTTAGTTCAAAAGTTAGATGGGGGGGGGACGCCCATTTTACCACTTTGGAAGCGTCTATATCTCAAACCTTACACTTTTAGAAAAAATGGTTTTAGAAACCTCAACATCATTTTCAAAGACCTATCCATAGACACCCCACACGCATAGGTTTGAGTAAAAAAAATATTATAGGTTTTAGTTTCATGTATGTGAGCCCCCCCTAAATATTATTTTTTCTTACTTTTTGTATCTGAATCGGAAAGCGGTAAACAAGATACACCTACTTACCAAGTTTCAGCTATGTGATGCTTATAGTTTCAGAATAAAGTGGCTGTGACATACGGACGGACAGACAGACAGACAGACAGACTTGACGAAACTATAAGGGTTCCGTTTTTTGCCATTCGGCTACGGAACCCTAACGAGTTTCGCTGGAACAGGTCCTTTTGGGTTCAGCGTTACTAAACAATCAGGTACGAGATACATTATGTGTGCATTTTGACGATATAGATAATCTATGAATCGATTTCTTAGATTTTTCGGCGGAGCAGTTTCCAAAAGTTTTAATGAAATGTTCGAGTATTACGAGTATATCTTAATATCAATGCAATATAATAGACATCAACGAGCTCTAACGAAAAATATCCTAATTTTTTTACACTTTTAATACCTTCTAATGTTCATTATTAAAAACCCCCACAATTCACTGTATGTGTGTCTTTGTTATAAATAAGTATTTGAAAAGGCGGCAAGCGCATTGCCTACGGTACTTCGAAAACAAATTTTAACAAAAGATGTGCGGTCATAGAACCTGAGTATAACGAACTATATATTTGCTGTAACTAATGATTGCGTGATGAATGATTTTTTTCAAAATTTTCACTTTCTTAGTTCAAAAGTTAGATGGGGGGGGACGCCCATTTTACCACTTTGGAAGCGTCTATATCTCAAACCTTACACTTTTAGAAAAAATGGTTTTAGAAACCTCAACATCATTTTCAAAGACCTATCCATAGACAGCCTTAATGCTGCTTCAATGTCGGTCGGTCTCCGGATGAATTTGGACAAGACCAAGGTCATGTTCAACGACTTTATCATTCCGGAGCCGATCTTGATCAATGGTGAAGCGCTCGAAGTTGTTCAAGAATATGTCTACCTCGGGCAGACATTGCAGCTAGGTAGAGACAACTTCGAACGTGAAATCACAAGAAGAGTGCAGCTGGGCTGGGCAGCATTTGGGAAGCTGCGTCATATCTTCTCGTCGTCACTACCACAATGCCTAAAGCGTAGGGTATTTAATCAGTGCGTCCTACCTGTCATGACATACGGAGCCGAAACGTGGAATATGACGGTCAGGCTGGCCCACCGACTTCATGTCGCTCAGCGAGCTATGGAAAGGTCTATGCTTGGTGTCTCACTGCGGGATAGAATCCGCAACGAAATCATCCGGCAGAGGACAAAAGTTGTGGATATTATCCAGAAGTGTAGCAAGCTGAAGTGGCAGTGGGCTGGCCATATCTGTCGCAGAACCGATGAACGTTGGAGTATACGGGTTCTTGAATGGAGACCACGTCTCGGCAAACGAAGTGTTGGACGCCCCCCTGCCAGATGGACCGATGACCTAAAAAAGGTCGCTGGTAGTGACTGGATGAGGAAAGCAGGGGATCAAGCACTTTGGCGTGCCCTTGGGGAGGCCTACGTCCAGCAGTGGACTGCAACAGGCTGATTGAATGATTGATTGATTGAATGATTGCGTCAATGCACTCAGATCAAGCTTATCATTATTAAACGCATCATCATCGATTAGTCTCTACATTGTTGACACGCGCTACTTCTTACGCCTCTATAAAGTCTCTTACTTTATAATTTTAGATCGCAAAGTGATAATTACTCGCCACGATCGGTCTAAAGCGATGATTTCACACTTCGCCTCTTTTCTAGGTGTTTGAATTGAGATACAACAACTTATTGTTCTTGTTGTTGCTGTACAGAAAGAGTGTCAACGGACCTTATGGACTTGCTGCCGAAAAGTTAGTCCGTGAGGCTACTTTCACACGACAGTCCAGTTCTGCATGATCACTGTATTACTGGATCCTGCATAAAACTCTGATAATTCAGGATTAGGTTTCGGTCTTTTGCGGTTCGCAGCAAACGGGATGTCCGTCTGTATATTAGCATTAAAACACGTATACTACTAAATGGCATTCTGAAAAAAACAGTACCTGCAAATAACGGGATGGCTTCGTAGTAAACGGACCTTGCTGTTTGTATAACTGCTTAATTCATTTTCATCAAAAGTAAAGCGCTTAGTTCACAAGGCAATAGAAAAATGGTTATCTAAACATAAATAGACGAATAGTTTGGATGATATAATGATATTTCATATCATGTCATTCTTAATTTTGTTACAAATCAAGTTTAATTTGTGTGCGAAGCCAGGGTGGACAGCTAGTAAAATAAACAAATAAACCTTGAACATATGATCCGAAGGCGGGTTATCTAGAGCGCGACGCACGAGAGCATACACTGCAGGGAAACTGCTTGGTATTCATTGCGATTATCAGTGCCAATATACAAAATATATATTTTAAATACTTGATGTCTCAAAAAGGGCATTGAAAAGAGAAACGAAAGGTAAATTAGTCATATGTATATCTTGATGAAATTTTAGATATCTAGGCTCTTGTCGGTGGATTTTTTCCAAAACTCCATTAGGGAAGGTAGTGTGGTGGTTTCCCTGTTGCCCTCCACACCACAATTTAAGAACCGGGGTTTTCCGTCTCTTAATTCCCAGTCGAACCCTTTCCTGATACACTGTATCTTCAGCCTTCTGACAGTACTAACGTTGCTTCTACCCAACTCCAGGGCTAACGCTTATTTAATGGCGGCGTTTACTTGCCGAATATTGTAGCTCTTAATAGAGACTCCCCACTACATTCTGGTAATCCTGCCGCTGTTTGATCGGGGACTGCTTATTCAACGTATTCCAAACACCATATCTGGTGGCCATTCAGTATCTGCCACCTATGACCCCGCTCGTAGCCTACAGTTAAGCCCTATGCAGTATTTTTTCGCATGCTGTATTAAATGAACACGCATGATTTTTTATATGTATCTAATAGACATATGAAATGGGTTCGCTCTTGTCTCGAGACCAGAAAGCAGACAATATTATTACGGTGAATATATTTTAGAAGGAGTAATGTCCTTAAAATAAATTTTCGCTTTAGTATTATTCAGATTTTGTTTGTCATATCGTCAGTCGATTCGGCTCGGCTAAGTGCGCGGTCACTACTCTCATGGCAGAAATTCCTCGTCACCTTGAAGTGGGTCGCCAGATGCAAAGAGACTGCAAGCAACGCATGCGCATTAGAAACGCGGCTGCCTGCTATATGATATGTCCGAGATAGTGTTGTAGTGGTCAAGGTATCGATAAATGCATCGATACTATGCTATTGTGAACGTATTTATTTACCTCAAATCCCTCGAGCTCCAATGAGCTTATAAGGTCCGCGATTAAACTGACTAGTGTTTCAAATCTCAGACCGAGAGCGTATTATAATCTGATGCTTATTGTATTCACATTGACTATGAAATTAGATAAATTCCTGTTTCGACTACACATTTGGTATCGATTAGCGCTCCTGACTACTATGCCAGCGCTGCAGCGGTCAGCGGTCGCGGGTTCGAATCCCACAGGAGGCATTTTTTTATGTGATGAACACGAACATTTGTATCTGAGTGATGGATGTTTATATGTATTAATTTATTTATGTGCGACGCCCCCGTCATAATAGTTGTCTGGTGGTATTCGTAGCACATGGAAGAAAATATCAATAATTATGCGTATTCAACGTTTCCAGCAATGTAAAGAGGGGTATATTTTTCAATTATTTTCCGATCTTGTATCGATATAATCCCATCGACATCTATCGCCGTACTAAGGTCCAGCAATCGACACCGCCGTACTCCTAACCGGGCCGTAATGCCCGTGTCACTAACAGGGTGTGATAAACTCAATAAATAATAACCTTTGCTACTACGACCGGAGCTATAACTTTTACGATGATAGAAAAGTTATTCTGTTAGAGAAGGCACTTGCCAGTTTGGTGACGACTGTTAATAGGGACTATTTTAAAGGTAGTGGAAAACATTACAATTCTACAGAGTACTTCGCGATTTATTCTCGCAAATAAAATAAAAAAAAAACTATTTAATTTAGTTATGTCAAAATTATAATTATTCCTAATTGCACTTTACCTCCTTTTTTAAGTCGGTAGAAAAGGGAGACTTAACGCCACAAATAGTGTCTTAAAGCATTCTCTACCAGATGAGTACAGAGCGAGGTAACTATACAAATCTATCAACATTATGTCGTATGAATAGTAGATCCTTTTAGAACTTTTAAGCAAAGAAAGTCGTACTGACTTTCCATTGTCTTGCTCGTATCGTTTATAAAATAGGTATTTATTACACGTGACAAAGCTTATATACAAAAACAATCAATCAATCAGCAAAATAATTAATATTTCCATTTAATTTGTGCCAAAATAAAAATTCTTAATATTATTCTCTGGGCTAGCAATGTAATTGCACTGCACAGCGATTAGATTACCTGATAAATAATTGAAACTTCTACATCCAATTTAATTATAAACTTTCAGAAGAAGGCAAACGATCATAAAACAAGAAAATACAAGACAAGAAAACCTACTTCCTTTCCAGATATTATAAACGTCATCCAAACTATATCATTGCAAAATCACCTCTATTTAGATCACATCAAAATCTATTGAACACGCCCGATTGAATTGCAAATAAATGACCATGCCATTAAGATCTTTATTCAGAATGTTACTAAAACTTTTATCATTTCACATATGAACTTTTTTGCGCGATTGTCAACTTTATTACATATTAATGTAGCGACGATGATTGTGCATGTGTGTATTCTGATAAGCAGATGTGGCTACATAATGGTCTTTATGGGTATACAAATAAGGTGTGTGTATTGGGGTTTAAAGAAAGCAAAGTGTGGACAGGTTTGCAGCACTTTCACGCAGCGCCTGCGCAACGTCAGGTGCGGTATTTTTATGGTAAAACATTAAAAATGCTGTTTTGGAAACTTTATCGTCCGTTCCATACAACTTTGTCTCTAGTTTGGTATCTAGACTGCAACAATATGACATTCTAAGATAAACTTATGCTGGACGTTGCGGAGAGTTCAAAATATAAACACACACACCCGTAACAATTGAAATTATAATTGTACTTAAGGTTTGGTATTAAATCATGGTTAATAACTTTGATGCTGTATTCATTATTTATTTAATTAAAAACTTTATTGCACGAATGTACTAAAAAGGCGGAATTAATGCTAAAAGCGTTCTGTCCTAGTCAAACCTTTAGGTAGTGCAAAAAAAAACAATGTCTGCAGTGTATATTATACATTAAAGGCATTAAACATACCTCTCGCCAACTTTGTAAAACTTCTTTGGTCTAAAATAAATTTAAATTAAATTTAAAATTGCGTTTGCTTGAGCTGGTAATGCCTTCTTATTATCCTAAAACGCGATATTTTCTACAAATCTCATACATATATCAGCAGTTACGTCAAATAACGTAAGTTAAAGAGCATCATCATGATATTAGCTAACATAACGAGGGTCAAAAGTCGAACAGAATGTTCGCGTGTCGGTAAGTGTCAGCAGAAATGATGAGATGATAATAAGAAGATCACTATTATGACAGTTCATTACGTAAGATCACTGTGAAGAAGCAACTATTTATTTGAAATCGGTTTAATCCTAACTCTAGGGTAACCAAGCGTGGCTAAGGCCCGTTTTTATAATTAATAGTCTGTTGTAGTTAGTGGTCTTTAAAACTTTCTTCAAAACACGCACCATCGTAAGTAACCATTAGTTAACTATTGATCACGAAATCGGGCCTTAAAATAATCGACGATGAAGCGAGCTCACCCAGGAGAAGCCTGTTCACTTTGACTTTGATATCTTTGAGTTATGCATGCAATGAGTTCCATACTTTGGTAGTGCTTTAATATCCTAAGTACTATAGCCAAAGTTAGTGTCTTATTCAGCACAAAATAGCACGTGTTGATGATTCAGCAAAACTTTTTATGCACAACTTAACTTAGTTGGCACGGAAAGTAGTTGTGAAGGTTACTTTCCAGAAACATTGCAAAAGAAGGCAGAAAGTAAATGAAAATAATTATAATGTCTTGCTTCATTGTACTTTCGTTTGCTTTATTTAAATTAGTCTCAATTATTTTGAAATTATAAGTCCTTTAGGAACTGTTTTTATTTTACAGCAATCATTTTTGTTTTTCCAAAACGGCTCTTACAGCACGGTAGCTCGATTGGTAAGAACGTGGCCTTGTTAACCTGCGGTTGCAGATTCAAATCCGTCCGTGCGCTCTTTTTAGTTTCTCAATTCATCTAAGAACAAAATATCTCTTCAGTATGATTTCTTGTTAATACTCGTACATCCAGTAAATTCCCTTATTAAACTTTAACACTCTTGCGTTTCTAATGTACACAGCCATTAAATAGTTATTTCCTCGAGTTAGTCATTACTAACGCGAGTTCATCTTTACGAACGATCGCAGGAGAGAAAGTATGCAAGAACAAATAACCAATATTAATCTATCTGCTAATATCATGAATTAATTCGTAGCGGGTATAAAACGCTTCATCGATTTCAATTAATCATTTCATAATTTTATGTTGGTGTTGTACTAAATGGAATTACTTTGTCTATAACAGTTTTTAATTAAATACTTTCGTCTTGTAACTTCTCAGACACAGCTCATCTGGCAAACTCATCTCAGCTAGTTTTTCTTCAAAACACACACAATCGTTAATATTCAAATGCTGGGAACGTAACTTTACCATTACTCACGATGAAAAAACTGGGCCTTATAGTCCAATGCACTTTGTTCTTTACCTCTTATAGTTAGGCCAGACCGGCAGTCCCACCTGAAGACTAACGGCTTAACACTTTTCAGGGCAGTATCCCAGACACAATAGAACTGTTATTGTAATACGGCTATAGCCGTTCACTGTCCCGAAAGTGTTAACATGTTTTCCGAGCCAACTCGGTGACACACCATCGTCAAAATTCCAACTGTTTCTGACTAATTTCAAGTTATCATACCAGTTATTACAGCGCTTTTCTGCGAGACCACAGCTACGTTAAGCTGTCAAACATACAAGGTTGAGTTTTGACAGCCAATTTACGTCAAAATATGCGTGTAGTCAGCGCAAATGAAGTTAAAGCAAACGTGTCCTGACACTGACATAACTGAAGTCCTCGGTTTCTGCTGAATATATCCAATGTACCGAGCTGTGGATACAATTCCACAAATACATAAAACATTGGAGCATCATTTCTCGAAGCGCAAGATTATGTTAATGCTGAGATGATCTCGAAGAATGCACAGAGGGAAAGCGCTAGACAGACGCTGGTTTATGTTAATGTATGATTTATTCGTTTGTATCGGTTATTCGAGTAGTGGACAGACGTTTTACGATTATGAATTAGTCGTAATGGCAAAACAAGATGAAATTATTAGGACATTAAAAAATAATATCCGAAAGAATTGAGCCTTTTTTTACTAATAATGTATTTTTTTAAATACTTAACGTGTTAAATGATACGGAAAATTAGTTTAAACACGAAAAGAATCAGTATTGAATTTTTTAAGTTTGAAAAAGCTGTCTACCTCTTCACTAATGGATACCAAATAATAAACTTTTTTTGTAAAGCCGTTCTTGAGTCTACAAGCAAACTACGTGGCTCAAACAGATTTTACAATGAGGCTAGCTCAACCAGAATAAGCTTTTTTACTCTTTTTGATTCCTAGAAAATATAAATCATTTTACAATTATTCTTCAGGAGTATTCATAAAATAACTATGAATGATGTCAACACTGAGTTTTGTTTATTATTTTATTCATAAAAAGGTAAACACATTCGCTCACAATTCTCGATCACCGCCATCAACGATTTCACTCACGCGAGACGTTTTGTTTTTTTAATCCAGTTCAATAACACTGCATAGCGGTCTGTGTTGATAAATAAGTACGGATTAAAAATAACAACTTCATTGAACAAAAGAGCTGGCAAAGGGAATTCTCGTAGCTAAAAAACTAAAGTTTTATTCATATGTTTTGGTGTGATCTTCCAATTTATTGAGCTGTAGAAAAGGGGCCAGCTAGATAAAATCGGTCCTAGACTTGATATATAACAAAGAATAAAATGAGCTACGAAAATAATAAACTTCTGTTTGTTGAACTTAATTTAAAAAAATGGTCAGTCGTTTAAATAATAATTGCTATTCATTAAATACCGGAAAAGTGTTTTTTGATCATAATTTTGACCTTTGTAGAGTAACTAATACCTGTTATTGTCCAAATGAGTGAAAGCCACCGCAAAAACAGAAGATGTAATGGATCCACGCTATTAGTTCTCAATGTTCAGTGTGAGAGGTCCTACTCTAAAGGTGATGTCGATAACGATGATTTCTTTTTTTACTAGTTGCTGTCCCAATCTGAGCAAAAGCCTGCCCTAAACTACTCTACCCATAACCTGCAACTACCTTACATGTCCAAAAAGAAAAAAAACTTTCATTCAACACTAAAATGACAAAATTTGATAAATAAAGGAATTGCGAAAAGTGCTGTTTCCCGGTATCACTAACATGTAAACAATGCATCTACACTGCCTCATTGCAACGGTCAGCTTTTTGATTAGTCGTTTCTAAATAAATGAAACCAGACTCCACTAGCAAGATGGATAGTCGACCTTGTGAAGATCGCAGGATCACTCCAATGCGGATCGATTGCAACCGGTCGCCATGCAAAACTATAGGGGACGCCTATGTTACAGAAGATATAAGTAAGTAAAATGTTTAGAAGTCGAGGACCGCGGCTGATAATGAATATGATAATGAAACTCTAGCTCTAGCCCTGAGAATCAGTAAGCTCAAGTGGCAATGGGCAGGGCACATAGCGCGTAGAACTGATGGCCGTTGGGGCATAAAAGTTCTAAATTGGAGACCCTTCGAACAAAGGCGCAGCGTATGACGTCCACCGACAAGATGGCCAGACGAACTTGTGAAGATCGCAGGATCACGCAGGCCTATGTACAGCAGTGGACGTCCTTTGGCTACGATGATTTGGCTTTGATAATGATGATGATGATGATGAATGAAACTCTATTCGTATCTTCTGCAGAAAAAAGACAGCGTCTTCAAAAGTGTGGTACTACTTATATAGTAGGACTCTGAGTGAGATGATGATTCGGACACCTCGATTCGACCAAATTGTGGTTAATGTATAATGTCAATTGCGGTGTACGGCCATTGGGTAATTTTGGTGTCTTGTTGAGTCATCATTTACGGTTATAATACCGTTTTATCCGCTTTTGCACGCTGATTTAGGATACATTTTGTAGCGTGACATTTGTTAAGTTGGTGTTAGCGTTGATTTGACATGTACGTGAGTTAATACGAGTAACTAAACGGTATCCTTACATATATCTTCACTTCCATACTACTAAGTATGTGTACTGATAAAATTTTGCAGATATTTTTTTGGTATTTGCATGGTATCATACCTCATTTAAAGATATCATATTTATGTCTTTAAGTGAGACGATCTACGGTTCATCGAACAAAGGGTATAAAAAAGTTATTATTTTCTAATAAGGCAGATTGTTCTTAAAACAGCTCTTAAATTAACATCTGCTATGTTTACAGTAAGCTCATGTGATAGCCCTTTACTGAACTGTAACAAATTATTATGTAGTACTAGCGGACCTAGTGAACCCCCAGCCCCGTCCCACCCAGCTCCCTAATTTAAAAAGTTATGCGGCTTCAGCTAACATTGTTTCGCCCGGCCCCGTGCCGACCCAGCCCCGGCGCCGTCGAACGGGATAAAAAGTATTCTATGTTTCTCCGGATTCTAAGCTACCTCCTCCCAATTTTTACCCAAATCGGTTCAGCTTTTCTTAAGTTATAAATAGTGTACCTAACACGACTTTTTTTACGAGCTAAAATTTCGTACTTCCTTTGCGGCTGAGATCTAGAAAAAAATCCACATTTATGGCAGTACATATTGAACGTACTACATAATTCCCAATTACCGTATACAAATCCATGTTAATTAATAATGACATAACTTTGGAAAACAGTTACAGCACTCTCTGTGCATGACAAACAAACTTTTTCAATATTGACAAAACATATATTCACACCCGGAGTCGCCTTCACTTCCTATTATGAGACATGACAAACACTTACATAATGTGCACATAATATATTACGTGTTACATACTTAACATAAGTAATATTTATCTACTGTTCATTTAAATTGATTTAATGCGTGTTAATGCTTAACATTAAGTAATTTGGGGCGTTGTTATCTATTAGGTAAAGTTATCATTTATTACAACAGACACATGCAATTTAAATTAATGTTTTGTTAGAAAAGTTATAGAGTTGGTACCTCCAATTAGATGGGATCATTTGATGATGAAAGTATGCCGCTGTTATTTTAGTGACGATACAAGTAATCTGATGCCAATTATCTTTATTATTCAATATTAGTACCGTTAATTGAATTAAAATTCACATGCGTGAATAAGGCTATGAGAGCACGTTTCAAAATGTAATAGAGATTAAATAATTATATGTACCTATGTAAAGGGATTTTCGTGCAGAAATGATGTTTGTTTATATCTGAAGTACTTAATTTAGGTCCCTATCCACAATAATGCCTCTACTTAATACTAATCCTAAACTCTCTAAAAACCCAAGTCAACTGTCAAACAACTACATAATAAGTAGTAAATATTATCTCAATTAACTATTGCAATAACTGAATGTAAAACATAGTCTTCTCTATCTAGCTATTCAAATGTAAGTGGCCATGAAAATATTAAACAATATCCAGCCTCAAATCTGCGCATAAAATCTCAATTTCAAAGTTATTGCCCCACATCCGAACGGACATGTGGACTTAAGGCCGGAGTGAAGAAGCAGGTATCTCCAAAAACTCGATTTGGGAGTTATGCAGTGAAAGTGTCCTGCGCCCTCCCGACGGCCCGTCTGCAGTGGTCTTGTGAGGTTGTTCACTCCGAACTCACGCAGACTCAGTGACGCGTAACCACAGAAGATATAAACCCCGGTTAGTCCAGATAAATACCACTTCGATACTTACATTTTAACTCGTCAAGTATGTGTAAACGAGACACAATAAAAAACCTGACTGATTAATTCAACAACCATTGACACTCTCTTCTTCGAATAATTCTCCGATCTTTTGAGGAACATCGTCCTTTTTTTTCTGTGATGCTTATCAAAGAAACCATTACTATATTCCGTTGCAAAGCCATTTGCTCGTTTTTACGTTTGATACAAATGAGATACGATCCGGTCTGACTATAAGTATAGTTGTTGATGGGTAACTCTACCTAAATCTCCTGGTAATTTTATTTAACTGAAAACAATGACTCAGCAATAAACAGGCAGATAATAACTTCCCTCGTTACGTGTGTCATAACTATTTAAAGACTAGCTTTTGCCAGCGACTTCGTCCGCGTGGAATAGTGACTTCTTTTTCCCGTTTTTTTACACATTTACCACTATATCTTTGCTCCTATTGGTCGTAGCGTGATGTTATATAGCCTATAGCCTTCCTCGATAACTGGAATATCCAACACAAAAAGAATTATTCAATTCGAATCAGTAGTTTCGGAGATTAGCGCGTTCAAACAAACAAACAAACAAACTCTTCAGCTTTATAATATTAGTATAGATTAACATAGCTGCAATGAAATAAACAGTAACGTTGGCTGTCCGCTTAAAATTAAGTATGGCCGTGTAAGCAATTTTTTTGTTGATAAATGAACACGACAAGTAGTTTTTAGCGTACTTACCATATATTGGTTCATTTATTATTTAACGTCAGTAACCTAATACAATTTGGCTACGTTGTTTAATTTGCGCGAAGTGAATCTAACGGAATCACGTCTGTAAAATACTTGTAATCCAGATATTAATTTCGTCTTTTTCTAGTACGTGCCTGCAAACCTTAGGTAACATTGTGTTCAATTCTGTGCTACAAATTAAAGGTACAAGTGTTTAGCACTTATACGAGTTATACGAGTATACTGTGCACTACACAATTATGGTCTAGTCTATATTTAAAAATAAAATTACTGGTAGGTCTCTATTTGGTCCTTATATAATATACGCATATTAGTGTCTCTAGTAGGTTAAGGTACAGAAAACCAAAACTTAAGAGCACTACATACACATACACAGCATGCGTAGCCACACAAAAGCTAGAACTACTAGTTCAAGAAGATAACTTTTTTAATATAACCGATAGCACTGAAAGCGGTGAAATCATCTCCCACGAGATAAAGAAATTAAAAGAAATAATGACGTTTATATCGGTAATTACGATCAGTGCATCCATTAGATAAATAAACACAATAAAGGCAGCCGCTCTCATAAGATTGCAAAGCAGATAAATTCATGTGTTAAGCAGGAGGTATTTGTTTTTTTCCAAATAAAAGAACTAAGTTTCAAGATGGCGTAATGTGAATACATGTCATGCCAGACAAATAAATTTAAGACCTTATTCATTCACGAAGAAAACTTCGACAAAGTTATTTTTAATAACATAAAGTACGAGTAATACAAAAAGTTGTGTGGAAGAGAGAGTTGTGTTAAAACGCACTTTGCCGACCCCTGAAAAAACGGGAAAATAAGAGAATGATGATAAAGAAAACACTAAAAAATAATGCGATAAGGATTGATAAAATGAAATTCATTAATCATGAACTAAAAACTGAAACTTCTAACCTGACTTTGATTATGACAGTTGAGGCCAATTCTAATGCAGTACGAAAATAGTGCACAAATCGAAATTTCTTTTGCGAAGAAAGAGCAGTTCTTTTATTTATCAGGGTCACGATTTCACGATGAATATATTACATATTTTTAATCGAATTACCTAACGAAAAAAGGTCAGAATGGATTTTAAGAAAATTACCCCATGAGAACGCAAGCAGTGAAGCTGCGGGCGGATTACAAGTATAATTATTAAACCAAGTACCTTACTATTCTCAAAACACATAACATTTCCGTTTTAACGGCACCCTCATCTAAAAACTGTCCCACATCACCCACAATGGTTGAGAACTGCGCAAACGCATAATGGTAACTGTTAGACCGTTCCTGAACTCGTTAGTTTTTTACCTTAATTGCGATGGCAAAGATAACATCCAATATGATTTGGGACGAGTCAGAGAATTACTGTTTCTGATTGTTTTCTAAGAGAAGTGATGGGAATCTTTCATTGGCACAGACAGTGGAACCCTTGTTACTCTATATTTGTCACACATAATACACACATGTTATTTCAGGTACTAAACTAAAAGTATCTATGTGGAAGCAATGGCGAGCGAGTCAGCTACATGTTGCGGGGGTAGATATTAAAAATAATAATAAGAAAAATAAAATGATTTTAAATATAATTTTCCAATATTATAGCCAATGGTATTAATAAACAAGTCAATTATTTTATATTAATTACTGTGTGTATGGTGTGAAAAAGGTGCCTCGTTTAAAATTGTAATACCAACGTATCTGCCCGTGCGCAATTTTTGATTTCTTATTTCATCTTTAAGAATATAAATATGACACTGTGAGTGTTTAAAAACATTCTAAATACCAACGTAGTTGAGATAAAATAGGTAAATGCTAAAGAAAAAACTACACCTATTGTCATAGGTATCCGTTTCAATTATTGTTGCAGTGTCTTAAAAACTTAGTGCACCAAACTGTAGATCGATTATGGGCACAGAATTACAATTCATGTGAACCTTTGTATTCAGAATGAAATCTTAGCTAATGATTATTATTTTGTGTAAATGTAGCGACTTTTTAATGGTTTGATCTGATTATTTTAATTATTTTCCGAAATAACAAACACTTTTATAGTTTTAGTGAAAGCTTCTACTTGCATTACTTGCACGTGTCAATATTTCAAGGAATTTTGAAAACCTATTAAAACTCAAAGAAAATCACGCTCAATGTAGACGAAATGCGTTACAATTTTATTTCATTACCTAATAATGGATTTTTTACAGACTAAAATTCGTTTTTTTAACTGCTATGTAGAATGTTACAGCTGATTTTCACTTGAAAGATCGAACATTAATAAAAGGGAATCACACGCCATATTGATGCTAGAGATAAAAAAATATGACCCCCCCTAACAAAATCGTAAATATTCAACCGCAGGTAAAGACATTTTAGCATTACTATCGATAAGGAAATTGAGCCTGTATCTCGACACTTCTGTGGTCACTACCACGCTTGGCTTAGGCCCAATTGCATGATCGATAGTAATGGTTTAAGGTTCTTCTTAATAAAAGTTACGCACAACTTTCTTAATCAGACTGCATGCTCGGATGTAGAAACCTGTCCACACCATAACGAAGATAATATCAGTCTGGTGTAACCAACAATTACCCTGGTCACAGGTCCACAGAAATTACTTCACCTCTCCCATTAACGAACATGGTTAGTAAGTAACAATTAAAATTGTGGATTGCTATCTGCCGGTGTCGTAATAGTGGAAAATAGATAGCTGATTTCACTTTTTCTATTATATACGAATACATAACGCCGAAGCTCACCAATTTATCTAGACCGAAATGTATTATAATCACTGATAAATAATGGTCATACCCATACCTATGTCATACATTTAATAAACATGTGTTCAATAAGTGATTTGTCGTTGTCATTTTCAACATCTTGTAAATGTATACAATGATAGTAACAGACAATTACCTTAGAAGATGATCGCCACAGCAGAAAGCCTCTTATGTACCGCAAAAGTAAAAACTCGTGAGACGTGAAGTCTCTTTTAAAATACAAGTTACTATAGCCCTTTAAAAAAAGAACAGTTCCATAAACCTGACATTAACATTACACTCTCCTTCCAGACTGATATCCTTGGAGATCGCTCCCCGCCCGGAGGTGCAATGCGAGGCAGTAGCATGGAGGCTGGTGGGGCTGCTTGGCAGCGATCAGGGGTCTGGCCTTCGCGCCAGGACATCCAGGCTCGCTGGAGCCCTGGTTAACTACATGCCGGAGTCCAGAGACGCTATTGATGCTAGGAGACGACAGCTCGATGCTGCTGTACAAGGTAAACAAGTTGGATTCTGTTTCATTTTCCAATTATTCGGATGTCTTCAGATTTAACCCTACTATTCATGGTAAGGTTATCCAACTTAATATAGGAACATTCATACTTTTACCGGATTTTCAAGCGGGGATTACAAAACTGCACTTTAAAATGCTAATACCTGGTGACTTGGCTACTTGGCGACGTGTTTGGTGTATTAGTTAGCGCTCCTGACTATTACGCCGGCCGTCGCGGGTTCGAATCCCGCAAGGGGCAAATGTTAGTGTGATGAGCATGAACATTTGTACCTAAGTCATGGATGTTATATGTATTTAAGTATTTTATGGGAGACGCCCCCGTCATAGTCGTTGTATGGTACTTCGTAACACAAGGAAGAAAGTTCCTTACCACAAAGCCAAACTGTGTATTAGTGCTGCTATCGGAAAATTTTGGGCAGGTAATAAGAAAAAATGGGGCAACAAAACCTATACATTTTGTCATAGCCGTCTCTACATTACGGTACTTAGTACGAATCAAAATTAAATACACCATAGACATTGACAATGAAATAAAGCAACTAGCGAAGAACCAGAAGCGAACTAGTTCCGCCAATCAAAACTAAATTAACACTAAACCAGAACGGTCGCATCTCATCACGATCTATAATCTATGAAATAACATAACGTTTCATAACACTCGTCCCAAGGCTCCCATATTAGAGGTCGCAGCTTAAAAACCCATCAGCTGATGCGTCGGATAGCAATCCGGGAGCGAGGAACTAGTGATGTTCCTACAGTAAAAATAAAGAAACACTTTTGACTAATTGTTTAATTTCTGTTATATTTCATTCTAATAATAATAACTAACCGACTGCGCGGGACATATTAATAGTGCACAAGTGTGTGCGCAACCACAGGTTTGGAAGTTGGCGGTGTTTCACCCCCGTGCCTCGGAAAGCACGTAAAGCCGTTGGTCCTGCACCTGATCTCTCTCCGGTCGTGTCAGATTGCTGTCCCATCGGGCTATGAGAGTGAAAGGAATAGAGAGGGCACTTGTTTTCATTCTAAGTATGATAGCATAGGTAAAATTTTACGACTTGAGTGGCACTTTCTATTTACTCATTTAACTAATTTTGATTATTTTATGGATAAAAAATTGTACAAAACTAAAACATTAATCTTAGTAATTTTTTATATGGATCATCTTACCATTACTAACATTATGTAAGCGCACAAACTATCGATACTTAGTCTACCATACGAGGAACTGCGAGCATTAACATGGAAACACATCTAAATGCCGTATTTCCTCTGACCGTGGATACAATCATAACGGAACGCGTCAAGCGTCAAATTGAACTATACGCATAATCATAAAGATGATTATGTTTACGAGTATCAACAGATGAATTTCTTTAATTTCCTCTGCTGAAGGATCTAGATGCAAGCTGGAAATGGAGTAATTACTTATAAGCGGTGATGAATTAATGACACCGTGTAAATTAAACGAAACAAATATTTAAAAAAATGTGTCATTATTACGAGGAATCTTAATTTTCGGTTTACTTTTATGTGGTTTATTTAACCAAAAAGTGATATTCCTAGATAGATACATAGAGAGAAATATAGCTTATATCTACCTACACATTTGAGGAGTTAATTTCAAATACCAGGGTATTGGTATATTTGACGATTTCATTTAAGGCGTGTCATGATGGTGCCTAATTCTTTTATCACCACGTTGACTTTGGTATACTGTCGACACTGTGGCCCAGAAGGATCACTAATACACGTCCTAAATAAACCCCACCGTACCTTTCTGTTGCCTTAATCTCTGCACTATGTATCAGTCACGTTAAACATCTTCTCTATATTCCCAGGGCTGGGCACACACGGGCTCACAGCAGACTCTACAGGAGCGCTCATCTCCCTCCACGTGGCCATGAAGAATGAGCTCCAGAGACATGTGGACGTCTATAAGCAGGCACTTCACAAGCTGGATGAGCTGGTATGCTTATGTTTTTGTCTGGTGAGGTGGATATTGCAACGGTAAAGGTGGTGCGTTGATGATTACTGCCTTCTAGAGTACCTAAACCTTGAAGACGTAGTTGTATACATACTTGAACCTTCTTATGTTTTCGGTGTTCTCCGAAGTAGTGTGTCGCTAATATTTAACAAGTCTGCCTGTGACGACGGATTAGGTCGCTAAGCATTCGAAGCGTTAGTATATTTAAAAATAAGTGTTCGCGAAATCAATCAGTCAAGACAGTGTCTTTAAATCAATGAGTAGTATTCACGTAAACTTCAGAACCAAATATTCGTTAGTAAATAATTATGCATTTGTAATTTTCGTAATTAGTTTGTAAATTAAAGACATGTATTCTTTATTCGCTTATTATACTGTTTCGTTTATTTCTAGAAGCAGATGGACTCTATCCACCCATTAAAACTTTCCATTTCTCCACAGTCCCCAGTCACAGTAAACCAGGACCCAGCATCATCATCCCACCAGCGGCTGCTAGCGCTCTCCCACAGCGATGTGGAGCGACGGCTGATCGACAACAAGTCCCTGCTCACTATCGTAGACAAGCCAGCCCTGAGGCAGCTGCCGACCCTGGTGACGGCCCTGGCGCAGAGGGTGGAGAGCGATAAAGCTGTGTTGGCGTGCGTGGGACAGATCAAAAGAAGCGATCCGGCCCTGGATCTCAATGACACAAGGTGGGTTTGTGATCATCTTTCGGAAGTGAGCTGACTGACTTTAGTCATGGAGCTAAGAGAGAGTTAGAGGTCTTTAATTCATTTATATATGGCCCAAATATACCAAACGAGACCAACGGTATTTCTAGAACAATTTACCCAATAAAAAGTTAAGTTAATCAATCACATGATGATAATGAGATGATGTATGTTATGTAAAATTGATGACGTGATAGTAACGACGTAGAAGGCATTGATAAAAACAAGATAGATTAATAGTTTATTTTTGTTTTTATAGTGTTTTGTCACCATACAAACTTAATAATATAAATTGCACTTGTAAAAAGACAACTGTGAACCTATGACAGACGAGGAATTGAACCCCGTGTCTTACGCAATCCGGGCGTATGCCTATACCACTCGGCCACCGTCACATTAACAGTCCTGTTGAATTTTGCAAGCGCTTCTTAACGCGTAGGCTGCGTGACATCATCAATGCTGTGAGTGACGGTGGCCGAGTGGTATAGGCATACGCCCGGATTGCGTAAGACACGGGGTTCAATTCCTCGTCTGTCACAGGTTCACAGTTGTCTTTTTACAAGTGCAATTTATATTATTAAGTTTGTATGGTGACAAAACACTATAAAAACAAAAATAAACTATAAATTGGCTTTCATCATCTTAACTGATTGTTAAAATATTTGTAAAAATATTTTCCTTCAGATATTGTGAGAGCAATCTCACAGCATTGATGATGTCACGCAGCCTACGCGTTAAGAAGCGCTTGCAAAATTCAACAGGACTGTTAATGTGACGGTGGCCGAGTGGTATAGGCATACGCCCGGATTGCGTAAGACACGGGGTTCAATTCCTCGTCTGTCACAGGTTCACAGTTGTCTTTTTACAAGTGCAATTTATAAGATAGATTAACATACATTTTGAAGTCATATTGATTCATTTACGAAGAAAATGACTCCTTACTTCCTTACTTAGTAAGGAGTCTTAGGCTAGCAGCAGTTGACAGCTATTTAACTTTTATTTTAACTTAATCAGCAAAAAGCGACTTCAAAATCTAAAAATAGCGAACTCTAAATCTCAAAACCTCTGAGCATAGTTTATGATAATACCGTTACGCTCTACGAATATTATGGTCAGTCAGAAATCAGAACCATAACATCGTCAACATTTACATCATCTCTTATTATAATAATTATATTGCTATCAACAAAACAATCTAGCGATAACAAATCACTCAGTTTCAACTCCTTTTATAGTAATGTTCGTATGATTCATAAGTTTACTTTAATTTTAATGTTTCCTAACTTGTGAAGGATGCCTGATTATATCTTTGAGGAAGGGGAAGCACATTTCAAACATACTCAAAATGAATCGTTTTATACTACTTGAACTTCCTAGGTATTTCTGGAAACTTTATTGAACTTCTGTGAATGTTTTTCATGTGTCAAATAAAGACAGGAGCTTGTTTGTAGTTGAAGTACATCGCTTCTTTGTTTTGTGTCCAAATATAAAAATATTATATAATCATTTAGCAAAAAAAGTCCACTGCTGCATAGGCATCGGTTATCTACAGCGACCAGTTGTGAGCGGTCTGCAACCAGTGTGATTCTGCGATCTTTACAAGGTCGTCTGTCCATCTTGTCAGTGGACGTCTTACGCTGCGCTATTGGTCGATGGGTCTTCAATCTAGAACTTTTCTGTCGCAACAAAATATCTCATTTTTCTTTGATTGTATCAAACACTTATTTTCACCACCTATCCTTTAATTTAAACTATTACTTCAAAATGATATTTATAATTTAAGAACTTCTCGTCGGTGGAGTTATTTCCATTCTACCCTATTCCATGTTATCTCCTTGACCTTTTAGTACCGTTTAGGTCACTAACCACCAAGTACCTAACACTGGTCATCATTATGTATTGCCAAATATGTTTCACCCTGTATATCAAATACCTAATACTAATAATAGAAGCCTTTCGGCCACTATCATTACGGACTATTACCGAAAAGTTGGGCGGTCACGGCGATTATAGCAAATGTATTAGCGTTTATAGCACGCTATGTATAATTGGACATATAAATACGAAGCATTTTTTTTCTTACTGTGTAGAATATATTCACATTACAACAGTGCATATACTTATTTAAACAGAGGTTTGAGTAGTATGATTGAAACAGCGAATGAGGCAGGTTGCACTCGTGTTTACAATTTAATGACATTCCATTTTATTAACATACTAGCGGTCCCAGCAAACTTTGTTTCGCCCCCAGCCCCGTCCCGCCCGGCCCCGTTTTATGGGAATTTTCTTTGCTATAAACCTCACGGATACCAAAACCTTTCCAACGAATGCAAAACTGTGGAAATCGGTTCGTGCGTTCTGGAGTTATAGCGTCAGGAAGGAAAAACTGTTTTGTACAAGCGTTTGGTGACTTTAATGAGTTAAAAATTATACAAACTGTAGAATTAAAAAAAACACGTAAGTTCATGCAAGTAAAATATTTTTAGGCAAGTCTGAGCAAAACAACATGCCTAGAAAAAAATGTTTGGTGATTGATAGTATCATGAGTCAAACACCATCACAATTTTATAAAGTTCTTTATTCGATCACCACACTTATCTTTTATACAAATCAATATTTCTAACCATAATAATTATAACGGCACTTCAACATAGATTTATTTCCACAACCTTTCGCTTCGGCGGTTAGCACTAGACTGCCTCGCTTTCCGAGTGCGCCTCGCAAGTAAGAAAGTAGGAGGGGAAGGGGCAACCTGTGTTGCCACTTTATAAACAACGATAACGGTATTTGTTAAAGTAACAATACTCATTTTTATACAAATATTAATAACGTTTACTGTTATTGCATTGAGTTAATATTACTACTGGTCTAACTGATTTAATCTAAATACAAAAATCATCACAATAGGTAATATGTTACGAGACACCAGTATTTACAAAAAAATATAAATAACCGCTGCGCTTCTATTTTATATTTGGCGATAAAAATGACCGACATAATAACTTAAAAAAATATGAACTAGCTATGAATAAACATAAAAGATTTTTTTTACCAAACAAGGACATTTATTACAACTTTTGCAGTTGACTGTACTGTACTGTTAACGATTATTACGACAATTTACGCTGCAGTTTTATGGCACATACGAGTATTACCATTTTAATTCTTACTTCGTGATTTTATGAACGAACTCACAGTTGTTACAATGCTAATGGTTTTAATGTTGAGTTCATTTCTATGTGGCCCTTATGAGGTGTTCTTGAAAGTACAGTTTTGTTTATACCGTGGTCATACTCATACAGGGACTTAATAAGTATTTTGTTGAATTCTTGGTCTAATACCATTACCGCAGGTATTTTCTATTTTGTTAATGAAATGGTGAATTTCGGAGTAAGAAATTTTCTTACTTGTGTTGCGAAGTACCAGCCAACGATTATGACGGATATACGGAATACTTCAATACATATAACGCCCATGACTTAGGTGCCCCTTTCGGGATTCGAACCCGCGACCAGCTGGTTCAGTAGTCAGGAGCGCTTACCACTGCACCAAACGAGTCGGCAAATTGAAAGATTATCGGGCATCATGGAGTATTGCTATATTTTGCTATTCCGAATACTAATTAATTACATAAAAACCGTTAATTTTGGTACAGATAAATTATACAAAAAAATATGAGGTTTATTAAATAATTCAATATCATGTACGGAAATGGTCTTGGCATTTGCCCGTTAAACGTAAACACGTCCTTTCTGTCTTTTAATCAAGCATAAAAAAGCTAGGAAACCTAATAATACAACAATATACCTACTCGATTTGTCTGGTTTAAAAGTTAAATTAAATTGTATAACTTAACTTTCTAGAATACTAATCAATAATTCAACTAGGTAATCTAAACTTTAGCATCCAAACAATTTAAAAACTAATCAATATTACGACTGCAGGTCACTATTGATTTGCATAACATGATGTTAATTTTGTATTGAATGCAAATTAATTTTGCGATCCATCTAAGGAGAGCGTGTTGCATAATAATTACTTATAGAGGAAGATAAGTAAAAAGTCATAGTAGCGTAATTCATTTGCGACTTAATGTTGGCTTCAATATACTGTTCTTTTTTAGGGTTCCGTAGCCGAATGGCAAAAAACGGAACCCTTATAGTTTCGTCAAGTCTGTCTGTCTGTCTGTCTGTCCGTCCGTATGTCACAGCCACTTTATTCTGAAACTATAAGCATCACATAGCTGAAACTTGGTAGGTAGGTGTATCTTGTTCACCGCTTCCCGATTCAGATACAAAAAAATTAAAAAATGTTATTTAAGGGGGGGCTCCCATACATGAAACTAAAACCTAAAAAAATTTTAGGCCAAACCTATACGTGTGGGGTGTCTATGGATAGGTCTTTCAAAATGACATTGAGGTTCCTAAAATCATTTCTTCTAAAAGTCTAACGTTTGAGATATAGACGCTTCCAAAGTGGTAAAATGGGCGTCCCCCCCCCATCTAACTTCTGAACTAAGGAAGCGAAAATTTTGAAAAAAATATATGATGTAGATCTTAACAAAAACTTTCAACGAAAATTGGTTTGAGCAAAATCGAACCAGTAGTTTTTGCAATATAGCACATCTTCTACAACCGCAAACATAACTTTGTTCTTCATACAAATACTATGAAAAACAAAGTTATATTTGCGGTCAACAATATATTGTGGTATTTTGGCTAAGTGGAAGTAAGAATCTCTAATTCAGTTAAAGTTGGCACGGAACCCTCAGTGCGCGAGTCCTACTCGCACTTGGCCGGTTTTTTACAATTTGACCACAATTGCAATGGTAAATGATGGATGATGATTTGTGAAAGAAAATTGCATAAATAAAATAAAGTGAAAATGGCAGACTCAATGCCTTATTATTAGTTAATTATTTGGCGAATAGAATTAATTGAAAAATTGTTATTACTTATTATTTAAGAGCTTGATCTTACTATCTCAGTAAAACATACGGAAGTGCCTACCTAAGTTTTTCGCTTCTCGGAAGAATTAAAAAAACAATTGTAGGCGCTGAAAATCCCCAATAAGATTTTTCCGAAGAAAAGTTGAGAATCTCTAAAATATTGGATTGTATTGTCAAATTTTGTTGTCATCAGTGAGCTCTACATTCAGCATGTATATTCATTCAATACATTTTTCATCGAAAGTTCTTACATAATGCATGACCGGTCAGAAACAGTATTACCTGTCAGCAATTCATCAAAGATTATGATTTTTATATCGATAAATTTCCATAAATTACATAATGAGCTAATGAGCTCGATACCATCTTGTTCGGGTGATATAACACGTTTGTCAGGGGAAGTAAAAGTGGTTGAACAAGTATAATAAAATTATAACTTCCCGACGGAAACTTTTATCTTACGAGAGATTTATAGAGTTCGTTGTTTAGAAAGGGAAATTATGATAAGTGCTTTTTGTATTTAATATATTCAAAAAATGATTTATTATTTTATGTGTAGAATCTATCGTTTACAATGACAGAATTTGAATTGAATTGGTAAAGTTTTCAAAATTAACGCGGAAAAAAAGTATTTCAGTCAGTTTTATTCTTATTCATTGATGTTTCAAGTTTTAAATAATCAATGCTTAATGTTTGTCGGCAACGTTTAAGTATTACTTGAGTGATACATTATTGACCAACTTATACTGTTGTCATTCTGACACTAAGCAGAAAAATTAACTGTTAATACTATGAAATATGTGCATTTTGTAATTTTATGTTGCTTTCATATAGAAGTAAGTATCAATTATCTTGTATGTGAGTGTGACTGATGTAATTTGAAATTTCGCCACACCGGACACTGCCGACTTTACACAAAGTAAACTTGTTTATTGAAGTGGTTGACAAACATTTCATAACGATTTCCTATGGTGAAAGTAAACGTTTTCAAATGCCATAAAATCTTCCACATGTTAAGATCTGCAATAAACTAAAATAGGCTTTATAGTCCAAGATAATACAGATGTAAATCGCCTGTCAATTTGCTAAACACAATGGTTCGAAGTGATTTGTTTATGGGACTTGTATTGTTTCGATTGGAAATGCAAGGAAAGCTAGTTTCTAGATGAAGTCACCGTGAACCACAGGTGGTTAGGTGCCATCTACAGTTATGTAATGGTTTTAGAGCCCAATTTCTCCTATTGTGTGTCTAGGTGTGGCTTGACGTTAAATAGTTTGTCTAAAAGAGGTCTGAATTGTTTGACTGGTTAGGTAATTTGCTCATTGTTTGTTGTGGCGATACACAGGTGACGGTTTTATGTAATCGTATGAATACCGATGCGTACTATTATAGGCATGACAGACAATAAAGACGAAAAATATGCAAGAAATTCTATAGCGTTAAAATGTACGCACGAGTAATGAAGTTTCTAGTGCTGACCATAAATCCTTTTCAACATGTAAATTCACGACGGAAAAATGATCATCTTATGCACGAAACTTAACAACATTACCTTCGCTTTTATAATCTCGCTAACTACGCACTGCATAATTATATTAACTGAGAATGAAAATTTCCAAAAATTATCGAATTAAAAAGTAACCAAATTACCTACATTTCCATAAAAACGAAAACTTTCAAATGGTTACGCGAATTAACATCGGTTAATAACAGTTTGCAACGGCGAATGTCATTTCACGATGACAACTGCGCCATTTCGAGTGCTTTTTATTCTGTTAACTGACACTGGGAAGTTACAACAATGCTCAGTTTGAAACCATAAATTACTAGGATAATTAAAAGTGCTGTATAGCAATTAAGTTACATTTCTTATGAAACATCATACTTTATTGTAGAATCTCTCTCACGCCATTTCTCCGCTACGCCGTTGGTTGTGTAAGTTTTTACAATCATTAATAATAGTTATTATTACCGAGGATATCCCATGATTGTTATCGATTCGATATGTACAGGTGAATGAGATTGATTGATGATTGTGGCTTTTGGAAATTGCGCAACGAGGTAGAGAAATGATATTTGTTTATCTTAGGAATGTTTTTGATACGCGTTGTGCATTAATTGTTGAAATTACTCGTATATTAAATGCACTCAACGAATCTCAAAAGGTAAAGTCAGTGAATGGAGTGAGTATTAGTTGTTCTTTTCGCCCTCTGTTGACTTTTAGTATGGTCAACCTGTTCTTTATCTGAAACTAACAGACATTTTAATTCAAGAGCTCATGTTTGCTCATCCTAGTTAATTTCGTACTATTTATACTTGTCTATATTTAGCGTAATTATTATACTTAAAGTGTTAGGTAGTCTTTTTTCTATCGGATCCATTTAATTATGAACATTTATAAAACGAAAAACACGCCATATTGAAACATGTGAAAAAAAAAATAGGGTTGTGGGTGTGCGGTGTTTGTATTTATTTTGATGTTTTGATTGTTAATATTGAATATGGTTTTGCTATATGAAATAATTATTTGAATTAATCTAATAATTTAAAGATCTGACACATTAGAAGCTTGTTATTGTCACACAAATATTTGCATGCTATTTGTCAATGGCTAAATGGACCGAATTAAACCGAGAGAAAATCTTATGTGTACCCCGGTTAAAACGCAAATAAATGATTCCATTTCATTATTTTATATTGTAAGAAATAGGTAGTTGATTAATAATATGGCTATGTCAATCACACCCAAACTAATATAATATTCTTCATTCCCCTTCCAGGCCAGTAGCCGGAGTCCTCATGAGCTACTCCCGCGGCTGCGCAGCAGTACTCACTCAGATGTCAGAGGGGGAAGCGGGGGCCGCGGGCGCGGTAGCCCCCCGCTCCCCCACCGACTCCGCGAGCGACGGGTACCACTCCGACAGTGACGACGCGCATCAACTTCCTGACAGGTACTATCTCTACATAGGTCACCGTCACCGCTGTCTTACCACTTTAGGAGCCAAAATAGCTTGCTCATCGAGTCGTCTTTTGTTTGAATTGACGCCCGTTTTGTGTCGAGTGTGCAAGCAATTTTCATTTGGAAGTGGTAAGGCGGCAGATACCTCTACCGTGCAAGCCAAGAGCAGCGCGGCTGAAATAGGTAGCAAGAATGGAAGCAAGAAGCTTCAGCAACTCGCCCACTGATTCTGCCGTGAAATAAATGGTGCTTATAAAATTGCAACGCAGTTTGGCAATATGTATTATATGAGAGGTACAACGTTTTAGAATTCTGTGTAAATCAATTAAAAAAATGAGATCTAAAAAGCGGAAACGACGAGGTCGACGCTACGAATTCGATAGGTGTGTGTGCGTTAAAGTATGGAGTTACATACAAGTTATACCGAACACCTTAAGTTGATACGGTGCTATTCCCTTTATTTAAGGGTGGTTAGATACACTTTAACCTTAAAGCAGTACGATAAATAGACGCGTTTGAAACCTGTATTGCTACTGTCATTAAGTTCATCTTGCTGTCTCTAGCTGCTGCTGATTTTCTCTACTTCAGTCCTACCATTGGTGTGTTTCGAACTTAAAGAACCGTGTTTTCAATTGCAGAAGCAAGCTAGTATCCCAGTACGCGGCGGTGTGGGCGCGGGCGGCAGACGAAGCGCTGCCGGCGCTGTCGGCGCTCGAACCGCTGAGGCACACCCCGCATCTCAAATACAAGATAGTCTTCTCTGTTGTCGTTGTAAGTGTTGGGTTTTACACCGTGATATTTGATAAAAAGCAATGTCTTTTGAAACCGAGAGTCTCTACAAGAGACAAGAGACAAGAGAGAGAGAGAGAGAGAGAGAGAGCGAAGTCTTTACAAGATCTGGATACATAACACAAAATAAGGTGTTAATTCTTGCTATATTAGGTAGTAAGCTACAAAATAACCAATGCAATCTTTTTCCCATATTGACTCATGGGTTTCATGAGTCATCAAAAAACTTAAAATTTACAATTATACAACGTGCACTATGAATCCCTCAATCGTGGTCCTCTTCACAGCTTTTACGCGATCGTTTGATGGTTCTTTCATGTTCTTTTAGGACTGCTAAACTGCTTTTCGTTAGTAAAGGATTTGGCACACCTGTTGCGTTCTACGGTATGGTCCATACAAAATTGCCCGCATCTGGTCATTTTTGTATGGACCGGACCGCAGACCACACTGAATAGATAAATAAGGTTAGAAACGTTCTGACAGTTCGTTTGTATGAGAACCTGTGTCGCCGGTAGGCGTTACGGCGTTGTTGCTGCAGTGCCAAAAGCACCAATCAATGAATCAAAGCATCAATATCACAAACCAATCGCACTTTCCGTTGGGAGCTCAGTGATTGGTGTGATTAGTACGTCAAACCAACTACCAATCACAGAGCTGCTAGCGGTGGAACCATCAATCATCATTCCGCTACGTTCATTCTGTAATCAGTCAGGTATCAAACGACACCCGGGAGTCGCATAACAATGGAATTTATATTGTGTCTCGTTTACACATACTTGACGAGTTAATGTCAAAATACCAGGTTGTGGTAAAAGTCGATATCTAAAATATCGACTTTTCGATATCTTCAATTACCGGTGTAATGTATTTTGTCATTATGAATTGAAAACAATACCATAAGATTTTAGTTTTGCGTAATTGGATAATTTTAAGGCACATTTGATCGCATCAAAGGGTTGTACAATTACCTTCCGATAAAAAACAATAACAAAAAAATGGTGTTGCTATACTTTACTTGAAATAGAGAAAATCAATACTTTTACGTATTGCTAAACATTAATAATTTGATTAAAATAATAATAAAATCATTGAAAATAAATTAATATTTTTTATTTATTTATTTAAAGACTTTATTGCACAAATCATGGTGTACAAAGGTGGACTTAATGCTAAAAGCATTCCCTGCCAGTCAAACCTTTAGGTCATGCAGAGAGATGGCAATGGTTGCAGCGAAAATAATACACCGAATAGTAACATATTTTTTATTTTATTTTTGACAATAATTTGACATGTCTGAAAACGCAATGTTTTGGCACATGTTTGTGATTGATGTTGCTCTCGAGAAGAGACTTTATTAGGTCTACGTGTTGTGAAAGGACGTAAAATATAACATTTATCTATAATATATAAATATACTAATTAAAAAGCTAGAAGTTTTTGTTTGTTTGTTTGAACGCGCTAATATCAGAAACTGTCTCTATCTGGTTATAAAATATGTCAGATACATTTTTAGATAGCATATTATTATATGGGAAGGCTATAGAAATAGTAATGCGTATGGGCTTATAAAAAATCTATGATTTATGGGAACGGTAAAACTACGATGCGCGAACGAAGTCACGGGAGGGCGCTAGTTTGTTATAAATAAATACTTAACAATATTTATTTTAACCCTCTTATTCATAATAACTCAAACGGTCTTTTAAGCCTATTTTAGCTATTACACTGTTTTGTCACTTTCTGTCAAATGATGACAGCGCCAAGAAAGAATCAGACAACACAATCTAATAGCTAAAATAGGTTTGAGTTAAAATACCGTTTGAGTTATTATGAATAAGGGGGTAACTAATTAATCATGTTTTAATCAATGAATACATCAGTAGGGAAATTACCATTTATCGATATTTATACTGTGCCGTGAGCTACATCCCTATCGTTGTGTACGCAAGCCAACCAAGAAAATTGGATGCTATACATTGCGTGCTAAGGCAGCAATTTTGTTAGTTATGTGCGTGCACAGTCATCAATGTATATTTTTTTTAAATACTTGGTGCAACAAAATCGCTGTTCTTGCAGAATATTACTGCAACGCTCTTGTCACGCGACTGAAGTACTGCTCATGCATATGCTCACAACTAGCTCACCTCTGCTGCACTGACCGGGGCATTTCTAACCTTATTTATCTATTCAGTGGCAGACCACAACCATTGTGCCAAATCCTTAACGGCCTTCTACTTTAGCCACCGCAAATAAGAAACTCTACATTATCACGATCTCTTACCATGTATGTCAATGTCAGTAAGCTAATTCTCATTCCCAGCTGTCGTTCCGCGCTGCAATCAGCCTGCGCGACCGTCGACTGAGCGAGGTGAAGGCTTTGCTGGGCGCGGCCGACTCCGACGCAGCCACCAGCGAGGGCAGCATAGCGCGGCTGGTGGCTGCGGCGACCAGGGTGCTGGTAGAGACAGCGCACAGCTTCCCACTCGGGGAAGCAGAACGGACTGTCGTCAATCAGGTAACTAATTACTTGTCATGCAGTCAAGATATTTGACAGCTGCCAATGCTGGTGCGTAGGCTTGGAAGGCTTTCCTAACACCGCCACCGGTAAATGCAGCATAGCGCGGCTGGTGGCTGCGGCGACCAGGTGCTAAAAGAGACATGCAGCGCATAGCTTCCCCCTCGGGAAAGCAGAGAGTACTGTCGTCAATCAGGTCAGTAACAGCTAGTCCTGTAGCCAGGTAGCCCGGTAGGTAAACAGGTTGCTATTTTTTGTCTAAGAGGATCCAGAAACAACTCGTGCTTTGACTTTGTCCTGGACTTGGGGTGCTTATGAATACGTGGTTGATCTCACGGTCAAGATACTAGTATGCTGGTGTGAATATGCGTAAAACTATGAAGGAACCACTGGCGCTGAGAAGCAGATAGGACTATCGTCAATGAAAAAACTAAACACTAAACAGAAACACCAGTTAAGCAGATAGGACTATCGTCAATGAAAAAACTAAACATTAAACAGAAACACCAGTTATAGCGTCCGATACAGCCCCAGAAGCGGCTCCATTAAACGGCTCAAGAAACAGGAGGTCTAGTACAAAAAACGAAATCCGCCAATACGATTATCGTTTTTTGGATCCGAAACATTTTTAGTATGAAATCGTTACTACGAAATGCTTCGTATCCACAAAACGATTATCTTATTCACGGATTTAATTTTTCGTAGTAGGCATTCTGCTCCAGGAACAGATTGGATACCTCCATCCTAAATTAACGCCGAGGCACTCACTAGTGAAGACAGCATAGCATTGATTGGTGACTGATACAAAAAGGGTGTTGATAGAGGGTGTATACATACTACCTCTTTTTGGTTATCTGGTCTGTGGTGATTTGTGTCTTCAGGTGTCATGATACTTTTTTAAAATTATGTCCTTTCATGTTACAGGTGTTAAGCACCCTCCGCGAGTATCCGTGTCTTGGCGGATGTGCGGCGTTACACGCGTTGGTGGCTGCCGCCTGCCGCGCCGCCTGGGCTATCAGCCTGCACTCCCCACCATTGAGGATTGATACTGATTTCACTCCTGGTAAGTATGATAAACATGATTTTTGACAAAATCAGACCTTATATTACTTGCAATAAGGCACCTATCACCCTACACTCGCCACCACAACGGTTTGATAGTTATTCTAATCCTGGTAACTTAGAAAAACATGAGCCTTGATTTACTAGGATTAAGTAACAGTCCATAAGGTTTCTAGCAATAAGATCAGCTCCTAGACTACACTTTCCACCACTGAGGATTGATTCTAATTTTACTCCTGGTAAGTATTGCAACTCGGGTCTCTGACATACTAAAGTAATGAGGCCTTCATCAGCATGCACTCTCCACTACTAAGGATTGATACTGGCTTAACATTATCACCACCATTCCAGTAGCAGTCGTCAACTACGGGATATTGGTGTTATCTCCTAGCCCCGCTGCAAATGAGCTCTTTCTTGACTCTTGGTGAAAATACCAGCTACATATCTTGTTCTCACTTGACATAATCTTGATTGGCAACAACAAAATAATATGGAAGACAATTAAATAAAAAAAGGTTCATTTTGGATTCCTTCTATATTTTACTACGTTTTTTTATCAACCGTATTAAGTTAGACACATGGATGACACTTTTATTAACTCCGAGATTTGAATACGAGCCGCGCCATCTAGCTGGTTATGGCGGCGCGGCGTGACATATAAAGTTTTAATATTTTGGGGTTATTCTTAACAAATAAGATATTACTATTAATTGTGTTTCAGTGGTGATGAACCCAGAGAAGCACGTGCGCTTCTCGAATGAAGCGCGCGAGCGTCGCTCCGATCTGATCAAGTCTTTCGTCTGGCCGGCGCTCATGGACGGGAATAGATGCGTGTTCAGAGCAGTCGTACTTACGTAAACATTAAATTATTTATAATAATCATCCTACCTGCCCAACAATAGAACTGACCGCTAGACCTACTAGCAGTTAAACTAGTAATGTAACATGTTGTACTAGTTGTACAGTGCTAGGAATAGTAGATGCGTTTAGAGCTGTTGTAGTTTCGTAAACATACTATAGATAGTATTGAATAAACGGCTGTAAGATCGGCAAATAACTAACTAGCTAATGCACGATTAGTCACACGTAAAGCTCATGCAAGGAAGAGCGGCAATAGATGCGGGTTTAGACCAGTTTTGCTCACCTAAGAATTACACACAGTAGTTAAAAACGACGTAACTACTAGAATAACATTGTACAATAAAGAGATAAGATTATGCAAAAGAAGCCACTCACCATTTATTACAGGATCATTTTTGTAGACCTGAAAATAAACGTTATGAATTATTTATTATTTCTAGATTTCATATTATTAAGATCATCTTTATTCAGGCAACATAAAACCCATACACATAAACAACAATTAATATATATTATTATGAACTTATTTATTTAATTACGTTATATATGTTTAGGTATTTCGTGAATTTGATTTGATAATAACTGCTCAATGGCTTTATTTTATATTTTAAGTGATTAAAATTTTATGAAGTATTGAATATATATTTTACTTTAGATTTTTTTTAAAGTTCTGTACAAACTATAATCAACTACTAATAATGTACTTTGTGTTTAGTAATTTATTTTTATATTTTGTCAAATATCATTTAAGTTTTTTTTATAATTAAAACCTATCAAACAATATTTTTGTTTCATTATGCATAGAATTATTATTATTCCTTTTGTGTTCATGTAACTAAAAAAAGAGCTACCTATAATATGTTCTATGCGGTCAAGATAAAACAGTTTAAACATATCCGTTTACAAAAAATATAATCACGATTCACTAAAAAATATAATCATGATTTAATCATGATACACAATTAAAATGTTTGAGTCTTTATCAGCATACATACCAATATCAGTGCGAGTAAAATTTCTCAATTATTTCACCAAAATGACTAAAAAACTAAGCTACAAGTATGATTCAGTTCTATTCACGCTTTATCTTTGATAAGATAAACAACAATACCGATATAAACAGTATTCCATATCGGACGAGTCAGTATCAAGAGACCAATCAAGAGAGCAGCATGAGCCACCAATACCCAGGGTCGAATCCGCCTCCGTACTACGGTCCACCTCAGTGGCCTCCTCAGCCTCATCTGTATCCACCATATTATTCAGGAAATGCACCTCCTGAGCAGGCCGGTCAAACGCCAGCATACCCAGCCATGCCTGGTTACCCCTATTACGTACCCATGATGGCAGTTCCAGTTGGAATGCCGCCTATGGGCATGCCACCGGCAGATCAGACAAACCCGACGTACATTACAAATTATCACTACCACGGCGAAACGTCAAACCAAGGACCACCGGTGGGAGATCCGGTACAGATAGTCGAATCTTCTGGAGATTTCGATTGGATTCCTACAACTTCGACAACAGCATCACATTTGACTGGAAAAGCAGTTCTTGGCGGGCACGAAGGTTGGGATGGAAGTCCCTTGTGGGTGATAAGAGCTTGGCATAACGACGACTTAATACCCGGAAAGCTTTCTGTGAGACACAACGCTGGGTCTATAGTTTATAATGGAAAAGAAGTGCCTGTTCAGAATATTGAGGTTTTATGCGCTAAACCGGAGAACTTGAGGTGGGTGCCTGCTTCCAATGGAAATGTACCACCTGGGGCTGTTGAAGGTGGTAAGACAGCCTCCGGCGAAGTTATTTACATAGGCAGAGCGAGGTATCAGCTGTCTATCACACCAGGGAAGATTCAACCGAGTCATAAGTGCTGTTATATTGGATTCGGTGGCAACGAGGTGTCGCACAGAGTCTACGATGTGTTGTGCAGAATTAGTTAGATCTTGATAATTGACTGTGATAGATTTATTGAATTGGACTTCTTGTAAGCACCCATAGTTGTGACGAAATTGTACTTATTGTATTAGTTTTTTTGAAATAAATGTACAGTTGTTGATTGTCATATCAAAGTGTTGTGAGTTTAGCATGTAAGTCAACTGTAGTAATTTTCATTGAAAAATGAGTCAATGGTGTCTTTTATTTTCTTCTTTTAAATTTATATTCGTTTAATGTATAAGATACAAGTACTCTCGTGTATTTTACGTGCATAACGTTTTCACATAATAATTTTCTTTGTTAAACAGAGCGTTAGATTGTACACGTATTTTGTACATTTTGACCACCTTATCTTGTAAGTGTGAGCTTATCTGACTGACGTTTATTGATAAATTGAAAATACACTGATAATAAAGCTGATTTATAGAAATAATGTTCTTTGTTTACTCTATTTCCTTTTAAGTTCAAAGACATTAAATAATTATGTTACTTTATTGAGTCTGATTTGCTCGTAAGCAAATATTTACCATTATCATGAATACCATTTACTATGTACTTGAATTTTGACACTAAAGCTATGATTTATTATTTCCTTAATTATTCTATCTCGGTGATATCACACCACGATTCATAGAACATTAAATAAACAAAACAAGAAAAAAAAAGATTTTTGCATCAGGGCCAAAATTGAGTTGTGACTAAACATCACGTCGTGTATTGATTATTTCTTTATCAGACTAAATTGTTCGGTGATAAAAGTAAACAGGATATAAAAGTCTCAGTACCACATTTCCATCCGTGATAATCTGTTGTTTTGTGAAAAATGAGTCACTTATCCGGGACGAGTCCACCGGCATACTCAGAAGAAGTGGAGATGCGAGTACCACCTCCACCTTACGATCCAGTTCTTTATTCTTGTTTCGTACTGGAATAGGATTCCATCATTTATTTTCAAGTTAAACAACTTATTAATTTATTTTATGATTTATGATCATACCTGTGACAATAAAAACTTGTTAGATACAATCAACTATTAAAAAGATTTGTATTTCGGAATTTGAAAGCCATTTCCTGTATTGCGATTGTTTCGTTTTGCTAAGCAATCCACTGCGATTGGCTACTCGATGAGCGCTCCCGTCATTTAGCGCCATCTACATCCGCAAAATAAAAACAGTTGAAATCTCTTGCTGCGTACGCAATGACTGCGCTCCTATAATATTAATGAAAAACGTATAAATATCTCGGCGTGAGTGATTGTGCACGTGTGGAAAACCCGTAATAAGTGCCACAGCACCTATGGAAAACTCTTCACATGGATTTATGCAGTGATCAACGCCCAGGATACCGATATCAGCGTGTTTGCCGAGCCACCAGGAGCGCGAGGCGACCGATTCGATTTTAATGCAGGTATTTGGTAGATCTTTCCGCATACAAACCACAATTTGATCCGTTCGATCCGGATTGGTATTGTTTTACGGGTTTTTATTGTCACTAGGTATTTTCCTTGGCCCCATATTTCATAGCGACGTTACGCGTCCATATTCAAAATGGCGGTTCAAGACCTATTCGAACGTGATATAATTCTAGACGAACTAAAACATACACTAGGTTTCTACGAAACTAGTGAACAACAGTTCTTAGCTCGGTGTAGAGATATCAATTCAACTCAAAAGAAATTTCTCAAATTACAAACAAAGATAGAGAAATCTCTTATCAAAGACGAAAGTCTTCTAGCAAGTGATAGAAATGAACAATTAGCAATTCGAAACCAGTTCAATGACCTTTATTACATGATAATTTCGCATCAAAGTGAGATTAAAGAGCGGAAGCAGGAGGAGTGTAAGCGCGCTAGCCGTAACTCTGTAGTACCTACGAGTTGTAATAATCACGACAAATTACCTACACTTCCACTACCTTCTTTCTCTGGGCAATCCACGGACTGGCCATCGTTTTACGACTTGTTCACGTGTCTCGTTCACAACAATGGTGCTTACACGGACGCTGAGAAGTTTAGGTATTTACTTTTAACACTTAAAGATGAGCCGTACAATCTTATCAAATCGATTCCAATTACGGACGAAAACTATAGGGTTGCGTTTGACATTTTAATATCTCGCTATGAGAATAAACGAGCAATTGCATCCACACATTTAGATCGAATACTTGATATAGACAGCTGTTCAGAATCGATTCAAAGTTTACGTAAATTACTGAATACCTATCACGAGAATATTCAAGCTTTGAAAAGGATGCAATTCCCCGTTGATCAATGGAGCTTTCTATTGCTAGGCATTTTACTACGTAAAATACCTAATTCAATTCGTAAAAGGTTTGAGTTATCATTGCATAAACCCACAGATATTCCATGCATAGATTCATTGATCAATTTTCTTGAACGCGACTTAGCTGCAAGCGAGATAACTGATTCTAGCAAACGTAATAAAGTACCTCCTAGTACTGTGCGTTCTGGTGCGAACGCGACTCGCACTCAACATGTACTTACGGTTAACTCACAACCTGAGAAGAACACGGCTCAGTCTAAACCTTATTCTTACGGCAATAAGAACAAATGCTTATGTTGTGACAATCCACACTTTATAGCAAAATGCAATAAGTTTCTCGCGCTATCTCCGTCCGATAGGTACAATTTCGTGAAGGGAAAGGATGTTTGTTTTAATTGTTTAAATACTGGACATGACTTAAATAAATGTAAGTCTAATTTCGTGTGCCGTTCTTGTCACAAACGACATCATTCGCTCTTACATTTCGACACAGTTGAAAGTAATGCTGTCTCGTTCTCCCCTGCTACGGGGGTCGATGACCTCGCTCAATCCTCGACTGACGACAACGCGTCTACTCCCGTAGTGATGACGTCGACTAATAACGCGATAAGTGATAACAATGATAACGCGTTAGGGAATACTTGTCTTCGTACGGTTTTGTTATCAACGGCGCGCGTCGATTTATATGTAGGCGGGAATAAACGTTCGACGGTTCGATGCTTGATGGACACTGGCAGTCAGGCGTCGTTTATAACAGAGTCTTGTGTTCAACGCTTAGGACTGGAACGACGTGGGGTAAATGTACCTGTCAACGGCATAGGTGAAAGTAGGCCGATTCAACCGAAAGGGATAATTTCATGTTTCATTTCTCCTACGGATTCGGATCGACCTTCTATTCCCGTAGAAGCATTAATTTTAACGAAATTAGTACCAAAAATGCCCAGTGTGCCATTGCCTCATACAGGGTGGCCACACATTAAAAATCTCAAATTAGCAGATCCTTCTTTTCACAGCCCACAAGAGGTTGAAATGCTAGTAGGAGCGGATATACTATCCCAGATACTACTAGGCAATGTCATTACTGGTTCTCCCGGTTCGCCGATTGCGATGAACAGTATTTTTGGGTACCTATTACTAGGTGCACTTTCATTCGAGTCTACGACTCCATCTCCGATTAATACTTGTTTTAGCTCATTTTACGATGACAACGATTTAAAAAGGTTCTGGGAACTCGAGTCTGTGCCTGAAGTGAAGGCGTTTACACCTGATGAGCGACTTTGTGAGCAAATTTATGAGAATTCATGCACTCGTGATAACACCGGTCGCTATGTGGTTGCACTTCCCTTCAAGCCTGACGCTCAGCCCCTTGGGGAATCTAGGGATATCGCCCTCGCTCGGTTTCATAAGTTAGAGCGTCGGTTAGAAAACAACCCTAAACTCAAGGAGGATTACCATGCTTGCTTACAAGAATACCTTGACCTCGAGCATATGGAACCGGTCGAGGGAACCCCGCAATCGGGTAACCCATATTACATTCCGCACCACTGTGTAGTTAAGGAATCGAGTGAAACTACCAAAACTCGCGTAGTGTTCGACGCTAGTTGTAAAACTTCTACCGGAAAGTCACTCAATGATATTTTGTTAACGGGTCCTAAATTGCATCAGGATATCGTAGATATTATTTTGAAATTTCTTAGACACAGTGTTGTGTTTACAGCCGATATAAAACAAATGTATCGAAACATTTTAGTTCAATCTTCTGATAGGGATTTTCAACGCATTCTGTGGCGGACGTCACCTGACAAACCTATAGAAGATTTCCGTTTACGAACTGTCACTTTCGGAGTGAGCTCATCCCCGTACTTAGCTCTGCGTACGATTAAGCAACTAGCTCACGATGAAGCGACACGTTTTAGTCAAGCTTCGGGGGTCCTATTAGACCAGGTATTTGTTGATGACGTCGTCACAGGGGAATGCAATGAAAGTAAAGCTCTCACCCTACAGCAAGAACTCATTGATATTTGCGCTACGGCCGGCTTTGAGCTACGTAAGTGGCATAGCAACTCGCCAGCGATACTCGCTGCAGTTCAGACGCCAGAGGTTCACGGTGAGCGGCCCGATAACGTGCCCTTCGCACCAATGGAGAATGATCACAAAGTTAAGGTACTAGGGCTTCAGTGGAACCCTCAAGCCGATCATTTCACCTTTAGTGTTCAATGTAATTCGGATAAAATTACGAAACGAACGATTCTTTCTGAAATAGCTAGAATTTACGATCCAATGGGATGGTTATCACCCGTGACTATTTACGCTAAACATTTAATGCAGTTACTGTGGATATCTGGTGTCGATTGGGACGACCGCCCTCCTATTAGTATCGTTAATTCTTGGTGTGCGTTCATACAAGAATTGTGTCTTTTATCGCGTGTTTCTATCCCGCGCCAAGTATTTTTCGATGGATGTAGTTTTCAAATTCACGGGTTTTCCGACGCGTCGGAGAAGGCCTACGCCGCTTGCGTATACCTACGTCTTACGGACGGTAACGGATCGTCTCATACTTATCTTTTACTTGCTAAAACTCGCGTCGCCCCCATTTCTCCGTGTCTTTCGATCCCGAGACTCGAGCTTATGGCGGCCGTGCTGTTAACACGACTCATTGATAAGGTATTACGTACCTACAGTGACCGGATAAGTAAGAACGACGTTTACGCGTGGTCTGACTCGTCAATAGTGCTAGCGTGGCTTCGGTCTCCTCCGTACGAGTGGAAGACATTCATTTCAAATCGTACGAGTGAAATACTTACGCTAGTACCTAGTGAACGTTGGAGGCATGTTCCATCTGCTGACAATCCGGCTGACGCGCCGTCACGTGGCTTGTTGCCTTCAACCTTTTTAGAAAACACAGACTTGTGGTTTCATGGCCCTAAATGGCTTTCTCAAGATGAATTTACTTGGCCCGTGCGCAAGGAAATCCCACGCACAAATGAAGAGAAGCGCAGTAGTCCCGTGTCGTCCGTACCTGCAGTGTCGGCGTCTATCGAGGACAATAGTTTCATTGAGAAGTTCTCATCTCTCAATAAATTAGTACGTGTGACATCCTACATATTTCGTTTTTATAAACTTCTCAAAAGTAGGGTTAACAAAGAGAAACTTTCATTCCACTCTTACGTTTCCGTACCAGAGTATAATTTTGCACTTAATAGACTGATATATTTAGTGCAACAGTCCACATTTTCCGCAGATATTCAAAATATTTCGCAGCATAAAATTATCTCGAATCAATTGAAGCGACTTGATCCATTCTTAGATAACGATAATTTTTTACGTGTTGGCGGACGTATACATAAGTCCCTTTTACCGTTTCAATCCAAACACCAGTTAATTTTACCCAAGAGGCATCACTTGACTAATTTGATAATTGATGACGCTCATTTAACCCAATTGCATGCTGGGGCTCAATTAGTTCAGTATACTCTTTTTCAAAAATACTGGATTTTATCTAGCCGTGACATCATTCGTCAGCGTATTCACCGTTGCATTCGCTGTTTCCGTGCACGACCCGTAAAGTCACAACCGACGATGGGACCTCTGCCTGCCGCGCGCGTACGTCCCGAGCGCCCGTTTCTTAAAACAGCTGTTGACTACGCCGGCCCGTTTTACGTTCGTGCCAATAAGGTTCGCAATGCTAAGGTGATTAAGTGCTATGTTTCGGTTTTTGTATGTATGAGTACAAAGGCTACCCATCTCGAACTCGTTTCCGAACTTTCAAGTGAGGCGTTTCTAGCCGCCCTACGTCGATTTACGTCGCGTCGTGGCCTATGTACTGATATATATTCGGATTGCGGTACAAACTTTGTGGGATGTAACAATCAATTAAAAGAATTATATCAATTTCTTAAAAATGACTCTGTTCAATGTGCTTTGAATTCTCAAACCTTGCAACAGGGTATTACGTGGCACTTTCAGCCTCCGAAGGCTTCTCACTTCGGTGGAATTTTTGAAAGTTGTGTAAAAAGCTTCAAACATCACTTTCATCGAGTGATAGGAACTCAGATTCAAACGTATGATGAGATGCATACTTTACTGTGTCAAATAGAGGCGGTGTTAAACTCGCGACCTCTCTGCGTATTGAGTGCAGATGCTAGAGATCCCTTGCCCTTAACGCCTGCCCATTTTCTAATCGGAGGTCCTATGACGGCACTTCCAGACGTATCTCTAATAGATTCGAATCCGAGTCGTTTAATTAGATGGCGTTGGGTACAACAATGTCTTCAACACTTCTGGAAGCGTTGGAGCCGTGAATACTTGCACGAAATTCAACAACGTACTAAATGGTACCGCGACCAGGGCCCGCCTATTCGTGAAGGCACCGTTGTTGTGGTATGTGACGATAATCTTCCTCCTCTTCAATGGAAATTAGCTCGCGTGCATACACTCCATCCTGGCTCTGACGGGAAAATACGTGTTGTTACTTTACAAAGCGGAAGTAATTTATATAAAAGAGCAGTTGTAAAAATCTGCCCTCTTCCATTTGAGTAATTATTAATTGGTAATAATTTGATAGTGCTGTACGAAGCCAAATTTTTTAGCTCCTCAAACACTTAGCTTAGGTAGGGTTTGTGATTATTTAGATTCATTGTAGTAGGATATCATGCCTATATTGTAACTTCAGTCGATTTGTGTTAACTTAGAGTCATTCAGTTCGAGGACTAGGAATTAGCGTCGTACAAAATTTAGTTTTAGGTTTTAAATTAGTTAAAATAATTGCATTATTTTAAGGTGAGCGGCATGTTTCGTACTGGAATAGGATTCCATCATTTATTTTCAAGTTAAACAACTTATTAATTTATTTTATGATTTATGATCATACCTGTGACAATAAAAACTTGTTAGATACAATCAACTATTAAAAAGATTTGTATTTCGGAATTTGAAAGCCATTTCCTGTATTGCGATTGTTTCGTTTTGCTAAGCAATCCACTGCGATTGGCTACTCGATGAGCGCTCCCGTCATTTAGCGCCATCTACATCCGCAAAATAAAAACAGTTGAAATCTCTTGCTGCGTACGCAATGACTGCGCTCCTATAATATTAATGAAAAACGTATAAATATCTCGGCGTGAGTGATTGTGCACGTGTGGAAAACCCGTAATAAGTGCCACAGCACCTATGGAAAACTCTTCACATGGATTTATGCAGTGATCAACGCCCAGGATACCGATATCAGCGTGTTTGCCGAGCCACCAGGAGCGCGAGGCGACCGATTCGATTTTAATGCAGGTATTTGGTAGATCTTTCCGCATACAAACCAATTCTCAACCCTCTCAATCCAACATACCGATACAGACATCAGTACACCAGCATCCTCCCAGAACTGTGGTTATACCAGCAAGGATCGTGGGAGTTCCATCAAGAGGTCACCCCAATTACCCAACTAACAATGCCCATCAAATGCCTATGGAACAACCAGTACAATTCGAAGAAGGAGGTCTGACTTGGATCCCCGCATTTTCTACCATGGCATCAAATTTGTCAGGGAAAGCGGTTATTGGCGGCCACGAAGTCGATGGTAGTCCTCTATGGATGATCAGAGCGAAACACAATGGACGCCTGGTGCCTGGCAAGTATTCAGTGAAAAATAGAACGGCGTCGATTACATTTGGAAACAAAGAAGTCTTCGTTCAGCATATTGAGGTGCTATGCAGTAGACCAGAGAATTTGCTGTGGGTACCGGCTAACAAAGGTGTCATACCCCCCAACGCTGTGAAAGGCGGTAGAACAATGCTAGGAGCGGTTTTGTACATAGGAAGGACGAGATTTCAACAGTCACTGATACCAGGGAAAGTACAGGCTGGGGACAAATGCCGTATAGGGTTTGGTGGATCTGTAGTGTCAGTCCAGTCATACGAAGTGCTTTGTACGTATAAATGAGTGGCAGTTCAACTCTGATATAAACCTTTAGCATATAGTAAAGGTGAAGTCAGCTAGACTTATACGATTTCAAGTGTACTTTAAGTAAGGAGACTTAAATTAATTTTTATCACTTTATCAGCTTAATGTTTTTTTACTGAAACTGCTAAAACTACGGGTGTTTTAATATGAAAAGTGAAATAAAAAGAATTGTGATATTTTTTTATTTTCACTTAATAAATATACGAAAGCATATTTCTTATAAGTGTTGTACAATCTTGGTTAGATCCTTCTGGGCACAATTTTAAGGTGAACTGACGAAAATATATTTAGGTGTTACAAATATCGTGACCATGTAAGGAATTAACTTCATCAGATGTATTTTTTTTTTTAATAAAAAGCGGGTATAGCGTCGTATGATAGGTTAACAATACCTAATACTTATTTATTTTATCAAAATCATTATCACAAGACACGATAATTGCAATATCAATAAAAGTGAAATTGCGTTTTAAACGTTCAGTACCAACTGTCTTTCTGTGATAAGTTGTCGTTTTGTGCAAAATGAGTCACCAAGGATCGAAGCCTCCGCCGTACAAAGCATCGTCTCCTCATTGGGTGCTTCCACCATATCAAGAAGTTCTCTACCCTCAAGTATCTTATCAATCGACACCGCGTCAAGTCCCAACTTATCAGTATTACTTTCCTGGGACGGCCACACCAGTAACACCGCCAGCACCAAGCTACCAACCGCAGCCGACTTACGTGACCAACTATATATACCAAGCTCCACCGATAGTAGAGCCAGTGAAAATAGCAGAACCTCCAAAAGAATTTGATTGGATCCCAGCAGTTTCAAGCACAGCATCCCATTTAACTGGACGAGCTTTCATTGCTGGTCACGACACGGATGGTAGTCCCTTTTGGATCATAAAATCTAAGGTTCTTAGGGATATACATACTTCAAAGATTTTTAGATCCATGACACATTTATCAACTGAAAGCAATATAATACCTGGTAAATTTTCAGTGAGAGATAACAAAGCGTTGGTTGCAGCAATGGGGAAGGAAAAGCAGGTTGACAATTTTGAGGTGTTGTGCATACATCCTGAACTTGTGGAGTGGGTGCCAGCCAGCAACGGGAAGGTGCCTCCCAAAGCCGTCGAAGGGGGAAAGAGGAGATTAGGATGTCTTTACATTGGTAGAGTTAGTCATCGTGGAACACTTACTCCTGGATTCGTTGATGAAAGACAGCAATGTTGCGTCATTGGATTTGGCGGTTCGACTGCGTTTGTTTCATCTTATGAAGTGCTGTGTAGAGTATAATAGCGATTCCTGCTCTTCCACGCATTTCACACGTTTCCAAATTTTAAAGTAATAGTGAACCGGCTAATTCGAAGTGAGTTATCATTATCGTCGACTCTTTCTCTGCTACGCTTGGCTTAGTCTAGCTAGAGTCAAACATAAATACATTCAAACAAGAAAAAAATATTAAAACTATTGAAAGTGGATTTTGATTTGAAAATAAAGACTCCATACAATGACGTCTGTGTTTATAAGTACTTCCATTCTGTTGAAGATATCAATAATTAATTTTTGTTTATCAGTGTTAATAAACATTGATTACAGTGTAATAAAGAAAGGCTAGCATGTTATGTGTATTTTAAAATGATAAAATTAAGGAGAGCAAATGTGTTTCTTTTCTTTACCATTTCAAGATACCTCTACATATTTTTTTTATATACGAGTAAAAGAAGATGTAGGGAGTTAGTTCACTTTTTTACATTTAATGCAAATCACTCACCAATTAACTCTTATTATCCTTTTCAGCCTTTATTGCCATTGAATAGAAGGCTTTATTCAATGAGGAAAAAAATTGCAAACTATGTGTTTGCTACGTCCGCTAATAGAGTATATTCGACTTGCTCGAATTTTCATTGATCTCGTGATAAAGTATATAAATCTAGAAAATAAAACTATAGATCAACCTTATTCATGAAAACGCAACAAGTCCAGTAAACCTATTTAAACTACTACACTGTTTTGTCTCGTTCTATCTTGGCGCTTTCATCATTCGATGTGACAAAACAGTGTAATAGCTAAAATAGGTTTATTTGACTGTTTGAATTATTATGAATAAGGGGGAAAGTAGCTAGAATAAATAAAACTAGTTAAACTATTGAGATATTAAGGTACATTTGTACAAGTTCTTCCCTGCGACTTCGCATTTTTGTAGTTTGTCATTTACACAAATAATTGCTGTGAAATGTGACGTTTTTAAATCGGACATACCGTATTTTATTCATAAAATTAATATTTCTATCGAAATAGAAGAACAAGCAAAAGCTATCAAAACATACCCATTTTGGATGACAATCACCAATTTTAGTAAGTTACATTAGTAACTTAAAATAAGAAAACCTTTCGTCCAGGTGATTTATACTTATCTTCCTATATTAGTTTACCGCATGATAAACAGTCGACACAAAATATCGAACATGCAGCCTTAGTGTAAAACGAAAAATTATTTATTAAATCAATCACCGATCAAGTCCCCATGTTTCAGAAGCACAATTTCTCTTAAATAAACACAATTTCATTTGAAATTATAAAAAAAGAAATTTTCAGCGAGGCTCTTTGGGGCTCCTAACTGTTTGACAGCCGTCAAAAATGGTTCTGCTGCATCATATCTCGCATCTTTTTTTATCGCACAGCTTTATCCTACTGACATCTCGCTTTTGTCGTTCTATTTCGAAAGGGATAATAATTCTATGATTTTATTCGATGTATATTTCTTATCTGACTTTTGAAAATCAGCCCTAAGACATCCAAACTTAAATTGACTAATAAATTGAATCTCTACCGATTCCCTCTTAAGGCTTTTATCCAAACACTTGCCTGCCCGCATGCAAACAACGTAACCGGAACTAGCCAGTCTTCCTCAACCACTATACAAACTTTACACGGTTTGTGATTATTTTGGCAAATAGACCACATATAAGTATAACTGGCCAAGCGACTAAGTGTGTTCTACTTAATAACTTCTAGCCTGTCCGTTCACGATTTACTCAAAAATTAGAGATTTTTTACACAAAATATGCAGAAATAATCAAGAAGGCTTAGGTGATTTGTCAAAGATTTGTGTATGATATTCAGTTGAATTTCTACTCGTATCATCCATCTGCCATCGACGTGTCGACAGCTGCCATTAACGTGTCGCCAGCTGCCATCGACGTTTCGTCTAAAACCCATCGATATATCGGCAGGTACAAGTATCTATAAAATATATTTAGCTATACATATGATCAAATATAAGAGCTAAGCTCTTGGCGGTGTTTTTTTTTTTATAAAATCTCCTAATTGGGGTACATAAGAGTGGTGGTTCTCTCTTGCCTTTCACACCGCAGTTTAAGAACCGGGGGTGTTCCGCCTCTAAATGCCCAGTCAAAGGCTTTTCCTGATGCAGGTACTATATCGTCAACCTTCTGCAAGTACTGATGTTGCTGCCACCCAACACCAGCGTACTCATATAACGAAGATTATTAATTACTTAAAACCCCCACAGATATTATACGACCCAATCGAATAGTAACTTATAACTAACTTTGGAAACTGAAATTAACACCCTCCTAATGTATTAACTTCGGCCGGGTACACTGTGGAAGGCTTCGGCGCTAATACCCTAATGGAGAGCGGTAATTTACTTATATGAATGTCTGAAATAAGTGGTTGATAAACTATTGCACATAGTTCAATTAAATTAGAAAAGAGTCACAAAAGTTAAATTAAGATACATACTAGCCGTAGCGAGATATTGAATTTATCGTATAGTTATCGTACCCTTTTCACTTTAAAATGGATCTTTAAATTATTATTATTTAAATTATATTGGACACCAATCACATACATTGGTCTGATCCCAAAGTAAGTAGCTAATGCACTTGTGTTATGGAAATCAGACACAACGGTGGTACCAACAACACCCAGACCCAGGACAATATGGAAGTTTTTTTTTATTTCTACATTGACCCGACCGGGAACGAACCCGGGACCTCTGAGCGGCGACGCCTTGAAACCGAGCGTGCTTAGCCACTACACCACGGAGGCCGACAAAACTTTTGCGAATCATTTATTTATTTTTTCATAGAAAATAAGTAATAGTTACTTTACGTTAATAAACATATGTACAAACAAATTAAGCAGTCAACGTCTTCATAATAGCAATAACAAGAGAATGTGTAATTAATAAGCTAATTAAAAGTTTCTGGCACCAAAGAGCATTCGAGTCTGAACTTTACTGAACTCAGTCTAGTCACTTGTTATCTAATTAAACAATGTACTGATAATCAAAATTTTGTTTGTAATAAGTTTTCAGACAAAGGTTAACTCTCTATTACTGTACATAACCTCTGAGTTTAGGGTACTTCTATTACAATAAAAAAATAAAAGACCACATTCGACTTCGACTCCGTTCAAAGTTCAAACTTATTTTTTTTTAAATTTAGTATGGGTTTGCTCTTGACTCCAGATCAAGCCAAGTGCGGCTAAGACGGAGTCGAAGATGGAACGAGCTCGCCCAGAAGAAGCCTGTTCACTCTTACATTGAATAGATTCGGATTATAGTCACTAGGAAACACCGACGCGGGCAGCGAGTTCCACTCTTAAAAATAAATATTTAAATGTCAATTAATTACTTAAAGCGTTGACCAAAAAAGTTTTATTTCTGATGTTGACGGTAAAAGAAGTCTTATATTATAAGATATCCATTTTTAACAAAGGATCTAAGTGACTCTAAACACGCACACATCATTCGCTTTATAAGGATTCTTGCAAGTAAATGCAGACAAACAATCAAGTCCAATTAGAACTAGTGCTCTAAGGGTGACCACGATTCTGTTTTAAAATTGGGTATGGTCAACAGCACGATTAAATAATAGCTGTGGTATTTTATGCAGCTATTTTAATGATTGGTCTAATGAAGTAATTAAAATTAAATGATGGTAAAAAAAAGATTTTCGGAAACTACGTAAATTTGGGTTGCACAAAGGTAAAAAAAAAACTTGTAGAGTCTATTTTAACAACGCACTAAGTGTTTACAACCTGAAACTATTCAGAGTCAGAGTGAACAGGCTTCTTCTAGGCGATCTCGTTCCATCCCTGACTCCGTCTTAGCCGCAATTGGCTTGGTCTGGAGTCAAGAACGTCAAGAAAAAAAATCAAAGAGCTCAACTTTTTGGATAGCTAGGCTTTCAGCAACTATATGGTAAGTTTTGATGAGGCTCAAAACATGTTTCTTTAAGACGATCACCTAAATAAAATACTGCAGTGTATACCCGTACTACTAAAAATAAAAATACTACAAAAATTAGTACGCAAGCACAGTTTATGCCTGTTGGACTGTCTTATGTTCCTTATTGTTTCTGTTAAAAAGACTCAAACATCATGGTCACCTCTCGCGTCACCGAGGAGTATGACATCAGGCTACAAGCATATTGTTCGAAGTAATTTGTAGTTTTGTGAGTTGTCACTAGTTTGAAGCCCGTGCGCGGTGCGGACATTTTCATAGTATAGAGATAGTGTTGAGTTACGCTTTTGCTGTGGTTCCACCGTTGTTTCTGATTTCCATAACACAAGTGTAAGCTACTTACTTTGTCATCAGAACAATGTATGTGATTGGTGTCCATTTGTATTTTTTTTTCATCTATCGTATATCGTATTGTTTGACATAAAAATAAATGCAATGATTTCTCTGTCAATAAATAGATGAACTGTTTTGAAAGAAAATAAGTCAATCGCATTTACGAGTAGGGAAATTAAAAAATTATGGTGTACTGTTGTGAAAACACTCGATGTATGAAGAAAATTAATTTGCCAATAACGCTCTATACTAACCCAGAGCATCAAGTATACCAATGTGAACAAGATTACCTAACTATCGTTCGTGAAAATGTCTTGAATTTCAGTGGGTTCCCATATGAGTTTGTCGATGGCAAACGCTAGTTAGGGCGGAGTCAACACTCCCGTGCAACGCGTTGCTGACTGGAATGTTTAAATTCTGTAAGGTGTGCGATCAAAGTTATAGTTTCGATAATAACAATCATAGACTATCTAGGATAATAACAAAAATAGTCTATCGGAATTATTAACATTTTGTGTGATCTGTGACAGTAATATGAGCCCTCAATTCTTATTTTCTTTTAATATTACTTGGGTTATGAGACGTAGTATTTACACGAAAAATTATAACCTGCGTTTCCATCGAGTGAGCGGCTCTTGATTCAGTTAAAAGTATATTTATCATTTAGTTACAAGTTTAAAACAATTGTAGAAACAAGATTATCTTTTTGTAATACGATTGAATGAAAGATATTTTGTTAAATGTGTGCTCACTCAGTCCTCACAAACTGTTAGCCAGCCATATCTTTATAATGAATAAGTTTGCCAATTCATTCAGTGTTCTTTTTTTTGTCGAAACTCTCTTAATCAGTCAGGTATCAAACGACAGCCGGGCGCCGCATAATAATGGAATTTCTATTGTGTCTCGTTTACACATACTTGACGAGTTAAATAAGAGCCTGTAATTTCAGATCGTCAAGTATCGTATTAAAAATTTTACTATTAATTCCTTGTGCTCACTCCATCCACACGCTATTGAATTTCTATAAACCAACTATAAGTTTGAATTGTCTAGAAACAAGATTATTCAGCATAAAACAAACCACTTTTATAGTGCGTTCTTGAGTAAAATGGATCCCTAGTGCTCACTCCGTCCGCCAACGCTAAATGCTTGAATATCTTTTTCTAAGTTCTCAAAAGAAATAGTGAACATATATATTTTTTGTACAAACATACCATAAAATATTTGGCAGTACACAGTTTGATATTTTGAATCTAGGGCCGCTCACTCGATGGAAAAGCAGGTAAAATTATAATCGATGTCTCTACTGAAAGTAGTTTTAGCGTGAAACATTTTTTTAAAATTATATAAAACCAAATGTGTGTTAACTTAAGTTAATGATAAAAACATGGAGAAAAACAAGTGCGCAAAAGTGGAAGACTTAGACCACAATAGTGTTGTGAATGTTCTAGAGAAATGGGACTTATTTGAGTTTGTGGATTTTGTCAAAGAGCGGCATATAGATGGACGAAAACTATTGGTAAGTAAAGTAATCCATTATACGTAATATATTTCCTACAAAAAAGTGTTCTAATACAGAAGTATGATAGATAAATCATAACTGTGTTATAGCATGACAAATGTTAACTTAGCGGCTATCTTACATAGTTTTATTAAGTGCAGTTTGTAATGTAGTTTCGTTCGTCAACTTTTCAACTTACAGCATTGTCCCAACTTACTAAATATTAAAAGACGACCCGTATTTTACCAGGATAAGTAATATATTCCGAGCTACTAACCCGGAGTTAGTTGAGAGTTAGACAAAGTCCGACACTCGCTAACACTGTAGATTGACCCAACTATGTCGGCGATAAAATTCTCGGGAGCAGCCGACCCTTCGTTAAAACTTCAATAAGATAAAAGAGCATAGCGTAGAAAGTAAACACGCCTTTATATAACTAGGCAACTAGCGGTCCCGTTGAACTAAGTAAAAATCACGATGATCGGTGAACCCGTTCTCGAGTTTTAAGTATTGTAACAATATTTGGCAGCAAGCAAAACTAATTCGATACAGCAATATTCAAAGTTGCAAGTACTTTTTAAGTTATTTATCTATTAGATAATAATACCGTATGATATAAGTAATTGGTACGTTTATGAAAATAAATAAAGGCAAAGTTTATCAGTACCTTCTACACTTTCGTCGGGTGCTGTTTCATACACAGAACTATTTCACATTTTGATTTTAGTTTTGATGGATAGTTACACATGAGTTCCCTCAGTTAAGTTCCAGACAGAAAATACAAGTGGTTGTTCAGATGTGAAATCTTTATTATTTGGTATGTTAAAAGAAAAAGATAGCGTGTGTGACTCATTTGAATATCATTACCTAAGATAAGGCGAGATCATTGCCACAAAAGCAAATTAACTAAATGGTTTTACAATATTTTTTACACTCACAGTGTCATATTTTATTCTTAAAAGATGAAATATGAAACCAAAAAATAATAACGTCACGCAATGACGTATCAATGAGACCAAGAATTTCGCGCGGTCGGCCGACAGCATGGTAGCTCAATTGGAAGAGCAGTTGGCCCGGTTAGCCAGAAAGATGCTGGTTCGAATCCCGCTTGTGCGCAATTTTTGGTTTCATATTTCATCTTTTAAGAATAAAATATGACACTGTGAGTGTAAAAAATATTGTAAAACCATTGAGTAGCGAAGCGTTATCATTTCCAGGTTGAATTTATTCTGTAAAGAATAACTACTTGGCCCGCTGTTGCATAAACAGACGGGTAGATGGCGCTAACGTCACGCAATGACGTATCAATGAGACCAAGAATTTCGCGCGGTCGGCCGACAGCATGGTAGCTCAATTGGAAGAGCAGTTGGCCCGGTTAGCCAGAAAGATGCTGGTTCGAATCCCGCCCGTGCGCAATTTTTGGTTTCATATTTCATCTTTTAAGAATAAAATATGACACTGTGAGTGTAAAAAATATTGTAAAACCATTGAGTAGCGAAGCGTTATCATTTCCAGGTTGAATTTATTCTGTAAAGAATAACTACTTGGCCCGCTGTTGCATAAACAGACGGGTAGATGGCGCTAACGTCACGCAATGACGTATCAATGAGACCAAGAATTTCGCGCGGTCGGCCGACAGCATGGTAGCTCAATTGGAAGAGCAGTTGGCCCGGTTAGCCAGAAAGATGCTGGTTCGAATCCCGCCCGTGCGCAATTTTTGGTTTCATATTTCATCTTTTAAGAATAAAATATGACACTGTGAGTGTAAAAAATATTGTAAAACCATTGAGTAGCGAAGCGTTATCATTTCCAGGTTGAATTTATTCTGTAAAGAATAACTACTTGGCCCGCTGTTGCATAAACAGACGGGTAGATGGCGCTAACGTCACGCAATGACGTATCAATGAGACCAAGAATTTCGCGCGGTCGGCCGACAGCATGGTAGCTCAATTGGAAGAGCAGTTGGCCCGGTTAGCCAGAAAGATGCTGGTTCGAATCCCGCCCGTGCGCAATTTTTGGTTTCATATTTCATCTTTTAAGAAATTAACTAAACTCTAAAAACCTCTATGTTATTGCCTAAAAGTATCTTTATGGGAATATAGAAGTCTGAACTAATATAAACAGTATAAAGTTACTTAGCCAGATCTCGTTACAACGTTAACATCAATAATCTCGTCTAGTTTCTGAGCACCCAATAAAACTACTTAGAACGGTCGACAAACAAACTTTTTTAATTTAACCCATTAGTTTGCCAAGAATCAACACACCTCCCCGCTCAGAAACCAACTTTATACTCTGAAAATAGAAATCAATTTAGCACACCAAGACAAACTCAAACTTTCTGAATATTAAGCCGAACCGAAAATTTATTTACGTTGTAATTCACAGGATGTCACCGAGGGAATCGTAAAATTATGGCAGCCCAAAGTAAACGCGATGAAATTCATATTATTCATTGAAGATTTCAAAGTCAACCCTGAGAAGTATCTTAGTGGAATTAAAGAGACGAAACTTCAAGAAAAGGAGATGGCCACATCTAATTCGAGTGAAATCAAAGTTGCGGCGTCAATCGAATGTCAATATCAGACCGTCAAAAAGAGTAAGATTGAGCCAACAGCCAGCTTCACAAATGTAGAAGAGTTACTCAAAAAGTTCGTGCCCGCAAAGAGTTTTCTATACAGAAATCAGCAGAAAAAACCGGACAAAACCATACCTTCTTACGTACCTATGGATGGAACACGAAAGCCTAAAAAGTTCTTCCGTCTGAGCTCGTACGAATACCCAAACTTTGATTTATTATCAATATTTTCAAAACAGGAAAATGTTGAAGATAGAGGCTATTATTCCGTAAAAAGTAACACAAGATACTATATTCAAAAGACTTACAGAAAGCAAGATTCAAGAACTAAATATAAATCGTTACAAACACCTGCAGAATTGAATGATTTACCTGAAGATCATTTTTATGAAGACCTGTGCTATAATGATATGCCAAACGTTGAAGCAAATAAGACTAATAGTTTGAATCGAGCTAGTAATGTCAAACCGTGTTTAGTAAAAATACAAGAACTGTTTCAATCTTTCAAGATGCCATTTACTAAGAAACATGAAGCATTAGAAAGCGATGTAAAAACTGAAGAAGCGGAGAAAGGAAAAGATGCCAACGTGTATGAAAACGCAGAGAGTGTCTGCAATATGTATGACTCAGTACATGTAAAATTGCCCAGTGAAGTAGATGAAAAAGAAAACAAAAATGTAAGTTTGAAAAATATTTGATATCATGTAATCGTTGAGTAGATAAAGAGACTGCTATAGAAATGTTCATCAAAATCTATAAAATATTCTTCATATTACTGTTTGTTCTTTTCTTTTCTTTTTATCTTTTCTAGTTAGGTTCTGAAATTTCAGCATATACTACTCATTGATTATGCCTGATGTTTCGAATGCTTTACAGCATCCGAGTTCACAGGCAGACTAAGATGTTAATTGGTATTACATAATTATGAAAAATTTAACTACCATCACTCATTAATAATTATACCATCACTCATTTATAATTGACGTTCCTAACCCCGCAGAAAAAGCATACGTGTCTTGAAATCTTAAAGTATGAGATGTTATTTTCTAGTTGTGCTCGCTCCATACCTTCTAAAGCGGAGGTCATCACTCGATTAACCCTTATTTCGTTGAAATATTTTCAGTCCAAACTCCCAGTAGAGGAGTATTTGGAGCCAGTTCAAGTCAACAAGGAGTACTGTGACGTGGCGCTGCGTCAAAAAGATGATTCACTTCTTGGATACATCATGAGCATTTTTGACAGCCGCTTCGGCTTCAGGCGAGGTCAGTATTCTTTTTAAACTATTTATATCAAACATTATATAATGTTTATATGAAATGGTTTATATAACGTGTTAGTCAAGTGTAGTAACTATATATTTTGTAAAGTTTCATCAAAATCCATTCAGTAGATTTTACTTGAACGAGCAACAAACACCCATACATCAAAGTTACGATCGACATTGAGTTTTTTTTCAAAATTATCACTTTTTAGTTCAAAAGTTAGAGGGGTGGGGGAGGCGTGATACTTAGCCGATTCATGTAAATATAACATTAAAAGAAGTTATTAAACAAATGGGCAGCGCTATCTAGACAGGATATTGCCAGATTCGGTAGTTAATAAACATTAGAACAAAGTTATCCTAAAATACCATACGAAAATGAACGATTAATTAAATGGAAAGACATGTCACTGTACTCGTATTGCTCCCGAATCACCCGATTCCGGCACGCTTGTATAGGTGGGCCGATGATAACGAATAATCTCATTTGGCGTGATTCCCTATGTGGCCGACGTGGCACCCCCTCACACCGATTCATAAATGCTAATAATATTACTAATGCGGAAGCGTGTGTCTACAGCCTAATTTTCACGCTAAAAACTGTGAATCAAGTTGAAAACTCCTTTGGCTTTAGCTCTTGTGTTTTGTCTTATTGTTATCCTTTTTATTTTATTTAAACACAAAACAGTTTACAGTTGAGGTAAAACAAATTTTTACATTTATATGTGTAATACTAAACTGTAAGCCAAAACATGTGCTTTAGGAAAGTTCATAAGAATGAGTTAGATGAACATCGTTTCGCAAATTCTCTCTTCTCTCTCTTAAACTTTATTCTGTGCTCTTACTTGCTTTATTTTAATGCACACGATTTTCTGAGAAAGAAAGCTAGTTACTTATCAAACTGGTACTTACATATTATTTTTATAAATTTGATTAAACATATACAAACTGTTGGTATACAAAATATTTAAACAAATAAAACAATATAGAGCATAAAACACTACCACGAAGTCGCACACACGCGAGAGTAATTTATTTTAGAACATCACGAACAAACCTAAAGACGATTTATACAGGTTTCACACACACGATCATTTGAAAGTAACAACGCAAAGTTTCAACAACTCACAAAGGTAGAAGTATTAGTGAGTAGACGTGAAAATGTTCAGATCGTAAACTTAAGAGTAAGAAGCAAAAAGTACCCCATGATAGGCCATCAGTGTAATAAAAAAGGTGTTAAAGTCTTAAAACTTGCCTGAAATTCAGTAGCTGAAGAAAACCGCTGGAAAACACTTCGCTAGAAAAGTTTTAGTGTTAGTTTTATCTGAGGAAACCCATTCGAGGATTTTTCTCAGCCTGAAGTGCTGACTGACATCAATTTACGTGATAACGTTCAGTTACTCAAAGTGATAAAAGTTTTGTTAATTAATTAAAAGGCCTTAGTTTAGTAGATGAATAAGATTTAATCTACTTGTTTCAATAAATAAATAATTAATCGTCAATTTTGATGGTAGGCACATATTATTGTTATTGTAAAAAAGTACCGAGTAATAGATATATAAGTATGTCTTAACCCTTTAAAAGCCTTTCTCTCGCTGTCTGCTTCACGACATATTTTATTTAATTTCATTTCAAAGCGCGTGAGACAAAATTTGGAAAATCTTTCATTGGACGCAGTAAAAGTCGCTGGCAACCGCTAGTATATTCAGAATCCACACGTGTCATCCCTCTTACTCGTTTCCGTCGCCATAATATTCTACGACAATATTCCACATCCTCAAGTTACATTATACTTGTTCGCAAGTTAATTCAGAAACCGTATAAGTCTCCAAGTTTTGTTGGCTTTACAAAAGCTCCCAGTACTTTTATCGGTAACTTTTTGCTGACGTGATACACATATTTCATGGGTATTTTAATAAAACTAATCATTTTTATTTACCTGCTGACTTTAAGGTGATTATTTTGGAAATAAAACTGGCGATGTAATTCATATATTTACAATTCTACATAAAACAACCACGTCAATACAAAATTAGATTCGTATGGATGAGAACGACATACATTTAATCATGGCTATCCATATTCAGGATCGTCACTGAATATTGTATCTTTTAATAGAGAAGCCTATCCCACTAGACTTCCCGGCACTACCCTGACCTGTGCCATGGCGAGTAAACGCGCCATCAAATAAGCGTTCCCCTAGGTGGTGGGTAGCAGCAATATCAGTAGTGGCCTTCAGCTTTATGCTGAAGATATATTATATCAGAAAAGGCTTTTGACTGGACATCAAGAGGCGGGAAAGCCCCGGTTTTAAACTGCGGTGTGGAAGTCAAGAGGGATACCACCACACTATCTTCTCTCACAAAAGCCTAGCTCGTAAGTTTGATGATGATGACGTAAGAATCTTTATAAGTACCGACGACACCTAAATTCGTTCTCTGCCTTTACATTTGAAGTATTTCTTATCCATGACGCAATGTTTGAAAAATCACACAAACCCAGCAAGCACACAAATCATTTTCGTAATTTTCAACAGCGGTGACTACAAAGAGTTTCATTTTAACCCACATAGCCATGATTTCGATGTGTCACAGCGCGTGCTCATTTGAACGAAATGAAATTAGGGAGCCAATATGTCGCATGACGACTCAACCACACGATTGTAATGAGTTAACGCGGTTGCTACTTTTTTAAATGCGTCAAACGATTTAAAGTACAAATGGATTGGGGAGAAGCAGAATTTTGATATTATTATAATATATCTACTAGCCGCTCACCCCGGTTTTGTAAGAATGTAATATAGTACGAAATACATAAAATAATGACCCTTTGTATGTCTATGTAATTTTGAAAAAAAAAGTTGAGCTTACTGTAGAATTAAGACCATATATGTATCCTTTTTCATAAGCAAATAAATGCATTTCATTTCATTTCATTTCATTTCATTTACGATAAGTATATTGGCAGGTACTCGTTCTTTTTATTCGTGAAATTATAAATATCTTAATATGCACATTATTACAATGTCCATCATATTAAGTATGATTTATTGATAAAATATTATTCACGTTCCAATAAGCTAGCCTTATTGATATTGACAAATTAAATTAAAATTATATTATGGCGCTTTAATATCACACGCAATATCAGCAGTTTAAAATCAAACACAATGAATAGAAGCTACGTGTTTTAAAGTACCATTAGTAAAAAAAATAAAAAATAAGACACAACATAAGAAATTAATCTAACTCCTAAATAAAAATCTGTAGCAAGTGTTTTACCAAATAACTATCTACAATGTAAACCTCTAACTCCAGTGGTCACCTTCTGCCACTACCCGCATAACTGACCATCGCGCGGTCGCCGTAACTGCGGTCTGCGGTTGCGGGTGCTGGCAGTCGGTGGGTTAAATGATTTACTACAGTCGCATAATACGACTGACCGTTACTTCACAAACTATACTCTGTAAGATGTTTGTCTTGTTTGAACGAGAAAAATATTTCTGTTGAAACAACTTTCAGATATAAGTATAGGTACACTTTTCAAAATTTTAACACGTTCCGGGACAGTGTACGCCTACAGGCATGAAAACAATAAAACATCTATTGTGTCTGGAATAGTGTCCCGGAACGTGTTAACTTATTTATTTAGATTTTATTGCGCAAAGTTTGTACAAAGGGTAGACTTAACGCCGAATGGCATAACCTTAGGAGGTTTGGCTGGTAGAGAATGCCATGACTAGTAAATGTACATTCATCTGCTTTGCCTAGCAAAGTACATTTACCTATACATACTTATTTCATAACAATAAATGTTTCATTGTGCTGTTTATAGTCCAAAGTGGTCTAGATCTAGAAACAGAACTTCATATTATGCTACAAAATTATTTTATACTAGCTTTTGCCCGCGACTTCGTTCGCGTGGACTTCAGGTTCGTCCCGTCTAGAAGCGCAGAAAATGTGTTTTTTACGACCTCACATTAGAAACCTCAAAAATTGTAGCCTATATGTTATTCTGATGTATAAGCTATATTGTGGTAAAGTTTCATTCAAATCCATTCAGTAGTTTTTACGTGAAAGAGTAACAAACATCCATACATCCATACATCCATACATCCATACTTACAAACTTTCGCCTTTATAATAGTAGTAGGATTGTTCACTTATTTAATATATGGTCATACTATGTAAGTAAAATATGAAAAGATTTATTTGAATGTTTATTTATAGGTAAAATATTTACAATTAAACAAAATGCTTTAAATGGACTGTGGTCTGCAAAGCTAATTTCGTTTCTGATTATACAAAATCTAGGAAAGTTAATGTACACTATAATTGTTGTTATCGTATTGCAAATTTTTATTTTAATAAATACCTTTTCAGACAAACAAAACGAACTTTTATAATATAAGGATAACTCTTTTCTTACAGAATTATATAAGGACTGATATTGTAGTAAACAAATGTTTCATCAACAACAAAAAAGATGCGACTTTTTCCCCATATGAAAGAGATACTTTCTCATAAGTTTTTTTCTCTTTGTCAATGCGCTGGGATGCACATGGGCAACACGTGGTTAGGGAGGGGACGATATTCGATTGTTTACAACAGATCGATAGTGTTTTGAATGATCGATAAAGAAAAAAAAGTGCTGCTGAAAAATATTTCAATCGGTGGATATCAATTAAGTACGAGTTGGTATGCCTATGTTCAGCAGTGGACGTCCTTTGGGTGATAATAAATAATGGTGATGATTATAATGATCAATTAAGTAGTAGTAGATTCGCTACTAGCTCTATTGAATTTGAATTTTATACTCGTACTTCGACTTTGTGAAAACTTTCCTTTTATATATTAATTAATTATTCCTTTGCTCTACGATTATTTGGAAGAGATTGCTTTTAACTATAAGACCGCTCAAATAGTATATTTCTGTAAACAAATTTGTAAAAACAGTATAAAGGAGTCTTTTTATTCGATCTCTCAGCTTGTTTTTAGCTAATATTCTTTGGCCTTAAATCGCAATGATATTATTATTTAATTAATTGATTGATATATACAAATGTATGTAAGTTTGAGTCTACAGTCGATATCATTTCCCATCTCTACATAATAATGAATAGTATAATTCGATAAAAAAATAACAACTTCAGCATGAGAGTATCTTCATTCTTTGTAGTTTCATATAACAAACGAACGTGAATTAGGTGATATTATTCGGTTCACCTTTCAAGTTAAATCAAAGGACTAAGCTAGGACTAGACTAGAAAATCCTAAAGTGAATGAACTAAGTGATCTTTGAACTCGGGCTTCAGTGAAAAGTGAATTAATCAAGTGTAGTCAAAATAAAATTCGACTGTTTTAGAGACAAGTTATTAGAAACAATTTGTGAAATAAAACGCTGTAGTAAACATTCTTCGTTAGTATTTGGTATTGTTTAAAATTAAATGTTTGGATTCAAATGAATGTTTTGGAAGAAAAAATAATAGAAAAAGTTGTAATAACGATAAAGCATGCGATCCGATATTTTTAAAGGTCACAAAAATTACAATTGACAACAAAAGAGAAACATGCACAAACACTATCTACGATTATGTGTGCATTAACTATTAGTTATTTTACAACTTTTTCTATTATTTTTTCTTCCAAAACATTCATTTGAATCCAAACATTTAATTTTAATTTTTTTTTACTTACTACAAGTACAAACAATACAAAATTTAAGTAGTTGGTAAGAGATAAGCCCTAAAATTACTAAACTGATTCAAATCTTTTTCGGTTAAAGAAAGTTTAATTATTATTTTGTGACATTAGGCTATATTGCATCTCGAAAAAACTGTGGCTGGTACTTCACATTTCAAACAATGCAACGTGAAGTTTATTCTTGTTCCATATATATTTAGGAGTATTGCAAAAGATGTCTTTGCTTAATTGGCTCTAATTGTTTCTGTCTCGTCTCCCGAGGTCGTGAGTCAAGCTGGTGAATCATATGTAGCAATTAATATCATTTGAGCTTCTGTCACCAGGTCATTCATCATTTAATAACAACTTTTCAAATGACAGATTTGGAGTATCCACATTCTTTTAAAAGGAATTCTAAGAAATGCTTTAATTAAACCCTGAAAGATGTGTTTATCAGTTTATTTTGTCATTCTTTTGTTTACGCGGCCACCGGCGGCCTTTCGATCCCTGAGCGAATATTGCACGTCCACACTTAGAACTGACTTTCAAAATGTAGAAGCATAAATAGCCTTAAAAGATGAAATAAAATACAAATATGACACTGAGTGTAAATACATTCTAAATCTTAATAGTCTATTTGGCTTATTCTTATAATTTTTTATAGTATTTTCATAGAATTAGTAATAATTAATTGCTTTTATAAGATAATTTATCAGAGTCATCAATCCTATCTTGTCGTTGATTAGAGATATTCTATGAGATTTAAAGGTAAATGTGATGAGCTGCCAGGCTCAACCTTAAAGCTTACTAAAAGATGTAATGTAGTTCTGGTTTGTACTTAAAATACCTAATTTTAAAATGTGAATTAAGGACTATAAAAATGTGTTGGTGGCTGAAAATGAGTGTGCCTCTGGTGTTTAACTTAGGAGTGCGTGTAGGGGAAGGTTTAGTGGACTTCGTATACCGTTTGCTGCACTGCTTCACTGATGTCGTTACAGGTGAGGCTACTTACAAATTAATAGAAAATAAAAAAAAAATAGAACTCACGCTTTTAGGGTTTCGCACTCAAAGGGTCCGTCGGTCCGTTCGTCCATTCGTCTGTCTGACATCAAGCTGTATCTCAAGAACCGCGATAGTTATAGATAGTGCCAACCAGGAAGGCGCGCGCCGTTCATTTTTGATAAAGAAAAGCGCAAGGTGCGGAGTGTGTGGCGAATATTTTAATATCATGTAATAAATATATATTCATTATAGCATCATCAAATATTGACAAAAAGTTGCCCACATGTACTTAAAACAATTAAAACGAAAGGTGGTGGAAAACGCTGTGGATGGCACTATCTATAGACGGTTGAAATTTTGTGTTTCTGTATAGGTATCTGTTGCCGCTTTAACAACGAACACTCAAAACAAAATTAATACATATTTAAGGAGGCTCCCATACAACAAACGTGATTTGATGGAATCTGTCTTACTTGACCCTAGAATAAGCTAAGTGCGGCATAGACAGAGTCGTTTAACTACTTATATTCCTACGAAGAGGACTGTTACTTCAATGCCAGCTGATATACTATTACAAAGCTAATCCTAAAATAATATGCATTAACACTACCAGATTTGCTAAGACAACAAATCAATAGTTTATTTTAACATTGTTGGTGTTATGTTTACGTCGAAACTGTTTATTACTTCAGGGTATTTGCGATAGGATAATGTTATTAGTCCTCATAACAATTCCATCGTATTTCTCTTTCCATATCTTACACGTTAGTAAATAGATTTATTGGGACTCTTGCGGTTTACGCGGTCCTGCTCGCGGAAATATCTATTGTACCTATTTCAAATCTGTTCAACCATTCGTATCAATGATTTAAAGAACTCTGGGCGTCTACTCCGTAAGCCCGTAGTTTCGGCATACTAATCTGATTAGTATCTAAAACTAATAATAAGATATTTGGGTCCAAATGGGGGTTCATGATTTGTCTAATAATAGATCTTGATGGACCTTGCAAATTCTTCTTCTTCTTCTTCTTCAGCCACTGTCTACCAATCGCTTGGTGTAGGCCTCCTTTAACCCTCTCCATTTGTCCCTGTTTTGGGCAGTTAGGATCCAGTTGCCGCCCGCTATCTCTTTTAGGTCGTCCTTCCATCTCATTTGCGGTCTCCCTCTTGGTCTTTTGTGTCCGTATGGTCTCCATGTTAGGATTTCCTTGCACCAGGAACTTTCCTTTCTCGCAACATGCCCAGCCCACTCCCACTTCAGTCTTGCTACTCTCTCTCTAGAAAATTCTAGAAAAAGATTCTAGAAAACCTCAGAATTGCGCAAAGAGCTCTAGAAAGAAAAATGATTGGAGTAACTCTAAGTCACAGAAAAACCAACAAATGGCTGAGACAACAGAGCCAGGTGACTGACGTGGTCGAGAGAGTAGCAAGACCTTGCAAATTATAGCCAAGGAAAACACCTTCGCCCGTAAATACGGCCGAAGCCAACGGCTGGGGGTATATTTAAAGCCCGTGCTTAGGAAATAGACTCTCTACAGCCTTTTTGACGTCCTCCTCACCGACTCCCAGTTCCTTTCACTATAAAATATTTTTTCCTGTAATTTTAATAATACCTTCCTTAGAGGTATAGTTTTCTAGGTAACAAGGATACTTAATTTACAATACAACTGCATTAAATACTTTTTCGTATCTTCGACAGAAACCAGCGACCCGAACCAATCGGACGAATCCGATCCCGAAAACGAGAAGCCGTGCGAGAGAAACGCCTGCGCAGATGCACGACCTGACAGAAACAAGATGGCGGACAGACCACTCCCTGTTCCTGTGGAGAACGAGCCCTATTACATGAATGTGGACAGGACTGAGGCTGAGAATCTGCTGAAGAGCCAGCCCGATGGCGTGTTTATATTGAGACCTTCTAGTCAGGTAAAATTTGATTGGTTTACTTTTGTGTCAATGAAATTGGATTTGTGATTGATTATGTAAAGCCGCACTTATCATGTTTGTTTGAGGATTCTAATACAAAGTTTTGAATTTTAAAAGAAAATATACAGCGTGTGGCCTGTAATATGAGCAAAAAATTTTATCAATGATTCTACATAGTATTCGTAGTTACCTTGACCTGGTCATAGTGCTTCAAAATGCTTTAACTAAAAGATATAGTAATTCAAAGTTATAATCTCTAGTCAATGTATATCAAAATAGATAACTCGTTGTAGTAAATGACAATATCAAGTTCTATGACTGGACTCATTTGTTTGCAATACATTGCTGGTTCGATTTATTTTGTTAGAAAATAACAATAAGTATATTTTTTAATTTAAAAAATTTAAACTATTTGATATGGATTACTCGTTCACGTTCGTCACTTAAAGGGCCTACATTTTAATTTTTTTGCTCCTATCACACCAAGTTTACAAACATTTTTTAAGGCAGAAAGATATTTTTTCCATACATTTTCTGTCTTTGTAAACTTCTTAAAAACATTCTCTAAGCGGCTGAACTTAAAAGATAGCTGTTTTCTTGCTATCTATCTTGATTCATTTACCAAGTTTAATAAAATGTTGGTACAGTCTGTACAACATTAGAATGTTGATTTATATGTGGAATATTGTTATAGCAAAGGGAGGTATGTTTGTCAATTTGACTTGCATTTGGTTCTGAAGTTTACGCGAATAGAAGTATGAATCAAGTCACATGAGAAATCATTGAATTTGTCTTTGACTTTGACTACTGGCCTATTTTAACGGAAACCTTACGTGAATATTAAAACATTCAAGAAAAATAAAGGAAAATCATCGTTCGTGACCAACCAACCAACGAGTACAGAAATCCTTTGTAATTTACGTTACTAAGGCCTAGGGAAATTTCCGTGTCTTGCGTACACCTAGTCACCTACCCAGACCAAATAAAAGTATTAAACCCCGACTGGCTTGGAGTAATTTCCCTAATGTGTGCCTGTGAATGTGACAACAAGTGATAAAAGGGAAAATGAGTCACAATATACACAGATATAGTATGTTCACTAGCAACTGTCACATGGGAACAACTTACAGGATTGTGTTTATAAAAGACGAGATACAATATTGAAAATGTAAGGATTCCCAATCAGATGTAACTTTTATTAAGTCATGTACCCATTTACGAAAGCTAACGTGACGTGATTATGCCTTATGCCCGTTAAGAAATACGTGGCATACTTAGCTGCCTTTCTTCCGACCAAACAGAGTAGTGAGAATTTTAAACTACTGTGATTAGACCAATCAGTATTACAAGGACTGTAGTGTAATTTTTTTTACGCATATGTTCATTTTCAAACTGAAAATCTGTTTTAGCACACAATATGCGGCTCTATTCAATACATTTACGTTATGTATCTAGTAAACAAAAGTATGAAGGCACCAAAAACGTGGTTGTACTAAGGATTATTAAGTTTGCCGAGGCAAGAAGCGGATAGATGATAAAAATAATATTGTAGCCTGGAGAAATAAAAGCATTCGTCATGGGGGCTCTTAGTAGGAGAAATAAGTGCTGTTTTTTCCTGTGTCTGCATTAGAAGGTATAATAAAAGTCAAAATGAGTACACAGGGAACCGTTGCGGAAAGATATGGGCGTTTAAGTTTTTTGAAATATTGCTTGTATTTTGACATTACAAAAAGTAAGTTCGCATCTTAACTTCCTGTGAATTCAAGGCAGTACATATAATAAGAGACAATATGAATATTAATACTTAGTTGTACGTTGTTTCTCGGGGATTTTTAATCGTATAGCCTTTAAGCGCTAGTGAATGCGCCCGATTCAACTAACTAATTTTATTTATTTATTTATTTAAACTTTATTGCACTGTATATTGTACAATTGGCGGACTTAATGCCTTAGGGCATTCTCTACCAGTCAACCGCTTGGGAATGCAGAAAATTTAATCAATAATTTTATTACTTATTAAAACTAATAAGTAATATCTAAAGTGCCACCTGTACCATCTATAGTCACCATGTACTTTTGAATTCGTAAAAGTCGTATATTTTGTAAAAAAAAATAAAAATGTTAACAGATGGTCGTCACTCATTGTCATCTCACTGAAATAGTGTACTCTGTCATTCGTGTGCCCTTAATAGTAAGAAGCAACAACTTACTTAACCAGTAGTTCCTGAGTGCGTTTAAACAAACAAACTCTTCAGGTTTATAATATTTATATAGATTTATTGAATACAAATATATATTCTTTATCTCCTCAGCCAAACCACGCTTACACCCTCAGCGTGTCCTGCTCAAACGCGGTCCACAACGTCGGCGTCCGACGTCGTCACGACGGCCGCCTCGCGCTCGGGTACGCTCGCAAAGGCGAACGGAGTTTCGCTAGCGTGCCTTCACTGCTTCGACATCACAAAAGGAGGAGACTGCTGCTGGTGGCCGCGGGCGGTGTGATTGGAGCGACGACGCTGAACGAGACGCCGCATTATTATCAAACTCCTCGCAACATCCCGGTTACATAGTTACTTGACTTAAGGTCCTATGTCCCATAGATGGGGCAGAAGGCGTCCACATCAGCACAGAATATATAATAATAATATAGTCCGCCAATCAGCTTCATTTCACTTACGTCTTACCTATTCTCTTCGCCTTGTCTGCTACAGTGCGCCGCCAAGTTTGTTTGGGGTGACCACCTTTGTGCCTTCCTTGGGGGCTCCAATCCAAAGCCTGCTTGGGGATGTGATGCGTGTCCCTTCGGAGAGTGTGGCCAATCCAGATCCATTTGCGGCGCTTGATCTGCTGATCGATCAGGATTTCATGACAGCGTTCCAACAGTTCAAAGTTGAAATTTTTTCGGGCCAAAATATAGTGAGAATTTGGCCTGGAGCTGCTGCGAGATGACTTTGGTGACTTTTCACGTTTCGCACTCATAAAGCAGTACGGATTTGACGTTGGACGCGAATATCCTACTACTATTATAAAGGCGAAAGTTTGTATGGATGTATGGATGTTTGTTACTCTTTCACGTAAAAACTACTGAATGGATTTGAATGAAACTTTACCACAATATAGCTTATACATCAGAATAACATATAGGCTACAATTTTTGAGGTTTCTAATGTGAGGTCGTAAAAAAACACATTTTTATTACTAGACTAGACGGGACGAACCTGAAGTCCGCGCGAACGAAGTCGCGGGCAAAAGCTAGTAGTTACATAGTTAGGTGTTTAGTTTTATAAGGCTGCGCTCGTAAGGCGAACTGAGTTTCGCTAGACTGCCTTTACAGCTTCAACATCATGAAAGGAAGAGTCGGCTTCTGGTAGCTATTGAGGAAGTGATAGGAGCGACAACACAGAATAAGACTCCTCGATATTATCAAAGTCCTCGCAACATCACAGTAACTTAGTTATGTGAGTCATTAGTAAACTTCGCTGTACGAGTACTACGTACGTACCTAGACTGCTACTGGAAGCCGCTCTAAACTACTGCTTACATCATCAGAAATGAAGAGAATATGCTGAGTGTTTTATACCTCTATATAGCATCATTATTTATTTCAATCTGAGAAGATATCGTTCACGTTTCATGCGAATTAATGTAACGTTGCGCCTGACGGTTATTTTATATAAATTTCACTTGTGTGTGTATTTAGTGTAACAGGAAATAAACATGACATAATTATTGATTTGACTTTTTGTTACATTTTATTCTTTAGTACTGAATATATTAATATGTATGTATAGGAATATTAATTATGAACATGTCTTAATTTAAATACATACACCCAAGTTGTATTTAATCTTTTTACATGTAAGTAAAATGAGTAAATTAAATAAGTAATAGATTGTAACCAATAAGATTGTTAGCTACTTAATGTCATTTATAAATGTAGAGTATAGAAATGTCTTTGCCCCGCTTCCTACTTGAAATTCACTCCTTAATAACATTTTGCCATTAGATTTAAATAATCAGGAGACTTCGTCGCGGTGCCGGGTTACTATGGAGAATGTGAAACAATAAGGATGTACCTACAAGTATGTATAAGTATGATAATAATATTATATTCTATTTTTATATATATAGTGCATTGGTTTTTGTTTAACTCCATTCATCTTTGCTAGTCAAACATTGTAAACAATATTTTTGTAACTTTAAAATAATATCAGCAAATAAAATAAATTTACTATTTAATTTTAAAAGATCTCAGTGATATAGTAAGTTTTGTGTTTATTCTGTTTTAAAAGGAATATTTTCGCAAAAAAAGGAGAGTCAATATTGTTCACAATATTCGACTAGTGAAGAGAAACGGACATTACACACAAACTTTTTTTTTCTCTCGCCAAACCCATATTGTAGGGTATCGATGAATAGCTCTTTTAAAATTATTATAAGTTTGTTAACACCTTTGATACAACTACCATTTCTGTATCATTCAGTTTTAAAAGGCAAACGTGTCGCCCTCTCCCAACTAAACGTATGGTAGGTGGATACGTGAAAAAATTCAGGGCAGTAGCAAAAAATTATGATGAGTTTAGAAGAAAATATATCACGACTATGATACGATTATGTTATTTTTTTCAACTCCAAAACGCGTTAAGATATAATCTGAATCGCAAGTTGATTATTTATTTTGATTATCTCTTTATGTTATAAAAAATCTAAATGTGTGTCGAAAGACAACCGGTTTCGTCTCAGGATTTCAGATATTTTGTAATTTCAAGAAAATGAAAACCTTTTAAGGTAATTCTCGTTGATCTTAATTAATGTCTGCTTAGTTAAGTTGGCTTTGTGCGCGAGTCCGACTCGCACTTGGCCGGTTTTTACATATTGAGATTGTTATATGAATATGACTATGAAGTAACTATTAGTCCATTGTATTGTGTTTATCTTATGTATTATAAATTATAGACAGAAATTACCTCCGTTTGGATAAGATCAGTACCTACTGATAGCTTTAAAGATTTAGTTTAATTATTTTAAAGAACATAACGTTTGGTGACATATTATTGGCGATATTATATTTGTATTAAAGTACATATTAGCACAATTTAAGCAATTAATGCGGTTAAAAGTTTGAACTCGATTAGCCTGAAATACCTTAATGTTTTCTAGAGCTTTTCCAGTTACAAAGCATTTTAATTAGTATCAACTCCCCAACTATAACAAAAACCTAACTTAGATTAAGTTAACCACCAATAAAATGAACAGTAATGGAATTAACAAATTAAAATGGATAATTAGTTACTCAGATCACGGCGTAAAGTTGCCAGCATTCCACAAATAAGTATCAATTATAAAACTTTCCATCGCAATTCCATTGATTGCCTCCCCATTGGTTTTACCCCCTCTTTTCAATGAAAGGAGGTCTCATTAGTAACTTAAGACGAGGTAAAAGAGACCTAAAGAGAGAAAACTGGCGATTTGACTTTGAAATGCAGTCTTATTTCAGTGGAATGCAATGCAATGAACCCTAGTGAATAAAGGTGTTTTTTGAGAGGGTAAATTTATATTGACCCTGTTTGTGACTTTAGTCCTGTGTATCTATAATTTCAAAAAAAATGCGAAATGTAAGTTCTCACTAATGACACAAAATGAATTATTATAAATTTTGTATTAGTAATTTCAAAGGCCTTAATTTTTTGCTATCTGTTGACAACTCTTGCCTTCAAACTATTTATCTGGCAAACTCCTCCATCACATTAAGCAACCAGTTTAAAAATATTCAAACACATGATTTAGAATGCTCTATCCATACCCTGCATTGTTGATTCAACTGGTTCAATTCTCAGCTTTGATCAGTCTCAGCCAGCAGTGACGGTTGTAAGACCCTTGATCTAAACACAAAATTTGTAAAACAATTTTTGCTTTGAAAAAAAAAGTTTCAAACGAAGTTTCCAAGAATTTGACATAACTTTTTCTGAACAAAAATTTCAGCTCCTCAAAGATTATGCCCCTTAAGGGCTGATCTCGTGACTAGCTGTACTCCGCGACCTCGTCCGGTCGTTTTTGTAACATTTTCTATTGATGTTTTTGGGATTATTTGAGGTCAAGCAAGTCTTGAAGAACTTTTGACGCCTTAGCTTTCTCAATAAATGTCCTTCCGTTCACTTAAGTATTTTTGCCAATTCCAACAATGGTACTTCTACAGATTCACGAGTGCAAATAAACAAATTCTTCGTCTTTATAATATTATAGCGAAGATGCCAACAGGTCTGGCTAATGCCTCCAATTCATCATCTTTTGTCCGGCAAAAATTAGCCAAATTAAATATAGAGAGTTAAAAAGTAATTGCGGTTCATCCCAGAGGGCGTATAATTATTCGCGCTGTAGAAATTTGTTTTAGTTATAAATTATCTCAGAGAAGCTGGAATTTTTTGCTGATTTTTTTTCTATTGAAAGGGTAATCTCACAATATTGACGAAGTGACGCGGCCTACGCGTTATTCTACGTGTTTCATAACAGATTTTTCAACATAGTGGCTGCATGGTAGGCATTCGCCTTATTATCGAAAGTCGCAAGGGTTTAATTACCAGCCTATTTATAGGTCACATAGGCTAAGGAGTTTGAGAGAAAATGGAAGAGATGCAAATAACTTACTTTCACGACGCTATTACTTACATGGAACTTGTTAGCAGTTGGTTAGTAAGTTCAATTCGATACTTCTTGAAGCATAGGAATAAGCGCAATTAATAAACTATCGTACAGCATAACGAGATACTAGCCTACTCAAAATTCCATAGATGTAATAACAAACAGAAGGAATATCTTTCGCTCTATTCGCCGAACGCAGCATAAGTTCGCACAAACGGCGCCATAATGCATAACAGAAGCCGACTGTAGTTTTTCACTTTGAGGCCTCACATCCCGAGCTTTATAGTCGACTACATGATGCGGCAAAGATTATGGATTCTACAGATAAGCCATTATATATTTTGGTCAAAACGAATGAGAAAAAGAATTGAAGAGGCTGTGGTAAAAAAAAACTGCTTAGAAGTATGCTGAGACACGAAGCATAAAATCATGAAAAAGACAACTAAATAAAAATGATCAAGAAAAAATGTCGGCGATATTAATCATTATCATTAAAATAAGGAAACGAAAATATTTTTATTGATACATCATGATCACCATGATCCAAATTTTGAGCAATACACAAATCAGGTAAGAAGACAGTAGTTAGGCTAGCTATGCAATATTTTCGAGTTTATCTGTTTTAAAATTTCTCAGAAAGACTAATCTCTAAATCAGGAAATAGGGGCAACGATTACCGCTGTCTTGTGTTTAACTCGGTAACCGAAGCTCTTCAAAATCTCAAGCTAATACGCAGCTTCCGTCACTCAGAGGCGAAAAACCTTAGGCACAAATGGAGTTCATACCTTCCTAAAACTCTTTGTAGGCTAGAAATAGGGCAGATCCAATAACCGTTGATCCGGCCGTTGCGACCGAGGCTCGGATTTGTCTCTTATTCGGCAGACATCATTCCGGAAAGGAAAAATGGGATGGCTCGTTTTACTGTTTACATTATATTCTACTAGGCCACGGGTATTGTAGTTTTGCAAGGCGAAAGAGATGGACGAAGTAAGCTATAAAAAAGACCGCTGCCGCTGCATTGGAGGTAATCAGATACTAAGTCTTCCAAGTTATCTTTTAATCAGTTCAAATTTGTAATCAGTTTTAATACAAAATTTCTTTTAGATTTCCTAGCCTTCACGGACTGTGGTATTCAGTTCGGCAAAATAGAGAATTGTGCGGAATCAAAAATTAAATTAAATAGGCCAGTGTAAATGAAACGTACCTATCAGACACGGGCGGAATAGCGATTGCTCTTTTGTACATAAGGCATGTTAATGGATTGGGAGAATATAACTAAATTGTCATAGAAAATCTGATGAAGCACCAGAAATAAAATTTCAAAAACTGGCATTTCTAGCACTAATGCTAGCAGTATTTAGATACTTCCGAAGTAAAATACATGGAGCAATGTTTCAAAAATATGGAAATATTGTAATAGAGCTCGTAGGCGGGAGACGTCCCATGATTGATGCAAATGGTTTATCCCATTGCAAAGGACGGGTGGGACGGATCGCTCGATATGGTCACAGATGTAGCTTTCAGGATGAGATAATGGCATTTATTTTAATTATTTATTTATTGCACAACACAACAGATTACATCATGACTAAAGTTGTAATTTAGAATTATAGTAGTACATAAGTTATAATAGATTAGAGACCCTTCGACCAAAGACGCAGCGTAGGACGTCCACCGAAAAGACGGACAGACGACCTTGTAAAGATCACAGGATCACACTGCTGGCAGACCGCTCACAACCGGTCGCTGTGGAAATCCATGGGGGAGGCCTATGTTCAGCAGTGGACTTCCTTTGATCATGACAAGATATAATCGTTATACGTGTTATCATGGCATGGAAAGAAAGATAAACTTTTTATTTATTTATTTTTAAATATACGACGTTAAAACGGCTCATAAACACACAAACAAGCACAAACTACAACTGTATAAACTAATCGATGAGGGTCTCTCTCTCTCTTTATGATCTCTTTAAGGATGTCTTTCAGAACATTTTAAAACTGAACCAGGCTGGAGTTAAAGATGTCAAGTTTGGGAAAGGGAGTGCTATACAGGGTGTAACAAAAGGCTTGTATTATTGTATATAGGTAGTGCATATTACAATGAAATTAAGGCAAATAATTAACGTCAATCTTACGATTGTCACGGACTGCTTGTCAATGTCCTTAAGCTCTTATTTGCATTATCTGACCAATGCTTCATACGAAAGGACGTTCCATATTTAAATTATAGCTTGGTTAGTGCTTATTTGTCGTTATGCAAACACGTAGTAGTTTGTACTTTGTGTGTACTAACTAACTGAACGAACTGTATGAACTGCCTCGGTGGCGCAGCGGTGAGAGGGTCGCATTTTAAAGCGACGGCTGCGCCGGAGGTCCCAGCTTCAATTCCCGGGTCGGGCCAAAAATATGTACCGGAGTTTTTCTGTTCAGAAATTCTCAGGGTAGCCCGGAGTTTGGAAGTTGGCGGTGTTTCACCCCCGTGCCTCGGAAAGCACGTAAAGCCGTTGGTCCTGCGCCTGATCTCTCTCCGGTCGTGTCAGATTGCTGTCCCATCGGGCTATGAGAGTGAAAACAATAGAGAGTGCACCTGTGTTTGCGCACACACTTGTGCACTATAATATGTTCCGCGCAGTCGGTTAGTCGTTGTGACTGGCCACCGTAGTCGGAATCGGCTAGGGGGACTATTACTATTATTATTACTAACTAACATATACAAAATTAACATAAAATACCTAACAAATAAATTCAATACCTTCTAACCCAACGTAACATCCATTATGCACATTTTACCGACGAATTCCTACTGGGATTTTGTGCAGAGATTATATTTCAGTTAAATGCAAACATTAACCTTTAGCGCAGCACTGCAGCAACAGAATAGGAAAAAAAACATCCGAGTGGCGAGGGTCAAAGTAAGTGCAATAATGCTTAAAATGACCAAAAAATCTGACTGGCAGCTTTTAGATTTTTAAATTCACCTTCGTATGTACACAAAGTTTGTGCACTAAAACTTTAAGTGAATTGAAAAAAAAATAGGATCGATTTAACGCGCTTCGGTTTTGATTTTTTGATCGATAAGTAATTTTCAAAAATCGTTATCAGCGCTTGAAAATTACGACTGTGTATGTTTTCGAACTTACGATTCAATTAAAAATGTATCTTTGTTACAACAGAATTCGTTTTGGGTGATATTGCTCTAGTTATTTGACAGTTGAGTTATCAGGAAGAGAACTTTGATGGATACTTTGATGGCGTTTCGAGTGGGCCATCGATCAAAGTTCAGTTAAAAAAGCTGCAAATGGCAGGTAGATGCAAAAAATTATGAAAAAAATCTTCTTTATCGTAAAAAATATAATAATCTCCTACCGATTATCGGTAATGACGGCCCGTTTCAACAGAGATAGGCCAGGTACGCAGGAGATATTATAGTGTCCAGATGTGACTCAAGTGCACTCACAGTTCCTTTACTCTCAATAATTCGGTGAGACGGCAGTCCATGACCGATGAGAGATAAAGCGCAGGAATAACTGCTTAACGTGCTTTCCAAGGCAAGATGGTGTCATCACCACCAACTTTCTGACTCCGAACTGTTTTCGAGTATTTTTAAGACAAAAAAGCCCAGAAACAAATTTTGTTCTGACCTCTTGGGAACCAGCGAACTTACCGCTACACAAATCGGGCGATAAAAAATATTGTTCCACAAACCTACTATTTTGAGATATCGGCGTGAAATAGAGAGTCGTGAGATAATGATCTCAACATGACACAATGGTGTCGAGAGTAATTTTGTGTAATAATTAGTAACGAGTTTTTGTTTCATGAAATCTGGTAACGTATTTTTCCCGGCATTAGATTAAGGGCCTATCGTGGTGCTTTATACATATTTTATAACGATGATATCCTTATATTGTCAAATGAATTTCGAAAGAAAAGTTTAAGAAAAGTCTCAACTACCTTTTCCCTGCAAACTTAATCATGAAATTCATTATCTTCAATAGCAGCCCGTCTGTTTTTCACCCTCGTCCTTGGTAACTCTCGAATAAATTCAAGTCACAAACCAAACTTTTTCTTACCCCCTCAGCTGGCTCGGCTTGCGCGCGCCGTACCCCCTAGTCTGGCCCACCTCCTCGCGAGGCGGCCGCGAGGTAGGAACTGATGCATTATTTTGCAGATTACTCGATAATTTGATAAAATATCTACCGATTTCTATATATATTTGGATTCTACATTAAATTTCTCATAAAATAGCATACAAACTTATTCATATTTTGTAAAATATTTCATAGATCCAAGCGTAAATGTAGAGGAAAGTAAAAAATCAGGTAACGTTGCATAATATCAGGTATATTTTTGAAATCTATCAATTTGTATACTTTCTTTTTATTTTATTTTAATCTTAGAAGTACTATCTACAACTTAAAACTATAAGAAAACAAACCCCAATACACATTTTGATCTGTATGTCTAATAAGAAACCGGCATCAGGAAGTGACTAGTGTGAAGACTGAACTTCAACTACTAATTTGACAGTTAGAGTTATACTAAACTTGGTCGTATTATACGCTCTAAGGCTAGCCTACTCTATCTTTTTTAAGATTATATAGGTGTGATAAGGATAGCAATTGGTAATTCAGCTAAATTCGCGCTAAAATAGTAAAGCAGCTGACAATCCCGATTCGGTACAGGGGCCAGATCCGCACTTTCTTGTCGTATCCCGAATCGGGATAAGAACCAGCTGAGGGGTTACGGAGATAAAGTTAAATTGTTTCTATTACCGGCTAATGCAATTCAGAACCACTAACTTGTTTTGATGAGGAAAAGGGTTCGAAATATTCTCTTAGATTCTGGTGGAAGATTGTGCTTTTTTTATTCCGATTTTTTGTAGGTGTTAATGTTATGAACTCGTAGTTACTTTAAAAAAAACGTACCATTTAAATATTTATAAATTACATTTCTGTTGATTTCGAGTGACTGTAGTGCTAGAGTACTAGATATCAAACTTCAAATAATTAACATGATCTTTAACTTAGTTTCATTGGATATCCTAACTAGTGAAAGGCTAAGAAGTCAAGGTACCAAAGTTGATGCTGCATTATCAAATAAGAGTATTGTAATGCAGTCCGATCAAATCAGAAGGAACGTACCACAAATTGAGCTTTTATTTTATAATTACTTTGAAAGTGTCTATTCAACACGTCTTAAGAATCTCGGCGAAAGGACCTCGCTTCCTTTTAGGGATTTCTCATGATCGGATTGACCAAAACAGTACTGTGGATTACGCAAATGGCGGGCTGATAGAAAAAGCCGCAAAAAGATTACGACAAAGGGAAACTTGCGACAACATTAGATGCAGCAGGCTCGCTTCTGGTTGGCGTTGTAAAGGTCCTCTTGCGTGCAGGTGGCAGGAGAGGTAGGGTACGACATAAAGTGTGGCATAGATTGTAAGGCGCCATACTCGCACGTGTCGTCCTCAGTGAAGCCCCACCTTTTCCTGAGTTCATTGCACCTGCCTACACCTGAATGAAGTCTGTTCAACGCCTTCCAAATGGGCCAGGGAAGATTGTGACCCGGCGGCAGCTTCTCAGCTATGGAGATGTACGGGTTGTTGGGGGCGAACTAATCTGACCACAGCTGTTCTTTGGCCTTAGGAGCGTGGACCCACCACGCTAAGTAGCTCGGTGTTACGCATAAAGGTGCTTCTGATATTAACGTGAAAAGTATTAAAATCTTTTAATAAACTATCGCGTATATGCTATGGCTATGTCCGTTACCTGAGTTATTCTACGTATCGATCCATATTACTGCTACATATATACAGCTTATGCTTAATGCGTCAGTTCAACATAGGATGTTATTCCGTAATGAAGTTTGAAAAACTAACTGTATAATGAGCTGGACTCCTGTCGATGTAGGTAACTACAAATGTTTCGATATTATTATCGTTAATAATAGTAAAAAAAAAACCAAAGTTCTGCTTGAATTATAATATTTAAAGGCCAATTTATTTTGGTTTTTACACAAAAAAGTTTATTGCCATTGCAACATTTTTACGATATTTCTAATCTTAAAAACGAAGTAGTTGAAGAGAACTAAGTACCTATGGTCCTATCTGAATCTACTGCATCTATTTTATTACGTCTTTGGGATACAAAACGCGCTGCCACTATCTTGGGATAAGCCTATTAGGGCCGTTAAAATGACAAACAAGAATTTTTAAATGACGAAACTCGTTCAATGTTATAAGGAAACGTTTTTTGTAAGATACAGTTTAATATTTGAAGGTTTTTCTAGAAATTTAGAAAAGCATTGACATTGGTATGACAAATTGTATAATAAATACCTAGACAAGATTATGATTTTATACGATGAGTGCAATGTAACGAAAATATCTAGGCAGGTATTTTTAAGAAGAATGAGCGATTTGGGATTTAATAGATATTTCTATCTGACTTTATATTTGTCTTAACATAGCAACCTTTCGTTTAAGCCATCAAGCCTTTGCCATATTTAGGTAAGTAATAAAGCTACTTTATAATCAAAGAGAATCATTTTGCAAACTTATTTCTACAAAAACATCTTTGGTACCTACTTAGATGTGGTAGGTATTGAAAAAGCTTTCACAAAGCTTTCAGTTTCATGAAAACAAGCATAAAACTTATTAAATCTGCAACAAAATAAACACCACTTAAATCAGAGTTTGTGTTTTCCTCAAAACTTAACCGCTTACGCGATAACACGGAAAACGATGGAACCGCAACGAACACTTTCCTTATTCGGAGTCATTTGAAGTCGCGGGCAGTTTGGGTAACTGTTAGAAATACAATAGACTTGCAGCAGGTAGCACCAACCTGACAGTCATCCTCGAGCCCCTTCCCGCATGTGGGAGGGGCGTGAAGGGCCCGCCGCTGTAAGGCGGGCAAACGCCGGTGGGGAACTGGAAGCAAAGGCTATGTCGATTCCCAGAACCCCACCATCAAAGGCGATGCGGGAGTGCCGCTGGGTTATTTAGTGGGTATACCGGGAGTCACTTCTCCCGGGAGTCCCACATACCCCTCCCGTCCCCCGACGGGAGGGGATGCGTAATGCATTTTTCCCAGCGAAAAAAAAAGGTAGCACCAACCTAGTTTAATCGTAACGTTTTGGTTAAACGTTACGATTAAACTAGGTTGGTGCTACCTTTTTTTTTCGCTGTCACAGCTAGGATATTGCTTCAACTTAATCCTCATCCAATTCTCATAGATAGAGCTTAACTCAACTAAAGGGTAAATGTCGTTACCAGCGGTTAAATATTAACGATTGTGTGTTTTAAAGAAAAAACACCTTAACCAAACGTCAGACTGGCGTTTTAAATAACCATTGGTTAAGATACATTTTTTCAAAACACGCACAGTTGGAAATATTCAACCGCTGCACCCTAGTACGACACTTAACTATTTGTTGAGTCAACTATCGATCACGAAATTGGCCCTAAATCATAACTTAACTAAATTATAGTCTTCTATCACTTTAACTTAACCGTAACTTATCAATAAATTTCGTGCAATCCCCTCTTATTTTTATTTTGAGAGTGACAATTTTCTTAAGATACGATAAGAAATGAGAAGACTGCAATCATTTATATTTCGCTGCCTGTGCCAGCATTTATTTATTCATATATGACTAGTTATATCAAACTACTGTTTCACTACTGCATCTGTCAATTTTGAAAAGTATTGCTACGTTTCATAAACCCTCCGATTATGGGTCATTTTATAAAAACGCCTTATAATTAGAGAGCAAGCCCACTTTATCAGCTTATGGTATGCCCAAAAAGTAAGCCCAAGCCGTTAGCGTTAATCGGCAAAGTTAACTGCTTTCCTCTCGCACACTCTATTGCGATAGCAACACTACTGCTGGCAATTTGCTCTGTTTTGTAGACACGATGTTTCCTTATTGCTACATCGCTGTGACCAGTAGTATTACGATCTAATAATAATATCTAGCAGTCAGTTAAGTATAGGAAATCTCTGAACGATTTTTGCGACTCTAAATTATTTTAAAATCACTTAACGTCAGGCAGGGATCATACCGCGAAGAACTGATGTCCGTTGGGGGAGAAAAGTTTCTAAACCAAAAACGCAGTGAAGGGCGCCAACCGACTAGATGAACAGACGACATTGTAAAAATTTCATGATTACACTGGATGCAGACCACTTGGAACTGGTTGCTGTGGAAAACCTATGTTCAGCAGTGGACGTCCTTTGGCTGATGATGATGACGTACCTGCGCATAATTTTTCTTCCGTAATATTAGAGCCGTCTCACCGAACGATGGGAGTGACGCGAACACAGAGTGCTCTTGAGTATTTAATTGTGCAAACACCTAAGCAGTAAGCAGTAAGCACTATTTATTTTTCAACCTCACGCAGATAATGTATATCTTTTGAACTTGCCCACTATGTTTAAATTTGGTCGAGCGGGTATTACTTTTACCTACATGTTTTAAAACTTCATTTATCGGAGAAGGGTAACGAGTTTATATGTTGATGCAAGAGTGGCAAATAAAATGTTTAACAAAGAAAGAACAAAATATGATCGTGAATAGAGCATGATTCTATAATGATAGATAGAAGAGAAAAACATACATGTTGACCCTGATTGACAAAGAGCAAAGCTAGTGAATGATGATTATCGGAGATTAACAAGAAAAGCCGCAGACTTAGCTAGTTTACATCGTCTCAACGGAAACAGATAAGGTTGCATGGACGAGAGGCCAAGGCCCGCGCTCAGACCAAACAAACATGTTGCGCAAACGCAGATACTAAGTGCTGGGCGGCTTAGCTTTCACGGTGATAAGGTAATTGGGTGGAAAATGATAACAAGTTTTTTTTTAATAAGTATTGTTAAGGATAGGGTAGCTAACGACACTGTTTCAGAAAAGTGCTTGTAAGTTGATTTTATCATCCATTTTCATCAATATATTATTAAGAACATCACATTACAACAATATTTTATGGTAATGTACTCGTAGCTCGTTAATCAGATAAATTAACCTTAGTTTTTTTCTTTTGGGTCTTGAAAAATAACATATTATTTACTATACCTACATTTATGTTATTTGATATCTTGAGCTTACATACAAAAATAATCATCTATGTGTAAAACACACACAAACACCTGAAAAAAGGAGTTGAGAACCAAATAGAATAATAAATCTAACTAACCCTGATTTGACATTGGATAGTGGCGTACCTATCACGTAAGTATAGAGCTACGAGTAAGTAAATAATAGTATCTAAAAGGTGAAAGGTCTCTCTTATCAAAGAAATTAATTGAAAAACAATATTTTAACTAAAGTACAATCAGTAAACAATGTAGCCTACAAAGGTGAGAAGAAAGACATAAAAGTAATTACGTTACCAAAACAAAGATTTAAAGTTTTGCTTTATTAAAAGATTAAGTTAAGTATCTGTTTTAGTGGAATTTACTTACACACCACTATCTTTCTGGCTTAAAGAAATTTCAAACGAAAGCTGAGATCAGAATGAATAGGAATTTTGATGAGAAAGTCGAGAAAGCTTAAAAGCAGCATTCAGCTACATATTCGTTTATGTAAGGGTAAAACTATCCCACTATAATTGGCACTTCTCAAACTTGATACCTCTACAGATTCCTGTGTAGAAGTTACCTTGCAAAACGAACCGAATATTTACACGATCTCTTAATACCTGGTTCCTTGACTAAAAGGATTACCGCCGGATTTCGTCATATTCATAATTTCAAACCATGTAATATGAAAACTAAAAAACTCAATTTTAAAAGAAACTGATAACGCCGTAGATTATCATAACACACATTACAAACTTCACTAGTTTATTGAATGATATTTGTGTAACTACTGTTATTTGATTAAAAAAATAAAAAAAATATTACGCTCTGAAACAAAAGCTTACTTTAACACGTTCCGGGACAGTGCCCGCCTACAGGCGTGAAAACAATAAAACATCTATTGTGTCTGGAGTAGTGTCCCGGAACGTGTTAAGTAGGCTGTCCGCTGGCTAGACACACGACCTTGTAAAGTTCACAGGATCACACTGGATGCGGGTCGCATGCAACCGGGCGCTGTGGAAAACCTTAAGGGATGCCTATGTTCAGGAGTGGATTTCTTTTGGCTGAAATTGTACGAGTACTGGACAAGTATTTATTTTATCGTAAGAGGACTTTTATCTGAGTTTTATTTTGTATCGTACTTGCTGTATTTAATATATCACACCTGAGTATTAGTTGACAACTAATGAGTCTACATAAAATTACTCGACAGATATTAATAAAAGAAACGAGCAAACATAAAGATAAGTGCTGCGAATGTAATTTAGATAGCAAATTGCACTGTAGTCAGACAGGTCAGAACATTAAATTTTATGAATATGAACATGATAACCTGAGTTGTGTTGTAACTCAAATATTTAACACCGATTTATGTTACTAAACAAAAAACTAATAAAACTAATTGATATGATATCTGTACACTAGTTTAGACGTAGAAATAACATCATTAAGTCTACAGTCATCCATGATACCGCTAAATAACAGTAGGAGGGCAGCCCGACTCACTACTGTTTTGAATGTTTGTAGGATTGTTTCACGGCTTCAGTTAACGTCTGTTTTTCATTGCCAACAGGGTGATTAAGTATTTTGCAAGACTATTAACTATTTAAAAAAACTTTAAATAACGCAATCGTCTTATATTTAGGAGAAACAAATTATTTGGAATCGATGCATGATATCAAGCTTACGTACACCAATAGCCTACTCACACATCATCAAACACTCTGTACCTACTCTAACTTGGGATAAGGATAAAGTTTTTAAGGCCCAAAAGAGGTGTTTAAGGTCAATGTTTGGTTTAAATTATAGAGACAGCTGTGTTCCTGTTTTTAAAACATATAAACTGTTAACATTACCATGTATTTATATATTGGAACTATGTACCTTTGTAAAATGTAATCCGCACTTGTTTACAAAAGTAGCGGATATGAGAATGAGGTCAATTCATATAAGAACCCAGTATAAACAAAAATTGGCAATTGGAGGTCATAAAACATCTATGGTGCAAAAGAGTGTAATTGGAATAGCTCCCATACTTTTTAACAAATTGCCGGATGTTTTAAAAAAAATGGATTTAGTGACATTTAAAAATAAATTAAAAAAGCTATTGATGGAAAAATGTTATTATTCAGTTAAAGATTATTTGAATGATATTTTGACATAAGTATTTATATTTTAAATATATTCTACTAATTTAATTATTTATTATTGTAATATGAATGGATAATAATTGATATTGACTATTATTGTATTGTATTGTATTGTACTGAAATATTGTATGTCTGATAAGACAGGTCACAGTGAGACGTCATTTTTATGAAGAACTTATGTACCTGTGTTCCACAATAAATTGATTTGATTTGATTTGATTTGACTTGAAATGTTCATTAAAATAAGTGGACAAACATACATACAGTTACGAAATTTTGCGAACTTTTACGTGTTTGGAAGCCTTTTAATAGATCAACATATAACTAGCGATCCCGGCGAACTTTGTTTCGTCGCCTTTGGCGGCCCCGTCCCCGTTTCCTATATTTTGACACCATTTAAACCTTCCTTGGACTTCCACGAATATTTCAAGACCAAAATCAGCCAAATCGGTTCAGCCGTTCTCGAGTTTTAGCGAGACTAACACAAATAGTAATTCATTTTTATTTTAAAGATAACGATAAGTATCTCATTCATACAGGTCGAAATTATTACCTCCTTTTTTTTTGAAGTTGACAAAGTAGTAAATTAAAGAGAGGAGGCAGCACTGAAACCGGTCTCGTAATCGATACTATGAGTTTTTTCCAACAATTATTGTACCATTTCTGCTTGTGCAAGATACGTAATAGCCCCCTATCATCCCCTGTTTATCATCAACGTCAAGTAAAATATTAAGCCGTGGTCGTAAAAAGCCGCCCCCGGTCCCCTGGCTGTCATTGACAGTTATCTGTGCTACGTGAGCTGTACTCGACGACTGGCTAGTCCAGGGGACAGGCAATATGACCAAAACGTGAAAGTGACACGCATGATCAAGATACATTATGAAGTATACCTATTTGTTAGAAATTGTGACTGCAAGGGTCGTGGGTAGATCACAAAAGCTTTCTTACTTTACTTTAAAAACCCAACTTATAGTGTCAAGAGAACTTTTCAGCTGTTTTTATAAATGAATATCTGAAATCAAATGTTTTTAATTGATAATAAGATTTTAGGTTCTAATTTTGGTTTAAAGACATTTATTAGAATAGTTAGATACGGGATTGCTACCATGTACCTTACTATTCATGAGCTTTCGATCACGGAATAACATGGTAGCAATCCCGTATCTAACTATTCTAATGATAGTGACCATGAAAATTTAAAAGTAGTCAAAAAATATTATTTTTATTTACTGATTTACAACACCACCGGGCTGTATCGCCTACGACGAATAATAAGCAATTACCAACGAATAATTCAAGACAATCTGCATAACTTGGTGCTGGTTCAACAAACGTATAATAATTATGATGTTGTCCCCAAGCCTACCGCTTATCTCGATGGAAACAAAAAATGCGAGTGTTATCTCCAGTGCAGCACCGGCCGACTTTATTTTATAAGCACGATAATAACAAACGTTTTGCCGCCTTCGCCGACCACAGTGGAGGGAAGAACAGGAAGCTCCTATAGGTAAACCGCTTCATTGAGACTTCGCCTGCGGGGTACAGGGGTGCGGGCGGAAAGACGAGAGCGGGGACTGTAAGGGGTGCGGGCGGCGGGGATACACGAGAGACGAAATTTGCCGCGACAGTTCTTAAGATATGTGACGTCAGAGGTCACAATGGTGGTCGTCAGTGTCGACACTTTATAACATTACATAACATATTGGAAAAAAATATTCGATTTGATACAATTACACCAATGAGAGTGAAATAATTCTAAATATTATCATACAGAGTCGTGGATTTTGATCAATAAATATAATGGAATCTTAAAATAAGATTTATTTTTTGGCAAAATTAAAAACTTCAAATAACATTCGCTGGTAACTTTTGTGACTGTTTTTTGAGTGTATATCTAGTTCATATTCATATCTTGTTCATATTCATATCTAGTTCATATTCCACTGAATTTAGATCATATTTTATTCTAAAATATTCGTATTTATTTAAAGCCTTTATTAAAACACTGCTATTTTACAGTATTAAGCGGTGGCGTTAATGCTAAGAGCATTCTCTTCCTCAGTTATACCTTCCTTAGCATAGAATATATAAAAGTACTACAACTTTAGGTCATGTACAAAGATTGTAACAGGTGCAGGAGAATGATGTGAAAAAGAAATTAAAAAAAAACAAGACAAAAAATACAATAATATAGATTTTGTGTCCGAATATACTGCGACTCATCTTCAGACTTCAATCAGACAGTATTCTCTTGTGTACTTCTGTCAAAGCGTCCGCAACTGTCAACAGATACTATCGCTATCTGTGTAGCGAGCGTACTGAATTTTGAAAAGAATGTGCCTGACGCCCGCACCTCTCACAAACCCCGCTCTCGCCTCCCGCCGCGCCCCTGTACCCCGCAGGCGAGGTCTCAATTTCGCGGTTTACCTATAGCGAGCGTACTGAATTTTGAAAAGAATGTGCCTGCCGCCCGCACCTCTCACAAGCCCCGCTCTCGCCTCCCCCCGCGCCCCTGTACCCCGCAGGCGAGGTCTCAATTTCGCGGTTTACCTATAAGTTATAAAATTCATCATCACATCTTTAAAAGCCTGTAGATGTTTTGAGCTTGCTCTGTCAATTATTTATTTATTTATTGATTACAGGTACACTTACAGATTACAGTCAGACATGCGTAGCTTACATTGATAATACAGTATCAGACTAGACGGCAACCTAAGATTAGTGTACACAACATGATTTATAAACAAACAGATACATTTGAGAAAGTTTAACATACAAGGTAAAGACACAAAAACACAGGTTACACTATTTATTACTGTGTGAGGCAGAGGATGCCTCGGCCCCCAGAATTAGTGAGATTTCTTTCTTAAATGTGGAGAACCTATTGTTGAACACATCGATATCCCAACCACTGCTCATTGTAAGTTCGACACATTCTTGTTATAGGATTATAAAAGGATGTATTGTTTTTATACACATTTAATGCGAAGGTATTAGGTAAACGGGTTCGGTATTGTGTATTTATGCAAATAGAATGGAGGAGATCTGGCGACTCAATCGAAGAATGGATTATTTTATGTAGGCACAGTAAATCATAACGTTTACGACGGGTATACAAAGGGGTCATTTTAAATTCAGTCAGCCTCTCGTAGTAACCTTGCAGCGAGCGACTCAAATTATGTTTACGGCAAAGGAGCTTAGTAAACTTTTTTTGGACTTTTTCTATATTATCTATGTGAATATTGTAAAAAGGACTCCAGACTGGACAGCAATATTCCAATAATACTTCTTACCAAGCTATAGAAGAGAAATATAATAGTCAATGTACCAATGTGCCACAGAATGATACAATATTGAATATTGGTGAAGTAGATTTAGGCCTAAAATTAGGGCTTACTTACAGATAGTTATTGGATATATATCATTCATTTATCACATTTATTAAGTATGAGGCAGGAGAAGTTATTTATTTTCTGGGGGAGCTCAGCTATTTCAACGCGTCTTAATTATTTGTTAGCGCACTGTTTATCATTGTGTCACTAAGTGCTGGTTTCGTGATTGATAGTTAACTTAACTAATGGAGCTGAACTATCGATCACGAAACCGGCCCTAAGTCCTAGTAAGTCATTTCTTCATAAGAAGTTTCTAAATTAAGATAATTGGGTACCAGCCCAATCACGTTTAAGCGACCGAAATAAAATTCTACCTAAACGAAAAATCTATTTGAGTTTTCGTTAGTATAATTATACTTTCAATATTTTGACCAAAACAGATTGATTGAGTCTCGTTATTTAAAACAAATAGTTTTTTTTTGTTTCAGTACATTTCATTGAAAACATAATTCAGTCTCATTCTAGAAAATAATCACAGAAAAATAGCAAATCAAACGAAAACAATGATTTCGTGAAAGTAATTTAAAAAATCTGTTTTTATTTCAAAATTCATTCGATCGATTTAAAGGTCAGACGGCGCCTTACAGTTGTGAACCATTTTTCATAACCTTTTGACACCAATCAGTTCTAATTAGAAAGTCGATATCGCTCGTATGAAGCAAACAGGAAGAGATAAACATGTTTATCAATGAAAACTGCAATCCAAACACGAAGACGGAAAATTATGTTATGTAATGATGTGGACTGAAGTTCACTTGCTGTGAATCACTATCTCAAAAATATATCTCTTGATAGTCATAATAATCAATGTAAAACTGTAGAAATCGCTTTTAATATTTGTGTAATATGAAATTAGAAAAAAAGTCATGTTTTTTATAGTATCCAGGCAGACATTTGGCAAGTAATAATAATATAAGTGATGATAGGGCCTAGGATGGATCATGCCTGAACAGTAATAGCCTATTCACTCTTTTCTTGAATTCGTCCAAATTATAATGGCTAGAAAACACTTCCGCCGTGCTAGCCGTGCGCATGAGAAATGTAGATCTAAACCTATTAGTATTAGATTTTTTAATAAACTAATCTATGCATAAATACAGCCTTGCACAATTACTACCACTAATACGTCTTGATAAAGTTTAAAGGCTACGATAAAAGGTTACCGTTTGGAAACGTAATAAAAAAAATATAGACGTGTATTACGCCGATATTTCAAATAAGAATTCTGATTTGGCAACCAGGCCAGGATCACTGTATCAACGAACCAGACGGTCGTTATCTTCAGTCGCATAATGAGCAACCGATATCAACAACAATAATTCATAAATGACAAGCAGACAATTGCTGATTTAGCCAGTCAGTACTAAATTATATTTTTAGTACCGCATATAACGTTATACTTTTATTGTGGTAAGAATAAAAGAGTTTAAAAAAATATTCAGCCTTTGTATTAACTACCTTAAAAAACACATCCACATTTTTTTTAAACATGATGAGGGAGAGTATAATGTCTCAGCAAGGCAAGTTATTAAGTCTTAAGTTGCAACTGAATAGTATTCTTCTAGTGTAGGGCAGAAAGACATAAAAATATAATTTAAGTAAGTAAGCAGAAGCACAAAGTATATAGAGGTAACAAAAGTAATTCATTGCATAATCATCTATCGCCAATTCTATCCTTATATCTAGCCAGCCAAGAGGTCAAGGAGCTGGCTCGGATAAATGAAGAAAACTCCACCGACAAGAGTATAACTCTTAAATTAAGAAGATCTAGCCAGAAGGTAGTTCACAAGATAAACTAATGAATAATACAGTTAAGGTCTACTCGGAAGTGGTAAGAGACGATGATGATATCGATGAACACAACTGAACGCATTTTTACCAAGTCTCGCTAAGCTTAAAAATTACAGCTTATCTTCAGCTATTACTGAAAGTATGAGGTCAATTTGAGGTTAACCAAATCTGTTACAACTGGATAAGCATTAAAATCGATGTTTTTGTGAGCTCTAGACAAATTGTAATTAATGTGAGAATCGTTTGATTGATTTGTGTTACGTAGCCATATTTATGTGGACTCGAAATCGCCTGATACTCAGGTTATGACCCTTTGGCGACGATAGCGGGGCAGGGGTAGCCAACTGCAGGGTCATGGAGAGTGAAGAATAAACATATTTTTATTATTTATGTTGGTTAAAATACATTATATACATATAAATTTTTGCGTTTATGTGTGGCGGTTGAAATATACCTATAAGAAGACCTATAAGATCTGTAAGAAGCCCTCATGACCTAACTCTCAACAAACACCTATGGGAGTGGCTGAACACCAGCGCTGAGTGGAATTACATCCTATGTCAACCACAAGCTGAGCTATTTTCTATTTCCTTTCTTTTATGCAATAAGTCTCTTATGTGCATGTTTTTGTACCATATTGTAAAGAAGGCAATGAACGTTTATTTATTTACTAGCTGCTTCGGCTAATTTAGTACCGCCGAAAAATGTGCAGTGCACACAAATAAACAAAAATGTTGACCAATCACACCAACACATCTGACACAAGCAATCGTATTAACAACTAGCTTTTGCCCGCGACTTCGTCCGCGTGGAATAGTGACTTCTTTCTCCCGTTTTTTACACATTTACCACTATATCTTTGCTCCTATTGGTCGTAACGTGATTTTATATAGCCTATAGCCTTCCTCGATAACTGGACTATCTAACACAGAATTATTCAATTCGAACCAGTAGTTTCGGAGATTAGCGCGTTCAAACAAACAAACAAACAAACAAACTCTTCAGCTTTATAATATTAGTATAGATTCAAATAGATATCTTCCACTCACCCAACTGAAGTTTTCCATTCTCACTTTCACCTGAAACAAAATGCATTGTATCATTTCCATGTGAACATCGCAGAACATATCTCATTCATACGCATAATGCGCCATACATTTACATGAGCGCACTGAGATGCCAAACCAATGGGCAAGGCTTTTGTATTACCAAGTGAACACCGAAAATTATTAGTGATTCTTGTTTTTGGTCCTCATTTTAAAACATGGCATTATCAATGTAACACAGATTCGTTAATCTGTATCTGTTCAAGCTGCAGGGAAGCTTTTTTAAATGAGTAAAGTATTTTATCTTTTCGGTAAAAAGTTAATAGTTATTTGGTTGCGATGTCACTAGTACGGTGTTGTTCCCGTAACGGGATGTATGCGCTAAAATGTTAAGTTAAATGCGCCTTTGAGAGCCAAAATCTCTTACACCTCGTGTCATCTTTTGTTTCAAGTGACGCCTGATTTCGCATCGTGTGTGTAAGCTATTTTCAATTGGAAGTGGTTACGCGCCAAGGACCTCGATTGTACGTGATGATGCTGAGAGTGGATAATGTATGATTAACTTTTTTATGAATATAAGCATTGGTTTTCTCAGACGTAGGTAGAAACAAAACAAAAAACGAAAATTAAATCCAATATTTATCTTCATCTTACAAAATTACATAATTTTAATAACTAACTGAATTTCTTAGATCACAAATCAGCCCAAAGCCTTTGCTTTGAGCAGCAACGAAAATATTTAAAGAAACGGCATTAATATAAGTCCCAAACATAATTCTGTATTTACTCAACTAGAAATTATGCCAAGAAATTTCGTAGAGGCGTCAAAATTATGCAGAATAATACTGAAACAACAATACTTAAATAGAGTTCACGCCCCGCCGCTCTGTCAATACGAAATATTGACTTGGCATCAAATTATTTGAACTCTAAAATTATATTTACGTTTCTATTTGGTCTGATAAATTTTGAATTCATTTCACGCGTGTTATACCCGGTGGAACGTCACATATTTATAATGGAGAAAGGTCCAGTAGAGTACAATTATCATCGCAAGACGTCAACGTAGACGACGTGGATGTCAGTCTACAGCTGAGACTGAAGTGATTCATCAACGTAACTAAATAGATAAACCGCTTTATTGTGACTTCGCCTGCGACACAGCGGGGCGCAGGGGGAGGCAAGAGCGCGGTGTGTGAGGGGCGCGGGCGTAATTTCGTAAGTGTATGTATGTTTTCATATTTGTATGTATGTTTTTCACTGATTTCTCGAAAACGAGAAGTCATAGCGATTTTTTAGTTAAATCAAGTATATTTTCGCTAAGGGTACAGTGTGTTTCATAAAAATTGGTCCAGTAGTTTTTGAGATAGTAAATTACTAAAAATCATGAAATTAAAATAAATAAACCGCCTTAAAAAACTGACTAAAAAGCTGAAAATAACTTATTCTTAAAAGATGAAATATGAAACCAAAAATTGCGCACGGGCGGGATTCGAACCAGCATCTTTTCTGGCTATCCGGGCCAACTGCTCTTCCAATTGAGCTACCGTGCTGTCGGTCCGACCGCGCGAAATTCTTGGTCTCATTGATACGTCATTGCGTGACGTTAGCGCCATCTATCCGTCTGTTTATGAACAGAATTTCGCGCGGTCGGACCGACAGCACGGTAGCTCAATTGGAAGAGCAGTTGGCCCGGATAGCCAGAAAAGATGCTGGTTCGAATCCCGCCCGTGCGCAATTTTTGGTTTCATATTTCATCTTTTAAGAATAAATTATGACACTGTGAGTGTTAAAAATATTGTAAAACCAATAACTTATTCGTCTTCTATTTAGAAGAAACAAATTCTTTTGGAGTTGGTGCATGATGTCAAGCTTACGTTACGTACACCAACAGTCTACACACATTATACCCAACCTACTAAACCCCGCGGCGTTTCTTCATCGCTTAAGTGGCGAGATCGGCAAAGCCACCTTACACAGTGGTGGTGAGGCTGATGGGAATGACTGGAAGCGCTGAGTCATTCCCATACGGCAACGGTGGAGACGCTTGCAATGCGGGTGGTTGTACCCCCGTACCTGCCACCCGCAGCAGGTCTCCACCAGGAGGGGGCGTAGAGCTGATATATTGTTGACGAGCTCTTCCCCTCCTGCACAGACTCCAAACTTCTTTTGGATTCTTTTTCCTTATAAATAGAAGACGAACGCGTTATTTTAAGCTTCTTAGTCAGTTTTTTGTAGGCGGTTTATTTCTAAAACAGGCCTACTGCACAATCTCACATTTAGTGCTCAAATTATGTTATAATCGTGAAATGAAGACGTTTTAATCAGTCAGGTATCAAACGAATGCCGAGAGTCGCATAACAATGGAATTTTTATTGTGTCTCGTTTACACATACTTGACGAGTTAAGCATATTAGACGGTATCAAAATATCTCATGCCGATTTAATAGCTGGTGAAATTAATACAGACGTTCATTAAAGCTTGCTCCTAGTCTTGATAGTGTATAATATTAATTATTTTCAGTTAAGTACATATTATACAGAACATTATAGTTATCTAACTTCTATAAGTCAATAGCTTTATCTCCATTGCAGTTATAACCAAGATGTTAGGTTACTAGTTGGGCCAAGAAGTTTCGTATGGGGTGTTCCTTTAAAGACGTTAATTTCAATTATGTGAATGGTCATCAGCAGCTCCTCATGGTGCCATGGTTTAAACTATGAACGAAATTTTGATCGATTAATAATGAATGTTTCCTTCCTAATAATATTGATAAAACAGAGCTTTTCTAATCAAACTATGATAATGTCTGAGAATATATTCTCCGGATGTACTAAATTTATTATGTTTAAACCGCAATCATTCTCTGAGGTTAAACGCTATTTCATTTATTATCCTGTAACATCAGGTAGATGATAACAAAATATTATTGAGCAAAATATTAAGTTTGTATGGTGACAAAACACTAAAATTGACTTTCATCATCTTAACTGATTGTTAAAATATATGTAAAAATATTTCCTTCGGATATTGTGAGAGCAATCTCACAACATTGATGATGTCACGCAGCCTACGCGTTAAAAAGCACTTGCAAAATTCAACAGGCTTGTTAATGTGACGGTGGCCGAGTGGTATAGGCATACGCCCGGATAGCATAAGACACGAGGTTCAATTCCTCGTCTGTCACAGGTTCACAGTTGATTTTTACAAGTGCAATTTATATTATTAAGCTTATGCGACCAACAGTTGGCGACTCCTGCGTCGGTATTTTGAATCGGCAGCGCAGGCGCCGTGATTGCTACTGTAGTCACACCACCGTTGTCTTTTAATGTGGTTTTGTTAAGTGTTTATCAATCAAACTGGTCACTAACTACACACCTGGATACAAGTAGGTGACGTTTTTATTAGTTCTCAATTTTAGATCGTAAGTTTTGAATGGGATCAGGGTTAACAGAACATCAGTTAGGCCCAATTTCTTCATCGACACTAATGGAAGAGTTACGTTACCAGCGGTTGAATATTTACGATGGTGTGTGTTTGGAAGAAAAAAATACCATAACTAATGGTCATTGAAATAGCCATTACCTATTTAGACCGACATTGATTCAAAATTGAATTCTTAGTACTATCGAGTGAGCCGCCGCATAATCACCCTCGCTTCGTCTTTTGATTGAAGTGACGCTGTTTTTACGTCGTTTGAGCAAGCGTTTTTGTATTGAAAAGTAGTTAGGCGCCAAAGACCTTGACCGCAGATAATACGAATACATTTTTTAGCGTAGGTATTCAATTTATTTTTGTGATATATTATTATATTATTTTATGCCTGGGCTTTCGCATAATATTGTGAGATCCATAGTTACCATTCGCATATTACACATTTTAATGGCTCAATTTCGTAATTGCCAACTCCTCCACCTGTGCAGATGTGTCTAATCCATAACGCTACGAAGATATATTGGATTACCTAAACTATATACTTAACTTTGCTCGGTACATAGATATCAAGTACAGGTGTGGCCTGAGGAGCAAAAATTAAAATATAGGCACTTAAGTTTTCATTTTTTTTATCTAAGAAAAGAATTCGAACCAGCAATGTATTAACAAACAATAAATGAGAACACATAGAACTTGACATTGTCATTTACAGAGGTACAATGAGTTAGGGATATTGTATATTCATTAGGGATTATAACTTTTGATTACTATTTTGGAAATGACATAATAAACTATGACCAGGTATTGCGATCCAACTTAATCCGTTCAATTCCAAGGCAGTTCAATTCCCACTCAGTGTAAACGAATATTATCAATATAATAATGTTATCATATTACTACAATGGTATGAATATTAATATAATTATTGTTACTTATAATATAGTAATATTATCAATATAATGCGAAATTGCAATAAGAATTGCTAATTTCACAGTAAAGCAGAGCTGTTTAACTGTCAAAACTGCATCGCAATACGCACCCAGGTCAAGCTTGCTACGTATACCCTGTAGAATCATTGATAAAAATGTTTGATCCAATCAAAGGCCACACGCTGTATAATATAATATTTTATAATAACAACAATCATATATCAAATAACAGTTAAAGATTTATTGTCATACTTGGTACACCCTATGTATTATTTATTATTATTAGTAATTGACTTATTGATGAAGCTTTCATGAACGTAGTACGAAAATAAGTAAGAGAAAACTGAATAATTAAATGGGTAAGCAACTAAATATCACGGGATTTTATGCAACTTTCAATTGTTTATAAGGTAAAAAATGGTATTTATGGTATGAAGGTAAATACCAATGCAACAAAGTTTAAAATCTTATAAATGTGTTTTCTTGGACATTCTTATATTAACAGTGAGTGAAGGTAACTTCATCTATACTAATATTATAAAGCTCAAGAGTTTGTTTGTTTGTTTGTTTGTTTGTTTGTTTGTTTGAACGCGCTAATCTCCGAAACTACTGGTTCAAATTCAATAGTTCTTTTTGTGTTGGATAGTCCAGTTATCGAGGAAGGCTATAGGCTATATAACATCACGCTACGACCAATAGGAGCAAAGATATAGTGGTAAATGTGTAAAAAACGGGAGAAAGAAGTCACTATTCCACGCGGACGAAGTCGCGGGCAAAAGCTAGTAAATAATATATACAAAAATAATTTGTAATAAAAAACTGTATCAATCCATAAGTTCTTGAAACAAACATATGAATCTTTATCTATTGAGTAGGCGCGGCCTAACGAAAACTTATAGATAACGATGTTATTCTTTTGATAACTTTATTAATAAAACTTTATGAGCTATGACAAAGTTTGGGATGATTGCAAAACATGCCTACTGTCAATAATTATCTGTTGGAGAAATGAGGGTCAGCAGATTGTGTAATATTTGTAATGTATTTAATGGAGTGGGTTCATTTTGTAAAAGAACATTACTATCGCATTCTTAAAGATGAAATAAGAAACCAAAAATTGCGCACGGGCGGGACTCGAACCAGCATCTTTCTGGCTTACCGATGATGCTGCTTCGATGAAGAATGAAGATGCTGGTTCGAGTCCCGCCCGTGCGCAATTTTTGGTTTCCTATTTCATCTTTAAGAATTCAAATATGACACTGTGAGTGTTTAAGAAATATTCTAAAAATATTACTATCGCATCTAAAATTTAATAAATATTTTGAAAGTTTTTTTACCAAATAATAAAATATTGTTAAATAAGAGTAAATTTGTATTAAACTTTTTGATAGTGTGTTAATATTATAAAATATGACTAAGGTTTTAAAAACGTGTTCGTTTCCATGCTAAGAATTAAAAAAAGAAAAGAAAAACTTACTAAAGAAATAACACCCAAATGTAACTCCTTTTGACAAGCAAATAAAATCGTGCATTTATTCATTTTAAGTTTTGTTTCGGACTCTGTGAAACCTAATAAACAACAATGAATAGAGTTGAGACCAAGAGTTGAGATCACCAGGATAAAGCCTGTTTACTCTGTTCCTAAAAAAATTATTCATCAAAATACCACAGAATATATAATAGTAAAATACTTTTAAATCACTCACTATAACTGGGTATACATTTATTGTACTCAAACAAATTAAAACTAACTAAGACATGTATTGCTAAAAATACACTTTATTAAATCGACCTATTTATAAACGAAGAACTTGCTGCAAGGTGGCGATGATACTGGCTGGGTTGCCGTGTTGGGTAGCAATGCTAATCTAGCGGTTCGCTAGTGTTACATAAATAGAATATTTAACTTTTTGCTAGTCCTCTCAAACGCACTTTTCATTCATTCACTCTTCTTGCAGTGAACGAAACGCAAACCACGCTCACGGACGTGGAAGCAGGAGCATCCCAATGCGACAGCGAAGACAAATGTGACCCTGACTCCAGAAACGGCAACAGGAGGATACTGCAGAGGATCGAGACCGTTCCTGATATCAAGAAGGACACGTCGGGGATCACCACACAGTATATTGCTGCTGGGATCGGTAAGATTTATGTTTTTTGTTTTATTTAAATTTTAATAGCATGTTGTTTCTCTTGAACTGGTTACTCTGAAGATGGGTATCAGGTATGGAATTGTTTAAAGCAATCGAATTCATTTGACTGTTCAAAACTTACGATATGATCTGTCAAACGGCAAAGAAATAAAGGTTTGACAGATCATATCGTACGTTTTGAACTGTCAAATGAATACGATTGCTTTACACGATTACCCCTCTGGGCTATTATGTTTCATACGGCCTGTTTCACAATTTCTTTATAAGTTCTGGTTACCATACAAAGTCTAATACGTTACGAAATGACGTTATTTGTTTGAATTATTCGTTGGTTAGAGCTTACTTGACAGTAAAACTACATATTTTTTTTCTTCGTCTTTCTCTTACACGCTAAAATATTTTGACATATTTTTATTGCTTTTGTTTATTGTTTAGTTTATATAAATAATTTCTAATAATTTTCAGTGAATCTAGGCGCGTTTGCTGCTGGTGCCTGCATAGCGTGGTCATCGTCAGGCCTACCTTTATTACATCCGCTGTATTCTTCAGATGTAAGTTCTTAAGCATATTTTTTTACAGATTTTATTCGTCGAGAGTTAACATTAATAAGTAAAAGCTCCCTCAGCGTAAGGGAAGCACTTGTATTTTAATCGACTCTGTCATATGTCATATGTGTGTTTGTTACTCCTTTACGCACAAACTACTGGATGTATTTTGATGAAACTTTACAATAATATAGCTCATACATTTAATTATCAAATAGGTCCGATCATTTACGTAAATAAAGCCGCGGGGTACCGCTAGTAGTTTAAAAGTAACTACATACTACATACTGAACACTGAATATGACCTCCTACACTGACCGTCCCTACCATTTCACCTGGGTGCGTATTGCGATGCAGCTTATTACGGTTCAATAACTATCCAATAACTAGACACTTCAATTGCGACTCACCTGGTTGAGTCGCTAATTTGGTATTGTGATGGAACTTGAAAAACAATAAAAGTATTTCTATTTCACTCACTCGTATGGTGCTGTCCTATGCTGACCTGCTGAATAGATTATCTAACTCTTTTTCTCATATAGCGTTGTCTCATGATCGATTCTGATTTAATATTATCATTCATTAAGTTGACGTTCCGAGTTTGTCAAATCAGAGTTGAATCCCTTTGTGTAAATCTTATAAATTAGCATGCCGAAAATTATTGTGCTTAGCCATAACGAATTTAGACTTAAGAAGTGTTATGTTGATAGTAATTTACTTAAAATATTTCCCGCATGTGACTGAGTCGCAATTAATTCCCAATGACGGTAAACAACGCCATCTAGGGACGAGTACACTTTGCACTAGACATCTAGTGTCGAGTAGTGGAAACATTTTTTTTGTTAACCATTAGTCTGTTAAAGACCGTCCGTCCACCTGCCTGTGAATTGTGATACAATCGTATACCAATGAAACGTATGGAATAGAAAATAATGATTGATAATAATAAAATAAAAAAATTAAACAAATAACACATTCGATTATAATTAAACTAAATTAGAGTCAATTCTAGCCAATGTAAGTCTTGGCTTGAATGTGTTAAAAAATAGTTTTCTTATAATAATTTGGCGAGGACTATCGGCCGTTTAAAAATATTTGATTCGAAAAATTATATGAATTCATAATAATATTTTTGTATTTATTTTAAATGTCCGAGTAGTATCCGTAAGACTACATCTTATGGTCAAAAGGTTAAATTTGATCAAAGACAATTTTCGGTCATCATTCACTTTTCCAGCCAACCAACAAAATAAAGTGAAAAGTTAGTTCGCAATACCAATTTTTCACAGAGTCGCAATTGAGCCGTTTGGTTTTTAGCGTATAAGAAAGCAATTAAGATGACTCTTATTGGTAAATAAAAGCCACCCAGTGGCCAATTGGCCATTGGCTACCGACTCACTTGCTATGGGGTGGTTGACAAACGACCCAGTGGCTCATTGGCCAATAAAATTACATTTCAATATGAAGTTTGACAAAGTCAAGAAAACCTTACTATAAAATAATGCTGGACATTGACGCTCAGATTTTCACGTCAGTACTGACATCCGTCTTTGATCGTAAAGAAGTGAACTCTAGGTTTTTTGTGGCTATCATAATATATCCGGTATTTTTACACAACGAAGACAGGGAAAAACTGAAATGCCGGAGAGACGCCAGAGAGTGGGGAAATCTAGTTTCCATACAATCATCTTGGATGACGCTAATTTGCTAAATCGCTAAAACGAATGATGAAGACTGATGCAAAAACTGACCGTTAGTGTCCAGCTTCAATGACATGACATTTTATTTTAGAAAGTTTTATTAACGAAATAAACATATTTGTGCTCTTGATATCTCTAACCCAGCCTTAAGAATTGTACATAAGCCGGAGTATTGTACATAGCATCATAGTGAGATTCCTAAACAGAGAAAGTGAAATAATATCTATCTGACACTGAAGAAAAAATCAATCACCAAAACTTCTAAAATGGAATCTTATTACAATAAAACATAAGTGATGGTAAATCGGATCCCCATTCAGTAACAATTAATGGATTCAAATGTGGATTGAATTTGGACTTTGGAGGTGTTTTTAGTGATGCATTATAATGTTTACGGAGTATTGTGGAACCGAAGTGTTAGAACATAGGTACTTAAACAGTATATTTTAACTTAAAAGTAAAGACAATTTTATGATACTAAAGCATTTTATTGTAAGAAGTTATACACAGTTTACACAGTTCCTTTATATTCCTATATGATTACTATTTACATATCTATTATGTCGGTAAGTTTATACTTAAAGCTTGTGCTTTGGTTAATGGTGTTTTTTGCAATAATAATGAATTGGAGCACTTTCACGAACTGAAAAAAGCAATTGGATTCTTTTTGTCGTTTACTATCATAGGTGCTCGAAACTCCATTATGCAGTATACTTTGTCTAGCAGCAAGTTCTTGCTATTGACAACGGGCATTGAAATCACTCTTACTAATCTGTGATACTGATAATGTGTATTTTAGTTTATTTACATAAAATCAACAATATTTTGGTTTATTATCGATTTCGTAAACTGTCACAACAACCAACACCAAATGACAGTAAGAAGGTACTACAAAAGAGAAAGATAGACATTTTTTTGGTTTATGATTTTAAAGTAAGATGCACACAACGTACATAAACTTTAGTCATAACTTCTTTAAGTATGTAAAAAAGGCAGTTGAGTGGCCTTTTTTACAAACTTAAAGAACAGTTAGTTAAAGACTTAGTTCCTGTCTATTATGGATAAGTGTCATAGGCCCTTTTAAATATATTTTGTCCAAATTCAATCCTTCGTTACCTATACATATTTTATAGTGAGTTAAGTAGCGAAAAGTAAAAAAAGAGTTCATATTTAAATAGGTATACGCTTGGGCACTCTGAGTCAAAAGGGCTCTGCATTTTATGCAAGATTATAGTTACTTATTAATATTACTAAGCCAACGCAGAAAGTGTTGCAATGTGCATTACATAGGATAGTACATTGCTTGTTAAAAATTACTTATGTCGTTTAATAAAATGCCAAGCAATGATCTGAACCTTTTGTAACTATAAATAGTAACTAATACTGAGAATAATTTTATCCAAGAACATCACTTTCGTGTTTGTTGGCTTGCACCTGAACTTTAAGGGCCCAAAGTAGAAGAGTTCACTTCTTTCCGAGGATGAAGTGGGGCGAGTCATGTCTTATATCACTGGAGTAGCCGAAATACTGTTATAAGATAGCTCTCATGTATGTATGAAAGAAAACTACTATAGACTGAATTTACTGCATGTGTACTCTGCCTAATGTCGAAATTGATAATTTTAAGTCTTATTTGCAAGGAGGTTTGGGGAAAAGAGTTTGTATCTTCTAGGTGGTTATGGTAATATATTTGGCAGTATTATTTGGTAATGTGACCCACTGTGTAACGTTTCCAAACCTCATTCCGCCAATAAGACTTAATTACCACTTCTCTTGTCCAATAGCAGTAACAAAAAGTATGAATCAACCAATAATATTAACTGAATGAGTGAAGTGAAATGCATTAGTGATCGATTATACTTTCGATTTAAAGTTAAATCGCTGTCAGAAAAGTTGACTCGGAGTTGAACCGGAATTGGTTAAAAATATGACATCGCAATACGAATTTTGCTAATCTACTCAAAAACGAACCAGCCAAACCGTCAAAACTGGATCGCAATACGCCCCCTGATCCCTTTTACAAAAGTGCGGTTTCGGTGATTTATAATTATGTAATAATAGGTACAGTCACGTTCGATATCATAATTGTTTACAAAGGACGGATATTAAATATTTCTAAGATCTCATTTTGTTCACTAGTCTAGTGATACATTAAATTTGTATTGTAAACAGTTGTCATCCATGCATAGTTGTAAAACCAAAGTAGTAAAACTACAAAGATGGGTTAAAGTAGCAGCTTCTTATTTAAAGAACATCATAAAAAACCAAACGCGAGAACACAAAAAAGCGTGGGAAACTTTACAAAAATGTTCCGAACAAAAAGCCGAGCAACATTTACTTTCTGTACCCGAGTGTACGTCAAAGCAAGTTGACCACTCTCCGCCGTAATCCCCTTACACACAAAGGCAGTAACCACTTATGATGTGGACTGTACGGGCTGGGGCGTCCATAAATAATGTTTTCATTAGGACTCGCCGATAAATTAAGCTGGTGGCTGGAGCTTGTCCGCACTTTGGGTGGACAGACGCGCGGTTGAAGAGCTAGACAAATATAAAAACACACGCGAAATATTATGTGATATTTGAATGCGGAATGTGACAATGGCATAATGCTATGACTCGCTTTAACATAGCTAGATGTGATTACATCCTTGTCGGTATTATTTATCCGCATTTCTGCCGCAAGCGAATGCGTTGGTGTACTAGCGGCGTAGGAGCTCAGATACAAATGGGTTTTCCGAAAATTGATTTATTTCTGAATTACTCGATTCCACATTTCTACTCAATTTGAAAAAAATATTATACGCGATTGATCGCTAACAAAAGACTCGCCCCAAATACTGTTTTAGGAAAAGTACTTAGATTTTCATGAAGACTTTATGGCATTTAATAGTTCCATACCACAGCACGCATCCACCGTGATAACAATTAAATTTTCAATCAATTTGTATTGTGTCTCTGTGAAGTGTGGCTGCAAATGGTTACAATGTGAACTATCGTCATAGATTCAGTTTTGAATCACCTTTCCAGAACCTATTGCTATTTTTTGTGAGCAATAAGGAGTTTCTATACATATATATTTTATACTTTTAAAGCTCTGAACAAAGCGTTCCAAACGCTCGTCTAAGCATTCTCAGCAAAAGCGTGAAAGTCGTCAGTTGATGAATCTTAAACACAGCGGCTACAAGTTTGTTTTAAATTAAATTCCACCGTCTAAAAAGTCTGCGAAATCTCTTGTTTCCATCTAAAATTAACTGCAGACGATTCGCAACCCGAAGGCTTTTAAAACTTTGTGATTTTTTCTCTGAATTCTTGGCTAAATTAAATTTTAAAATCTATCATTCAAGCGAACAAAACATTTATAAATGGCACCGCTTTAAAGTGATTATAGTTGATTTGATTTAAAATGCATTTGAAAGGTTATTTGCTGATGAATAATTTCTAATTTTAGAATTGTGTAAACATGGGCGTTTGATTTGCTGGGATAATAATAACTTACGAATATTGAAATATGAAAATTTAATGTAAATCAATGATAAAACAAAATTATCTTTCATGGTAATTTTATCAGCGTATAATTTTCGTATTATTCTGAAAAGTATTTTTCATGCAAGTTAAGTGCAATTTTGACATACCTACCTGTCACAGAGTCACGATTGCTTTTTACAATTGAAATTTATACCTACCTGGCTAAAACAATCAAAACTAAGAACTGTCGATTAATACATCAATGGATACAAATGCTGTACTAACTAACTAACTAATTAGGTAATTATTTTTTAACATTCACATCTGATGTACCTATTAGTATAAATAAGCACAATATGACTGCGTAAAGTTGGTAAATAGATTTTTGTAGGTATTTTATACATTTTGACCCAGTAAAAACGTCCCGTAAATATAAATACAGCCCAAACTAGCGGATATTACTATAGGTATACAAACTTGCTGGCGAAGCCACAGAGCAAACGTATCAATATACTAATAATATATAATTGGTGAGGTTTGTGAGCCGGGGTGCGACAAATAAGAACAGCAGGCAGTTTGAAGATTAATGTTATAATTTAATGCTGAGATAGTACAAAGTAGAATTTGATTGCGTACACCTCTTAGAATAAATGTCAAACGTATGTGTTTGTCGATGCCTGGAGACCGAATGGCCGAGCAATGAACGCGGGGCCCCCCGCCCGCATCGTCGCGCCGCAGGCGCTGGAACAGGTGTGCGTCGACTGTAGGCACGAAGTCTACATGTGTGTGTGCGTTAACAAACTGCCGCCCTTGGAACATTCTGTTCCAATATAGGAAGAGGGCAGAGCCGATTGAAGGCTCTTCTCATTGTTCCTGTTGTAGTCTGGACGTCCGCCACTCGGATGACACCATCAGCGCCAGGGAAGACAGCTTTCACTCGACCCAGCAGCCATCTGTTGGGTGGCAGGCGATCATCTTTGATGAGGACCATCTCACCCATCTTTGGTTGTCCGCCATCCTTGCGCCATTTGCTTCTTTTCTGTAATTCTGTAATATATTCTGTGTAGTAGCGATTCCAGAAATGAGCCTTTATTAGCTGGGTCCTCGCGTATCTTGTCAGACTATTAATCTGACCGTCACGTACCTGGGGAGCAGGCGACATCGTTAAAGTACGTCCAATCAAAAAATGCGCGGGTGTTATAGATAGTGCCATCCACGAAGGCGCGCCCCACTCTTTTTTTGATTGAGGAACACGTGACACGTGACACGGTGACACGCGTGTCAGTTGCGAGCCGGCCGTCTTTCAAAAATTCAGGCTCGTCACGAAAGTGGCTCTACTTAAATTATTTTTAAAATGTCAAGGAAAGCCCAGTGTGTTGTACTAAAAAATAAACCTGGTATAATCTTCTGTCATTGTTAAATTTACTTAAAGAATTATAATGGTAACTTAAACACCAAAATCAATTTTAAATAAAAAAAACCATGTGGTACTTATAATATTACCGGGATGTACTTTATTGGAGAAGGCTATTAAACATCACGCTAGGACCTACGTGTACAAAGAAAAAACAATTCACGCGTATGAAGTCCCGGTTCACCTATATTTCTCTTATAAAGACACTTTTAAATATTTTTTTAAATGTTATAAACGTTCTTATATATTTCGATTACGTCAATAGTAAAAATGTTACTGGTGCAATTTAAAAAAAAATATTACTCGTCTAGTAGCTAACCATACCCACTTAAAACTATATCTAAGTTGAGTATATTTCCCTTTGAGTGTATTTTTTGCAGTGTGCTTGTCATTCATAAGTCATTATGATGTTCGAAATTCAATTCAAATGTTGGAAAAAGCTTGCACACATGTACTATAAACGATTTGGACGAGTGGAGGGGCGCGCCTTCGTGGATGGCACTATCTATAATGGGATCAAATCGGAGGGATCATTTGAAAGTGGAGTAAGAGGTCTAGAATTTAATATTGCTTCAATTTCGATGAGAACTGAATTTAATTCCTCATAAGTGAGATGAGTCATTGATAAAACTCTTCGTAAGTGGTATTTTATTGATTTAACGGAACTTTCGGCCAGTCCGTTGAAGTGGGGGCTATAAACGGGACAGAACTTGAATATAATTCCCTTTTCAGCTGAATATGAAACAATGTTATCGAAATTATTTTTAATGAATTTAGTCATATCGTTATATGCGCCTACGAAATTCGTGCCGTTATCGGACAATATAACGGCAGGCTTGCCTCTGCGAGCAATGAATCGATTCAGTGCTGATAAGAAGCCTTGTGAAGTTAGATCGGTGACAAGCTCGATGTGTACTGCACGAACTGCCAAACAAACAAATATACATAAGTATGATTTTAAGAGCTTGCAGCCTCTGCCTTTCCTGTCGGCTATCAGAACTGGTCCGGCATAGTCCACAGCTGTGTTATGAAAAGGGTGTTCTAAATGAAGCCTTTCTGAAGGGAGATTGCCCATAATAGGTTGATAAGTTTTGCCTGAAAATCTACAGCACTTCACACAATCTCGTGTTATTTTTCTAGTTAAATTACGTCCGTTTATAATCCAAAATTTGTGCCTTAAATTTGCTAGTAAAAGCTGTGGGCCTGCATGTAATAAAATAATGTGATAGTGTGAAACGAGTAATTTAGTAACATTGTGCGAAGCGTGCAACAATATTGGATGTTTTGTATCTAGATCGTAATTAGAATTAGTCAGTCTTCCTCCCACTCTCATTAAATCTTTCTCGTCTAAAAATGGATTCAGACTAAGTAGTTTGACTTTAGAAGGCAAGGATTCGCCCTTTTTTAAAATTGAATATTGTTTACAAAACATATCTTGCTGCACTATTCGACAAAGTGTTTGTGTAGCGAAATCAAGTTCCGATGTCGTAATTGGACCCGTGATTTTATTACTTGGATTTTGACAGTTATGTATAAATCTTTTTAAATAAGCTGTAATGCGTTGTAATTTTCTATAATTTGAATATTTATTTGTAAAATCATTTTCATGCGGTTCTATGGCTGACAAATGACATTGGAACTTTGTTTCAGGTAAGTGATCGATTTTTATGTTTTGAGGTTGTGGAGGTATTAGTATTTCCTTTTCGTGAAGGAAAGGAGGACCTCCCCACCACAAAATGGAGTTTTTAAGCTGAGACGCGTTTAGACCTCGCGATCCTATGTCGGCCGGGTTAGACCCTGTGGGTACATAGTTCCATGAGGAAGGTTCAGAGTTCAGTGTGATTTCACTTATTCGATTGTAAACAAATTGTTTGAGTTTTGATTTGCTACATGTTTTTATCCAACCAAGTACAATGGTTGAATCACACCAAAAATGTTTTGAATTAATTACCAAACGCAAAGAACTCTCAACCTTTTTGTATAAATGAGTAGCTAGAAGAGCTCCCATTAGTTCGAGTCTAGGTGTAGTTAGTTTTTGCTTTAATGGAGCCACCCTGCTTTTTGCTAATAATAAATGAACCATGACATTGCCATTGTTTGAAATTGAGCGTATATAAACGCATGCTGAATAGGCTTTTATTGAAGCATCACTAAAAATATGCAGTTCGATTTGAATTGCTTTATCACTGATAACACAGCGTGGTATTTTAATTTTATTCAACTCAGGTAGATATTGAATGAAATAATTCCACTGAGATTGAATTTCAGAAGGTAATGGTTCGTCCCATGCAATATTTTTGGCCCAGAGTGTTTGTAGTATGAGTTTGGCCTGTAACATGCATGGGTTAATAAGACCTAGAGGGTCAAATACCTGAGCGATTGAAGCCAAGATAGAACGTTTGTTTATTTGTGATTGTGAGTTTTGTGTTTGTGTTGATGAAAATAACAATATGTCTTCCTTACATGCCCACTGTAAACCTAATGTTTTCGTATGTTCATTTTTACTCAAATTAACTAAATCATTGTCATTTTCACCAACAATTTTATTTAAGAATCTGTGGAATGTTTGTATGCCATTTACGCAAATGAAAATGAGCACCGCTTAGTTCGTGAATTACTCCTTTGCATATTTGAATTAATTTTGAATAGTCTGAATGACCTGTTACCAAGTCATCAGCGTAAAAATCGGATAAGATTGTTTCCCTTACATTCTTATCTGTGCAGTCAAGGCCAAGCTGTACAAGACATCGAAAAGCTAAAAATGGTGATGCAGACATTCCGTAAGTTATTGTGTTGAGTTTGTATTGTTTGATGTCTTGTGTAGGATCCGATCGCCATAAAATTTGCTGTAAGCTGCGTTGATTTTCAGCTACTAATATTTGTCGATACATTTTTTCAATGTCCGCAGTTACAACAAACTTATGCTGGCGAAAACGTATCAAAATGCTTATTAAATCGTCTTGTATAGTAGGACCTACATGTTGAATGTCGTTTAATGACTTGCCTGTACTTGTGACTGCAGAGGCGTCGAAGACTGCTCTTAATTTTGTTGTAAGGCTGTCCTCTCGCAACACCCCATGATGTGGTAAGAAATATGAAATTTCTGTGTCTGAAGGATTTGTGTTTTCTGTCATGTGACCTAATGAAATGTATTCGTTCATGAATGATACGTAACTTTGTTTGAATGTAGGATTGCGTTTGAATTTGCGTTCTAAAGCTTGTAATCTGTTACGAGCTTGTTCGAATGAATCACCTAGACAGCTAGGCGATTCTTTGAATGGTATGGTGACCATGAATCTGCCGTCTGATTGACGAACAGTTGTTTTCGTGAAATTCGATTCGCATTCGCTATCATCTATTAGAGGGTTTTTTGGAATGGTGTCTACTGATTCCAATTTGAAAAACTGATCGAGCTTTGTTTCGAGCTCAGTATCTTGAATGAAATTGCAGTGAACTGTATTTTGATTGTAATTTGAGTCTCTCACATAGCCAGAGACTATCCAACCGAGCATTGTTTCAGCTAGGATTGGTTTGTTTTTACCTAACGGTATTCTTTTATTAGATAAAACTTGCCAAAACAAGTCAGCGCCGAGCAACATCTGCACTTCTGACGGAGTATTGAATTGAGGATCCGCGAGGTGGATGTGTGGCGGTATTTGGATGTGATCTATATTGATCGAATTAGTAGGTATTAACTGCGTGATTTGAGGCACTATAAAACAGTTAACCCTTGCGGTGTAACCGCTGTTTGTGAGTGACGATATCGTGACATCGCATCTCTTAGAAATGTTTGAACATTGATTATTTAATCCTTGAATGGATATAGAAGTGGAAGTGAATGGAATTTGTAATTGTTTTTGTAAACTTTCGACAATGAAACTACTTGTACTACCGCAATCTAATAATGCTCTGATTTTGTGTAATTGCCCATTGTTATCTTTGATATGAATTTGAACAGTGGATAGTAATACCTGCCCTGAATGCATTGTAGAAAGTGTAATGTTATTTAATTGATTTGTTTGAGAACTTGATTCGGTCTGGCTTTGATCTTGCATTGCAGGTAGTACTACGCACTCCTTTTGTTTATGAGGTTGTGATTGTGTATTTTGTTTATCTAAATATAGCATAGTGTTGTGCTTTCGAGAACATAATTTGCATGCTCCATATTTGCATCGTTTTTCATCATGACCACTACGTAAACAATTCATGCATAGATTTAATTGTTTAACTTTTTCAATACGCGCTTCTATTGGTAATTGTTTGAACTTCGAGCAATAATATATTGAATGCGACATTTTGCAAACTCGGCATGGAAATTGTGTTTGTTGTGTAGTTGCTGGGTTAGCTATGAATGTTTTTGGCCTAACGTGTGTAATGTCACTGTGTCTGCGTAATGGTTGTCTGTGTTTTTCATCCATTGTTTCCAGTAAGTCAGCCCGATTTTTTAAGAAATCATTAAAGTCGTCTAACGTGGGCAATTCCTTTATTGTATTTATATGTGACTCCCAATCACGGATTGTGGCCGGGTCTAGCTTGTTGGATACAATATGTATAATGAGAATGTCCCAATGTTCTGTAGGTACATTCAATGACTTTAGGGATCGTAAATTTTTATTGACTACATCGATTGTATTACGCAAGGCCTTTGCGGATTCCTTGGTAATGAGCTCAATATTGAATAGAGCTTGCACATGATTATTTATAAGAATACGATTATTATTGTAACGATTACACAAAAGATCCCAAGCAACATTGTAATTTTCAGATGAAAAATCTAAAGATTGAATGATTAGAGCTGCACTGTCTCTTAAAGAGGCACGTAAGTAGTGGAATTTGTGGATATTTGGTATGGATGAATTTTCGTGAATGAGTGATGTGTATGTTTCGCGATATTCTAACCAGTCCTGATAACGGCCAGAGAAAGTAGGTAAATTGATTGTGGGTAATTTAATGTTTGGTAAAGCACTTGCCACATTCGAACCTGCCACCGACGCGAAGTCATTGCCCCCAGAAGCAAGGCCGCCGTCCGCCGCGTGTCTGCTCAGCAGATCCTGTGCTGCGGATTTGGTGCTGAAGTAGGAGCTCTCGAAGTTCTCGCGCTCGGTGAACTCGGCATCTGGAATGTCGTTGGCATTTTCTATCTGAGTTTGGTTTGCATCGAATTCATCGTACAAAGCCTGAATTTTTGCAAGGCGTGTATTTAATTCGTGAATCTGTAAGCTACTAAGTTCCTTGCAAGCTAAAAGCGGTTGAAGGTATGATTTGAAAATGGTAAGCTTTGCTTTTTGTGAGGCTCTGACCTTCTTGAATAATTTAAGATCTTCGCCCATTGTAAAACTGAACTTTAAATGAAGTGAAAGAAATGTAAAAAAAATATTAAGCTTAAAAATAATTCAGCTGAAAGTGAAAATTCAATGAAAATGGTATGAAATTTAAATTGAAACTTGTGAAATTAGAAAATAAGTGGATAGAACGATACTTAAAATGAGAAAGGAAGTGCACTGAAGCGAAAAGAGGCTATGCATGCGCTTGCCACGTGCACATGCGCAGTGCGGTTTTTGACCTTGCTAGCGGTCAAGCGAGCGCGCGACCGACCCGCGCTTTCGTGACGCTCGGGATCGATGTTTACTGGAATTTGAAATAAATTGCACTGGATTATTCTTGTAAAAAAAAAGAAATGTTTTACGAAATTGTTAATAAAGAAGGCTAATAATTAAATCTAGAAACCTCTTGAAATAGGTAGGGAAACCTTTTTAATTAATTAGAAATGAAAAGGTTGGATTTAAATTATTTGGAATGATTTTACGTGTGATAAAAAGGTAGGTTAGGAAGGAATTGCGCTTTGCTTGGAACGAACTCACAATGCTCTGTCCTCGGTAATCTTCGTAATCTCGCCTTTTTTGCTGAAAATTCTGGACCGTTATTTTCCTTCTCTCGATCTTGACTGGCGTAATTGTATACTCGTCTTGTCTCGACGATTTTGGACTGCCACGCCGCCACGTAGTTGCCGCGCGATGCCCTTGCCGTGTCCTCCTCACCGATGCGTCCTTGGCCGCCGTGCTGTTACCAGCCGCTCCAATTTCGCATCCGGCTCGAATCTTGGTGAGGTTTGTGAGCCGGGGTGCGACAAATAAGAACAGCAGGCAGTTTGAAGATGAATTTTATATTTGAATGCTGAGATAGTACAAAGTAGAATTTGATTGCGTACACCTCTTAGAATAAATGTCAAACGTATGTGTTTGTCGACGCCTGGAGACCGAATGGCCGAGCAATGAACGCGGGGCCCCCCGCCCGCATCGTCGCGCCGCAGGCGCTGGAACAGGTGTGCGTCGACTGTAGGCACGAAGTCTACATGTGTGTGTGCGTTAACAATAATACTTTATTTGTTAAAGAATAGTAAAGGTTCAAGTGAACCTTTTACTGCAGTATAGAAGTAGTCCTACATAAATACTATTATAAAGGCGAAAGTTTGTAAGTATGGATGTATGGATGTATGGATGTTTGTTACTCTTTCACGTAAAAACTACTGAATGGATTTGAATGAAACTTTACCACAATATAGCTTATACATCAGAATAACATATAGGCTACAATTTTTGAGGTTTCTAATGTGAGGTCGTAAAAAACACATTTTTTGCGCTACTAGACGGGACGAACCTGAAGTCCACGCGAACGAAGTCGCGGGCAAAAGCTAGTAATTTTATAAAATTACGTACAATTCTGTGTGAATCACCAGAAACATGTTTAATAGTAAAGAAAAAGACCGCTAACCTACCGCGATGTAGGATATACGAGTAATCCGAGAAAGACAGTCCAATAACATTTGCTTACGATTGAATGTCACTCAGTCTATTACCAAGTCTGTAGTCTGTGCTGACTAGTGACTGATTTTTCACTATAAATGTCTGAGCCAACGTGCCATACCATGACCATGCTAGGAGCGTATCAGACACGAAAAACAACACGATACGCTCTACTCTGTTTAACCTTTATATGGAGCGAGTTCTGACACACTCCGTGCATGCATAATACGCAATGGTGTTGGTCGGTGACGGAACGGTCTAATGGGCACAGTAACAAAGTTTTCAATACAAAGAATATCATTTAGCCCGACAAGTTACTAGTACGGTCTGTCACGGTCGGTGTAGTAGGCAGGCTTATATAAGGTTAAATCATTTTAAGTGATAATATTTTAACAGTGGCTTTTTATACATCATAGAAACAGGACACTATTATTATTTTTTGGAAAATCGAGATTTTAATTTTTATTATTTTCTTTAACATAGACAATATCATTTTTTAAAACAGCACCCTGACAATTTAAAAAGTTATCTACGTCATCGGTTTCGCCTCTCTCAATTCAATGCCCAAACCGTCTTTTCCTCTAATCTTAGCCTTAATTAATAAAAAAAATTAAATCTGAAAAAAAATATATTACCTTCGTCTCAAATTTTCTCAAAAACTAACGGATAAAAACCTAAAGTGTCTTCTACAAAAACTTATTTATCTACTGTGCAGAATCGGTCCTTTAAAAATTATCACTTAAAACGAGGTGACCTTAATGTAGTAGGCAGAAACCTTGTATTGAAAATGTACTGGCCTTTCTATTTGCACAAACAACAGTCACAGCAACTAACATATAAGGCTAATTACTCATCGCAAACAGACAACTCTGCTGTAAGTAGACAAATAGGCTAGAAGTTTCCCAAGTACCCCCCTCCCCCTCCCCTCTGTCTGCGGTAATGTAGTTGTTTTAGTAGTTGGAACTTCGAGTTATGCGATGTGATATTAGTGAATAGCGAGTTATATTGCTTGTAATTGAAGTTCTAAGTAGTAGCAATGAGACGATACGAGATGTTTGATATAACTATTATGAGCATGTTTTAGAAGTATAATTAAATGAACGTACACAATAAGGCGACTGGTAATCGGTTCTGTAGAAAGCCATGGAGGAGGCCTTTGTTCAGCAGTGGACGTCCTTTGGCTGATTATGATGATGACACATAAGAGCCAAGTATCCAATAAACATATTCTGTTTACTGTAAAATATAGGCAAGATCTCTTTGTTTATTACGTATGATCTTTTAATCAGATGTAACATTCATGTATATGATATGGAGATTAAGAAGTACAAAGAGCAAAAAAAAACTTTGATATTTTGGAACCTAAGACTTTCATATTGCGCACTGTCAAGATATGAAACTCTGTAACTGCATTATTTTTCAGAACTAAATTTATTTTAAACTTCTTGCACAAACAAACGGTTCATACGGCGGACTGCAAAGAATTCTGCACAACTCAACCATAGGCCTTAACAGAGTACATACATACATAAAGACGGCGTAAAAAAGCATTGTTCTCCCAATTTTACAATCTATACATTCATTCCACTATAACCACAAAATTGTGAATTACCATCCTCTTTATAAAACGTTTTGGGGTACAAGTGGAATTTTTTTGGGGTTTAATGGCATAAGCTCAAAAGAAAGATCGTTACGTTAACTATTCAACCAAGGAGACTTCAAGGCACACTTATTTTAACATAGACCACATGCGTTCTTGACTCAGGAAAAGATCAGGAGAAAAGCCCAAAAAAACTGTGCTGTGCAGCTATAAATTTTGAAACTTCGAAACAAAATACTGCGGTCGTTATAAATTATCCAACGAACAACGTGTGTCTCCGTTACAATAAAGTATTAAAGCGTTTCGTTTCGGGACCGCAGGTATAACTCAGAGTTATGAAAAGCGCAGTGCAGGTGCTGTAATTGCGGGCTCAGTTGTTCTGCTTAAGGCTAGCTGTACACGAGCGATTAGTCTCTATTACGTAAACTCATAGCCTCTATTAAAATTGTAACAAAATCATAATCGAACTACCCGATTTGGACCACAGTTAAAATCCGGCTTTTCAATTATGGTTTCGTAGACATCTTGTTTACTTGAAACTTTTTGTATGAGCTACGTGTCTAATGGTAGGGCAGTTTAAAAGAAAAATCTCCTACGAAATAGCTCAATGTAAGGTATAAGGAAATATATTCGCCTATAATTATCCTAAAATGAAACTCGGCTTGAGACAATATTTGATAATCACAGCCATGTATTTAAGTTGCTATGGCATATTAAAGCTAAGGCACGTCTTCTTTCAAATAAAATTTTTGTTTTTCAGTGCTGTCATACATACTCTTTGTTTTTAACTCATTTCTATCAAAATCCTGCGTGGTTCCTTATGCAAGAGATATCAGCGGCTGAGGTATTTATTCTAATTGAAACTTAGTTGTGAAATCGCAGTAGTAAAACCAGCCTAATTCATGCGGATTATTGGGTACAGCTCCGATATGAAAGTTTTAGTAAACATGCGATATGACCGGGCGTTGCGATTGCCTGCTTTTGCTACTTTTTAGAGTTCCTTACCCATAGGGTAAAAACGGGACCTTATTACTTAGACTTAGCTGTCTGCCTGGCTGTCCGTCCGTCGGTTTATAATCAGGCTATATCTCAAGAATCGCGAAAGCTAGACTGTTGATTTTTACAAATTATGTACTTCTGTTACCGCTATAAAAAAAAATTACTGAAAACAAAATAAAATAAATATTTAAGTGGCTTCCATACAAGAAACGCAATTTTTTCCCTTATTATATCAATAATGGCAACAGATAGGCACTTGAAATATTCAAAAAATATTTAGTTGTATTTTACTATAGTAAATAATAAAAAATAAAATAAAATTGAAATAAATATTTAAGTGGATCTTGTCCTAGTCAATGGTACAGAACCCTTCGTGTGTAAGTTCGACTCGCACTTGGCCAGTTTTTATATTAACTCTTCATTTATTTGGGTACTGTGCCAAATAAGAAACTATGTGAATGTGAAAAAAATTGGCGAGTTTAGTGCAGCTTTGTGTCTGTTAAATTTTAAAACACATTAAACGTTTCTGGTTATGTTATTTAAATTAGTTTTTATCTACATTCAATTGTTGAAATGATTAGTTTTTTTAGGAAATATAATAACGTGTGTTTTCTAAGTAACCAGGCATGACCTGTTTGTTTGCTGAATTAAATAATAAAATAACTTTATTCACATACCTCAGGGCTCAGGTACCTATTAAATATATTTATGCATTTTTATTCTTTAAAAACCTCCAAAAATAAGACAGCTGCATCTTACAAATAAGGTATAAGCACCAACAAATGTCACATGATTTTTAATTTCCGAACCACACCACCCTTCCCCATAATTCAACGTCATAACCCAATCCGTGATTACTGAAACATGACAGCCGGCAACCGCTAAATCCATCTGACGCGTTAATTTGCTTGTTGCAGCTGGTGCCCGGGGTGGCGGCCGCGAACGGGGCGGCCGGGAACGGCACGCATTCCAGATTTGAGGTTGGTTACTGCGTTTTATGTTGTGGTGCAATTATTATTGGTAGTCCATGTGGCTGACCAAAATTAAAAGGAATGATATTTGGGGTAGTGGCGATAGTAGATGAGCGTAGGTATGCAATAGCTGAAAGCAATGGCTATTTGAAGTGATTGTAAGCTTATGCAATAAGTAAGCGAAAGAGATTGCAAAAATTTAAAAAGCTTCGATCCTGTACTTTTTATGCGGGAAGGGGGTCATTCTTTTTCAAAAACAAAATGCAGCATAGAAGGAATGGTTTCAATTGCAATAACTGAAGTGGATTCACGTAGTTATATAGAAAAGACTATTATATGTAGCAATAAAATATTACAAAATCTTGTTCAATTGACGAGAAACTTTTGTAATATCAAGTACTTACACAGTTAATCGATTTGCAGAAAAATACAAGCTCATTTTAAAACTGTCAAAGTTAGCAAATTTTTCTATTCATAACTTTAATAGGATAATCCGTGAAATCGTTCATACAACATCTAGGATAACTTGGAAATAAGGACTAGAGGTTCTCAAACTAAACATGTTAAAATAAAAAGTAAATAAATACTTACCTATAATAATGTTTTGTCCTTCTAAGATGGGTCATTGATGGATGGATGAAAAAATTCGTAATACATCAATTTAGCGAGTTACTCATATAAATAGTTTATCCTGCTCAACTAGTATCAGAGTATTTTTTTCCTTTCTACTAACTAACTAGTAAGTGATTTTCCTGACTAGGTCATGTATTAAGTAAGAACATGTTTAATAAAATTGTGGTTTTGTTTACCCAATGTACTAAATTAGTCATGACATTGTGCTAACGGTACCTAAAGTTGATGTGTGTCGGGTACGGTACAACTAAGGTATAAAAACGCAAGTTCTTTGTTGGCACTTGCAAAGTTACACGTCAAGACAGCACAATGAATTTTTGGGTGAGTACAGATACATCTTACTTTATTAGTTTTATCTTTAAAAAATATTATATCAATCGTTTTTACGAAACAAACAGATATAATAAAGCTGAAGCTTTGTTTGTTTGAATGCGCTAATCTCAGGAACTACTGGACTTATAAAAAATGTGTTGGGTAGCTTCGGGGCAGGCTTTCGGCTATAAAACATCACTATTAGACAAGACATGTAAACGTGAATAAAACTTATGAGTTGCTATGCTATTGACCCATCATGTCTAATAGTTATTGCAATGCAACGCGAAAGTTTAAAATCCTATATAAAACATCACGCTGCAACGGGAGCAAAATAAAAAATATATATAAATAAGCCTGTTGGTAATATTAAAAGTCACACTAAAGAATATAAAATTGATCATTTGAAACATTAACGCAGTGTTTTCAATAGGATAGAACATTAATAAATGTTGAGTAGAAAGTTGTACGGCTTTTATTAAAAAATAAAAAGCTGTTACTAGCACTAATCTAAAAAGCTTGCTCCATCGTCGTCTCTGTCTATGCCACTGGTCTAGCCTGGAGACAAGAGCGAACCCATTTCAAATAAAAAATAATAATAATAAAAATAATTTTTACTCATACTTTTTCAGCACATCCTCATCATCACTATTGCATCACTATGCTTAGTATCATCAGCTCCAAACCCTTCAGTACCTGATGCTCCACCAGAGTTTCCGAGAAAAGGAGAATATATCTGTCAAGGAAAAATCTGCAAGACCAAAGTGAATTCTGGATGTGACGGATGCCAGCAAACTATACCTTTAATAAATACTAAGTTTGAAAAAGATTTTAAATAGATTAAAATAATTGATTGAATTATGTTTATACGGATTAATTTAATTACCTCATAAATTAATTACCTTTATACTTCTGGATCTGCTTCTGCCTTATGGAACCTATTTTTTATATGTACATCAATACCACCGCTAAAAAGCATATATTAAATAAATTAATTTTAACATTGTACTCTGTTTTTTCTAGAGGGTAAAAGGTTCTTTTCTTCAAAATACGCACAATCGTAAATATTCAACCGCGCTGGTAACGACATTTAACCATAACTCGAGTTAACTATCGATCACGCAATCGGGTCTTACTTAAAACTAATAATCGTTAAAAATACATTTTTGTATGGTGTTTGGTCGTACATTTCTATCGAAATTTGACGCTTCTTATGAGTTACAATAAAATAGTTCAACCTAGGTTTAAGGGCTGTTATACAAGCGAATAATAAGCACAAACCAATGAATAATTCAAATATAGAACGTCATTTAATATCAAGTATTAGACAGGGACAGGGAACTTTTTCACAGTATATTTGACGTTCATAAGTGTCATTTCATGACCTAAATTGAAATAAAGATTTTGAATTTTTTGGATTTTTTTTTTGAACTTTCTCAGACCGATTAGACAGATAATGCTAATCAGAATGATAGTCTCTGTTAACATATTAGTAAAACCAAACTTAAAGCACTACAAAAGTTTGAGAGTCCCTGACTTAAGATCTCATTGGCTAGATTGACGTCTGCGTCTTTCTCGGATGCCCTACATGCCGGTTCGATGCCCGGGTCGAGCAGAGGTCGCTACTGGATAAATGTCAAAGGCTTGAAAGCAGAGGGATTTTATAATACAATGGTTTTGATTTCTATTTTTGAATGAATAAGAGCTGTGAACTCAGTAATACTAGAAACTTGGACTTCAGTAACCACAACTGTAAACAGCACACCTCACCACTTACTTAGATTCTTTTTACTTAGAAGGCTTTTGACGGAGATTAAGCTTTAATTAAGAGGTTGGAAACCCCCAGGTTCTTAAACTGCGGTGTGCGGCAAGAGGGATACCACCACAATATCTTCCCTAATTTGCAGTTTTTATGAAATCTATAGAAGAGGTTCTGAGGATTGTAGGCACGGAGATAAATATATTCCAAACAATTTAAAACCGGAGAGAGAAGATGCTTGGACATTTGGTACGGCACGATAGCTTGATTAGGATCATCATATAGGGAAAAACTAGCTTTTGCCCGCGACTTCGTCCGCGTGGAATCGTGACTTCTTTTTCCCGTTTTTTACACATTTACCACTATATCTTTGCTCCTATTGGTCGTAGCGTGATGTTATATAGCCTATAGCCTTCCTCGATAACTGGACTATCCAACACAAAAAGAATTATTCAATTCGAAACAGTAGTTTCGGAGATTAGCGCGTTCAAACAAACAAACAAACAAACAAACTCTTCAGCTTTATAATATTAAGTATAGATTGAAGGGAAAAGTAAAATAGGAAGACCTAGAATAGAATAGAATAATTATTTATTTGACACACACAAAAATTAAAAATTAGACAGAAGGAGACAAAAAAAAACTTAGATTAAAAAATTGTGTGCCAAAAAGGTCCCCGCTCATTATAAGTCGCGGCAGCAGATGACAAGCATGCCGCGACACTGATTTTCAGCGGGAACCCTTGTGTTGTGTTGTGTGTGAGGCAAACACATACCTAAAATAAATAATAATATAAATATAATAATATAAAAAATAGAAGAGCGTATATGTCCCAAAAAAGGAAATCGTACCAAGAGGTCAAGGAGTTGGCTCGGAATAGAGATAAATGGAGAAAACTTCACCGACAGGAGCGTAGCTCTTAAATTTGATGAGGATGATGATAACTCAGGGACGTCATTTTTACAACATCCATGACTTTTTTACAAATTTTCGTGCTAATCACAACACAACCGCAAGGGGCAACAAACATTTGCCCCTTGCGGGGTTCGAACCCGCAACGGCTGGCGTAATAGTCAGGAGCGCTAACCAATAACACCAAACGCGTCGTCAAATGTATCTACACCGTAAACTTTTCGGAGCCTTCTCAGTATATCTCCATATTGTGTTCAAGTATGTATTTTGCTGTCACTTTGTGATGTGATCTTTAATAAATCGATGTTTATTTTAGACACAAGCTATAGATTAACTTGTTCTGAGTAAAATGCATTTTCTTTTCGGCAAAGATTTTTGTTTGGATACAAAAGAAAGGCTTGGATATAAATAGTAACCTATTACAGAATCACTTATCTCTTTTTTAGGATAAAGTTGCAAGATACTTTGTTTGAATGGAAGGTGTAGGCAGTTATTATCTTTTTTAAACTATAGAGTAACAATTGAATTTTTATCATTTTTGATTCTCTTTGTGTATAAGAAGATCGCTGTGGAAAACCGTGGGGGAGGCCAATGTTCAGCAGTGGACGTCCTTTGGCTGATAATGATGATGATGATAATAAGAAGAGAATACCCGGGCAATGCAGTTAGGTATCATGAGAACCTGTTATATCTTGGCTATTCTAAATAACGTATTACTTTACAGCTAACAGCACCAGAGGCGTCATGGGCAGCATCACTTCTCTGCTGCGGGGCAGTGTTCGGAGCCATTCCCACTGGCCTGATCTCCCAGCACTTTGGCAGGAAGAAGACTTTGCTCTACTTGGCTCTGCCTTTGGTGGTTTCCTGGCTTTTAGTTGCTTCTAGGTAAGGTCACGTTTTGTCTCGAATCAAAAGATCACTTAGTACTCGTCTTGGATACACACGAGTTAGAATTACTTTACGAGACTAGAATTATTGAACGGACAGGCCTCACTGAGACGACGACCGAATCACCAGAAAAACACGACGATTAAAACTAAGCTATACATGGCTTAAAAAAAATTATAACCTTCCAATTAAAAAAGGAAGCCGTTTCCTTGTGGCAAGTCGGCAATGATACTGGCTGCGTTGCCACGTTAGAAAGAAATGCTAATACTTTGAGCCAGAAACCAGAACAAGTTTTATTATTTGTTAAAACAGAAATAGTTTCGGTGAAATTCTTTAAACAGCAATTTAGCCAAAGGACGGACTAAACGTTTCAATATCAAACGGCGCTAACACAAACTCACATGCTAGTTCAACGTACATACTTGCAGCACTTGGCATTTTCAGCCAACTCCGCCGCTGCTCCAGCTTTAAGTGCTGATTCTCTGAGATAGAAGGGGGCCAAGTATCGACACAAGTTGCGTCTCAAATTAAGCCCTGAACCCGCTCCCAGTTATGTCTGAATTTAGTTTCTACTGCTCACATCAGCATGATGATGTGATAACAGATTAAGAATGGTAACTTATGCCATTCACTATGAATAGTATAATGAATAGATCGGGACGCTTTGCGACTGGTTACATTGCTATCAATAAGGCTTACTCGTACTTATAATTATTTTCTGTGATAGAACGAGTTGTAACGAATAAATGAAGTAGTTCAGAGCTAACAATAACAATTAAATATGTTGTTACTAACTTGTAAATATTCCTGAAATCCTACACAAGGGTTGAGTAAAAGTTTTTGGCTTTAAAATGATATCATGCAAAACTTAACTTTAAAATATGACATCACTCTAAAAGATGTCGTTTAATCTACAGGGTGTTATTGCAAGGGGGTGCCAAATTTTTGGAGGTGATAGGGACCATCAATATGAACAACTTTTACTATGGGACCATCGTTCAATTATTAATTTTATTTTCTGCCTCTCCATACATTATTGTCAATGTAGGTGACTGATTTTGTATGGGGAACCTGAAATTTTATTTAAGATTTTGACCATGACCCCATAGTAAAATATGTTCATATTGACGGTCTCATTCACCTCCAAAAATTTGGCACCCCCTTGCAATAACACCCTGTATACTTTACTAAAAGACACGAAGTTTCTCGGCAACAAGTATTACCCATACTTCGACTCGGTTCTTTTAAACTTCAAATCAGGCTTTAAGTTACATCAGCTAGGAAGTTGGCTATTTTGTAGAGGTTCCTGTAAAAACTTACTCGTGAAAAATACATCAGCAATGTTAAGAAGGCTCACTAGAGTATTGGATACTTTAGAATTAAATAAACAGTCCCAAAACCATAGTTAAAAAGGATAAGATAGAAACATTATTACCAAAATTGAAAGCGTTATGTTTTGTATCTGTAAATAATGATCACATACATAATTGTATGATTGAAATAATTATGACGACGTTATGACAAACCTATGTGGCATATAATCGGTTATGCCTTAACGTTACACTAAAATACTGTAGTTTTAAACCGTTAACTACAAATTATAGTGAACAAGTACTTTTTAACTTGAAGACATCACTCACCGAAGAAACTTAGATGCCATCCTAAATCCTTGCGTTCACTTACTACTTTGAGTCTAGCTTCATGCTCTTGAGAAATGTTTGTTCTTGCATTTTCCATGCGCCACATTTGGTAGTTGGTAGTTCAACGTAAACAAAAGTCGTGGAAGTGATTTCATCAATTCGCTGTAGTTCACTTCTTACGATTCATAACTAGTTTTTGGATAAGGTTTCTTTAAAGATAAAGATACGTGTTTAAAATAACATTGTATTATGTTTATGACAAAACCCTTAGCCGAATAGAGTACATACGACGTTTGTTGTTTATTGAATGAAATCGACACACTTAAACACATGTAAATAGTCTAAATCCTAAGCAGACTTCGTGCATTTCTATCTGATTTATTTCTAAGTTAAAATTTTGATGTATCTAGTAGACCTTATAGTTATTAAGCTCTTATTTCCTAGAAATAAACGGTCACTATGTTTTGTTAAAGGCATTTCATTCTTTGTTTGCAGTCCAAACGTCTACGGTCTCTACGTAGGCAGATTCGTCGGTGGCATAGCAGTGGGGGCCTTCAGCGTGGGCATACCGCCATACGTTGAGGATATAGCAGAGAAGTTCCTGGTTCCGACTTTGGCTAACTTCTATCATGTTAGCTTGGCTTGTGGAGTGTTCTTTGGTTATGTCGTTGGTGAGTTTACACCTAGCACTTCGTCATTTAACATTTCTAATCTAAGTATTAAGACAATCAAAAACCTCAACCTCAAAATATGGGCTTATGATGGTGCACTGCAAGGACATTAGAAATAAAATGCGACTGTGCATTGAACATTTTATGATATAGACTCTCTAATTAAGTTTTTGTAAATCTAAAAACTATTTAAACTGATATAGAAGAAGCCCATTATAAGTTGACAATAAAAAAGTCGTTGCCATGATCATGACCAACAGTCATTATATTATAATCAGGTACTGTCAGCGTTTATAAAGCGTTCTTAACGATTATTTTTGTTCACAGGTATGGTATCAAGTGTATCATGGCTTTCTTTCCTATGCGCCACTATACCGATAGCGTACTTCGTTGCTTTCATCTTCCTCCCAGAATCACCCGCCTACCTCATGTCTCAGGGCAAATACCACGAAGCCAAAGCCGCCTTACGTTACTTCAGAGGGATCGACAACAATATTGACGCTGAAATCAAAGAACTCAAGGAAAACGTCCGTAATTACGGCAAACTGAAAGTAACCTTCAAGGAATTGCTGACAACTAAAATAACAATGAAAGCACTAGTCGTATCTTTCGGTCTCATGATCTTCCAACAAATGAGTGGAATATACGCCGTCCTTTTCTACGCTCAGTACATTTTCAATGCCTTCCAAATCTCTCAGAACTTGCCAGGAGCTCCCATCATTCTTGGGTTCTGCTTAGTCTCTTCCACTTACTTCTCTACGATGCTTTTGAAGACTGTTAGAAGACGTGTTTTACTCATGGTCTCTTTCGCAGTCATGGCACTGAGTTTGGGCATCCTAGCAATGTACTACCACTTGCAAATGTCCCAAATAATGGAAAGCAGCACTGTGATACCCCTTTTGGCCTTATGCATGTTTGTGAGTGTATATGCTGCTGGTGTGGGACCGATACCTTGGCTGATGTTACGGGAGATTTTCCCTAGAGAGGCTACGAGAAGAGCTACAGCCATAACAGCAGGATTCCATTGGTTGATAGCGTTCACTGTCATCAGAATGTTTCAGACGTTAGTCAAGAAGGTCAGACCTGGATGGACATTGTGGTACTTCTCCTCAATATGTGTGATTGGCTTGATATTTGTCTACTTCTTTGTACCGGAAACTAAAGACAGAAGTTTGGAGGAAATTCAGAATGAATTTGAGGGAATCCACAAGAAAAGGAAACATCGACATGTAATTGAAGTTGAAAGTGTTTCGGAAACCTGATTTTAAAAATTAGAGATTTGAATCAAATTACAAAATGTATCAGTATTTAATTTGTCATGAATGTTTTTAAGTTGAAAGTACAAAATGGTTGAAGGTTATTGTTCTCCTGTTGATGTTTGACGGTTACCAGATTTTGATTCAAATCTAAAAACATTTTAGCTAGTTATATTTTTAATGGAATTGAGATTTCTAGGTCATATCGTAATAGCTCGGTAGGGGTTACACTGTTACAAAAGGCTTACTAGTTATAGTTATAATAATATTTTAATAATAGTTTATCTCTTTTATTTATAAAGTAATGACATATTTATTTTTATATATATTTTTTATAAAAGTTTATAAGTAAAGGTATTTTTTAAGGTTTTATTTCTTAATCATTCCTGCCACTGAGAAGATCGGTAATTTGAATATTATATATTTTTTACTAACGAAGAGTTACTGATATTTAGTTAAAACATCCTTAAAATAATGAAATCAATTAATATTTTATCGAAATCATTTTCCGCTGGCTTAAATCTCACCTTATCACTAATTAGTTTTTATCAATTTGTTAAACGACAAGGTACGATTGACATTTTCTTTTATGCTAATACTTAATTAGACAATAAAAAATAAGCTTTGGAAACGTTTAGCTCAAAGTCAAATAATCTTTACCTATTGCTCCTACGGGGACCACAAAAGTAATTTGCTCGTAAAAATAGTCTCATGATACCAATATTGGTATTACGTTATTTGTACGAGGGGACTAAATTACTAATACGTTTATGATTACCTTCTTATTACATAAATGACAAGCTGATACTAAGTACTTCTGTTTTGGCTACATGCATCTAGTCTAGTTGTGACAAACGGATGCACCACTTATTTTTCAGGAACTATTTTTTGCTTTTGGAGGATGCCGCTTAGTACTCGTAGCATACGCGTTTAATGCTAATTCACATCCGTAAAAAACGATAACTGCTCCCGCTGCATGGCACAGCGATAAACCCGTTTGTCGCGCGTTTTACCGCGTCTACCTAGATAATTTATTTTCACGTGCATGGTTTAATATATCTATAACGCGAAGTCGTAGACAATTTGTCTCTAGTGCGTACATGGCATTATGGCTGCCGTTTTTATACAAGTTTGACAGTTTAGGAAAGTTAGCATCTGTCAGTTATATCGTCATTTTGCGATCTTTTAAAATCTATACAAGCCAACCCATACTGAGGGTGCTGATTTAAACAGATTCTGTTTTGTTATTAAATTGGACCACTTACACTTTTAAAATGATAGTATGGACAAACACAGTTACCAGTTCTCTTCACAAAAGATAGAAATTCACAGCGCGCTGCTTTATCGGTAAGTACAATCGAGAGACTGTTGACCGACAACCGTACCTGAAAAAAACTGGTGTTAGAACAGACAAAAATTTATCTTCGAGATCCAATAATGCAGTGATTCCGCAGAACTGGACTGCCTTGGAAAACGGCCCTAAATACGGACATTACTTCAAGTTTCTTCGCAGTCGGGTAAACAGTCGAGTAAATAACAGCTCTCAACTAAACCTTTATTGGCGTCCTGCAATATATTTCCTAGCCTCAAAGACGTAACTCGGGATCAAACCTGCCACTTTTATAGCCGAAGTAACAGCCGCGTCCATTATTTAGATTGTAACTAGTATTCTAGGGAGTTCCCCAAATCTCTAAGACTATTTGACGATTCCCCGAAAGACGGCCGTCTCGCTGGAATACAAAGCAGTCCCGGTTGGATTCGAAGACAGAAGCTTTTCTACTTTCGTTAACGATACGAGAAAAGTTTCGAATCAAAAAATCGGATGTAAGTACCTACAAGCATAAATATTTGAGTTATAAATAAATAAATATCCCCTTGTTCTAAAAACTTAATACCAAAATATTATAATAGTACTTAGAAGCGCACTAAGGCACCAATAGTACTAATTAAAAAAGACCTACTAATTTAAAAAGAATATCATAACGATATCTAAAAAATGGAAGCATATTTTTTTATTTATTCGGTTAACCTAGGGCTATCTTTTTTGTCAGCAGGGTGATAAAGCTTATAGTGAAGATAGTACCAAGTCTTGTATGGGATATGCTGGTTGGTATTAAATTGCTGATATAGCCACAGAGGATTTTTGAAAAATAATAAGAGGCTAACGACGCGATGGCTTCAGAAAATGTATAATATATCTTACCTAGTTGTTCAATGTTGACGATTAGAAAAAAATATATATAAGAAAAAAGCGATAGAAAAAAAAGAATAGATACGACAACAGCCTCACATCAGACCAAAACCTTTGATGTCTCACGTCGTCTCCCTCAGGCCTGTTTTTGAAGGTGATTCTCTTTAAAACCTCGTTTTATTGCACAATTTGTGCGTTTTATTTGCTTTTTTTATTCGCGAGGGAAGAAAATGACTGGGTGATTTTTAGTGACGGTTTTGTATGGGAGTTACTTTTTAAGACTCGGTAATAAAAGAACAGGCAAAGAAATAAATGTTTGAGTTATTCTGAGTGCCTTAAACGTTTGTCATTTAGGATGAAGACATGATTTGAATTATATTGTACTCGTATGTTAATTAAATTCGAGTATTCATGATAAAGGGGGGAATTAATTTGAAATGTAAGCTCAGGACCTTTGGTGATACTATGGACAGTAACAAAAAGGCAATTAATTTGCTTAACAAAGCTTTTTTGTACAATGGGTACGTTATGCTCAAAAACAAATAAATAAAGTATTTTTTGTTTTTGAGAATTTTGTTCTACTTAATGAACTTTATGTAATAAAAATATTAAAAGCATCGAAGACAACGGACAATGGTTCGTTGACGAATCTTAATTATGACCATCGAATAGTATTTCAAAGCATAAATAAGATTATTAACCGATTTCAAAAAACAATAAAGGAGGTTTTTAGTTTGTATGTTTAACCGCGATTCTCAGGTTTCCAGACAAGTATTTTCAAAAAGTAAAATAAAATCAGTAGTATCTTATCATAAGTAAGAGCATGTACAGATTTATTAGTCGCCAATGTGCAATGGTGTTGACATTCGGATTGGTTCCGTCTCCTTTGTAATCGTCATCAAAAAGTACGGAACCCTTACATACGGGTCCGTTTTTCCCCTGTGTTACGTCGTTACCACGTCGTCATTCGCGGTGATTGATGAGGGGTAACAAGTACAGTTACAGTACATTTACAGCCTTCAAGCTTTTGAACTGGTCTGCTATTTTGATGTTCAATAACAGGCTTCTATAGCAGGGCTTTAAGAGGTCGTAACAAAGATCGATTCTTTGTTACGACCTCTTAACAGCAAAAACTTAACAGTTAACTTAATAGGGAAATACTTGATTGCACACCACATATAATTAATGATACATGATAAAAGATTTAATAAAATTTAGAAGGTATTATTGCTTGTAGCAATTAAAAAAACACAAAAATACTGCGCCGAGCACTGATCAACCGGGAATAGGGCAAAATAATTTTAATGATGATGATTGTTTGTATCCATTTCATTTTTTTTCTGTACTTTTCAATCAATCATTTATTTATTGCAAGTGATAAGTAATATAGACATAAAATAAAGAGACTTTAAATGACTAGAATTATATTATTTTCGACTCTGACTGTACTTTACTCAAGGGTATACATCACGGGTGAGCACGGGATTATCACTTGAGCTGCGGTGTGAATGTTACGATCGTTGCTAAAAAGCGTATGATTTGCGGTTTTCATTTCGTTAATTCAATATTTTAGGTAATTTGAGCAAGTCTTTCAGAAGTCTAGACTCGCCTAGGGCCTGAAAGTATATGATCAGTTTTCCGTCTGTAAGGTACCTTACCTTTCCATTTATTTTTTTAACAAAAGTTTTAATAAAAATCACGTTATCACCTAGTTTTTCAACCTAATACGGTTTTGAAACTTTCAGCTTAGCCTACTTTTAATCAAGCCGAGTTCTTTGGTTACGATAAACAAAATCAAGAACATAGACAGGCCTGTTAACTTTGAACTAATTGCCACAGTAAGTAACTGAAAGTTGATAAACTGAAAAGAGTTAAGATCTTGGCAAGACTAAAAAATAAACCTCCCAAAGAAATATACAGGGTGATTTTGAAAACACTGGCAATATTTTAAACTGAGAACCTACTCAGATCTCATGCATGATTTATAGTCCCTTTCACATATTAAAATTAAAATCAATTGGTTTGATTAAACCACGTCCGCCGACAAGATGGACAGACGACCTTGTAAGGATCGCAGGAGCAAACTGGATGCAGACCGCTAGTGATCGGTCGCTGTGGAAAGCCATGGGGAAAGCCTATATTCAGCAGTGGACGTCCTTTGGCTGATAATGATGATTAAACAGAAAAAAATTATGAAGTATCACTCCGATTTCAGAGATCCGTCTTGAAGCGGAGTATTTTTTAAAAATATTGTGTCGATTTCAGAAAAGGAGACATTTATTTTGTGGGCCCAGTAGCAACTTGTAGCGTCTAATAATGACATTGCACCCATAATTAATAACTTATTTTTTTAGACAATTAGACGAAAGATAACGTTTAAATGAAACCGGAATAATAAAATCGAAATAAAAGATGCGTTGTGTTGACAATTTTTCATCACGCCATTCCTCCTTTACAAATACGTGTAAAGGAACGACGGGCTGGTCAATATAAAAACAATATAAATTATTTCAAGGACGTGATTTTGTTTAGATCACGTTTTTTCTACTTTTATTTATTTAAAACAATTGGAATCTGCTTATAAAATATTTCAATTGCTTTTTTAAGATTTTTGCATAAAATGGTTATCTACCTCTAGTAAAGCCGTGGAACGGATAGCAACTCTGACAGTTATCACTGACATTGACAGGAATGTCTGAAGTATCATTTGTCACACTTTACATTTGGCGTTTGGATTTCCGTCACCTTCCGTTTGTTTTGAATTGAGTGTTTGTTTTCTCCGGGGTTTTAACGAAAAATAGAAGCAAAAAGCATCTATTACGGCCCCCATTCCACTAAACCGTTATTGTGTAACTGTGCAGTGAGATTTCAACGACTGTAATTTTCAGAAACGACTGAAAATGTGCGTCAACTGGTACGTGTTTGGATTTAAGTTATGATGAATTTTCAAATATTCCTGTTAGATAACGAAAAACTAATATTGTTAATGTTTTTAGGACATTATAAGGAACAATTAAATATATGTTTCATTACTAGACGTCACAATTTATGGGTGGGCCCATCCTCCATACAAGAAAAAAATGTCTCCTTTTGAACTGTAATTTATTAGTTTAATTTAAAGCAATGATCATTTCAAGGTGTTTTTTTTTGTTTTATCAAATGATATTTGATAACAAATGATTTTCATTATGATAATATGTGGAAGGGATTATGAATCATAAGAAGGTTCTTAGTTTAAAATATTGCCAATGTTATTATAGAAAAACCAGCCAAGTGCGAGTCGGACTCGCGGACCGAGGGTTCCATACAAATATTAAAAAATATATATTTTGTAATGTAACTAAAAATTTAAGGTTTTCGGAATTTTTCCTTTATGTGTGCTATAAAACGTTGCTTCATGCCAAATTTCAAGATTCTAGGTCGACTGGAAGTACCCTTTAGGTTTTGATTCCCTTGCGAGTACTTGCGAGTTTCAAAATATGCAGCTTAAATTGCTGTTTCTTTTGATTGCGTTGACATAGAAGTTTGATTTTGTTACAGCTTAAAGGTATTTTATAGACCTGAGTATTTGGTATGAATTTCAATTTAATACCTCTACGCGTTTATGAGGAAATGGGTAGTAAGTTTAAAATTATTTAAAAAAAATATATTATGTGATGTAACTAAAAATTTATGGTTTTCGTAATTTTTCCTTTATCTATGCTATAAGACGTTGCTTCGTACCAAATTTCAAGATTCTGAGTTCACGGGAAGCACCCTGTAGGTTTTGATTCCCTTGCAAGTGTCGAAAATTTGCGGCATAAACGGCTGTATCTTTTGATTGCGTTGGCTTAGAAGTTTAATTTTTTCACAGCTTCAAGGGACAGTAGACTTGAGTAATTGATATAAATTTCAGCTTCATACCTCCACGCGTTTCTGAGAAAAAGGGTCTTGACAGACGGACGGACGGACGGACAGACGGACAACAAAGTGATCCTATAAGGGTTCCGTTTTTTCCTTTTGAGGTACGGAACCCTAAAAAATGTTCATTAAATTTTAATAGGCCATGCCACATATTTACAACCCCTTTAAGTATAAATTACAGCTTAAATCGCTTCAAATATTTCTCGTGTCCGCTTACAATTAAACTCGACACTTTAATTAAAACCTTTTAGATTTTGTTACGCGATTTAGAAAGAAATATTGAGCGTACTTGTTGACACTTACATATAAATTTCATATTTTTTTCATTCAAACTCAGTTTATGCTGATACTTTCGAATTACCAGAGACGGATTCAGGGACAAACATATTTTTTATGAAGTTACTAAGTACATCCGTGCTCAGTCGTAATTTATGTAATTACCTAGTAAAAGCTTACATGTTTTTTTATAATCCATACGAAAAAGAACCAGTTCTGGACTCGTAATTCAAATATACTCATGCTACATTACAGTTTTCTAGTCCTCAAAGGTCTCTGAGATGAACCGCGGATATACTCGTCCCGACCCGATTTGCGTATTTTCGGCATCTACTGTAGGAATAAAGTACGTATTATTTCATCTTTTAAGGACCACAGTAGTCATTCAGTAGTACTATTGTGACACATTCGTGTGCTTAAAGTCGGCATTGAAAGGTTACACGCCGCTATCAAAATAGCGAGGTACACAGTTGTTCTGCAAAAACCAGAGACGACGCAGACACAGAGATATGGCGCAACTACCACGGAACCCTAAAAAATAACTTACTAAAATCTATCCGTATCCGTATACACTACTAGGAATTTGTTAAAGTTCTTTAGATCTTTGTTGAGATATAGCTGTGCCCCTTAGTGCGCTCCTGGGTAAGGGCTCGAATAAAGGCATTTTAACTTTGCAAAAAGAAAGAAAGTAACATTTACATGCAAAAGAGAGTACTTCGGAAGCGGAGAAGCAACACCTGCTTTCATTTAGAGAAAGCAAAAAACTTGCTGGAGCCAGTTTTGTTGAATTTTGATGAGCTGCTTTCGCGGATACATACTGAAGACTGCATTTGAAATCTAGATTTGAAATTTAAACCTCGATCGTAATGTAACTTTAATTTACCAATACTTATTTTGTTACAATAGTTTTCAGTTGCTTCTTTAAGTTCCTACTTTAACAGGCTAGTTCAATTCGATTGCATTTTTGATGTAGCCATCTTCGGCATTGTAAGTATACTGTAATAGCTAACTATTTAATCAAATTACGAAATCTTATCTCTGTGCGTCTATGTCACGACATAAAATTTTGTTTGCAAAAATAAGGCCCAGAACAGAGAATAGGTATGACTGGTAGACAATACCGTACTTCTATAGACTTATAATATGCAATGGGGCTTAAAAGTTTAAGAGATTCACCATCCTTATCGTTCGTAAGTATGAGATAGGGATCGTAAGAAACCCGCGCGATTAGAATTCCTTTCTCGGCAGCATCAAAGTGTAAAGAGTACACTCAGCTAGTTTCCACGTCGTGAATGAAATAAGCGATCACGGGTAATGTACAGTTGGCACTAGTGGAATAAACAAAGAAAAGAGAACACATTCTTTTGTAAGGCGAAAGAATGTGACTGGTCCTGAGTTTAACGCAGTCGTTCTTTTATAAAAATAGAGTTTTGATTAACAGTCACTTTTCATTCCATTTTTCATGCTCCGAAACCTTTAAAATAAGGATGAAAATGTAAGATCTGAATTAAGAGCCATATGACAGTCTGGAGATTCTCAGATTTTACCGAATTTATCAATGTGTGTGTGCGATTTTATATGTCCGGGACACAAAAAAATGTTAACTGTAATTAAACAATTTTGATACTTTATCTCTAGGTAGTAGGCTATGATGAACACAGAAAATGATGGTCTTATAAAAGTCGATGTGATAAATTAATGTTATACCAGTTTTTTTGTATTTAAAATACCTATTACGAATACAGTAAATACAGTTCGGAATCAGGGCTCGCGTCAATTCCGTTCGCGAACATTTTCCTTTTGATAATTATATAATTAAATTCACACATTTAAACACAAACGTACAGTTCACTAGTCAGTCGGTTCAGGTCGGTACCAGTTATCTGCCTCTTTATGTCTTCACCCAAATTGTGACTCTGAGAATAGGTATTTTTTTACGAATGTGAACTCCATGAGAAACGGGGACTAAGGTTTATTGGTGAATGCTGCCGTTGGTTCTGCGCTTGATCAACCACGTGTCATACCAACTGGCTGCTATGAGGATTTATCAACACATAAATACCTTTTAGTGTGACGCTGTTTTTTGATATGATTTGTATTTTGATATATGAAATATGTGACAAGTTACTATAGCTGTCCTTCAGAAAATGTAGTTAAGAAGCTTTCGATCAAGATTTCATGTATTTAATGTATAACAGATGATAAATAACATCATTCTTTTTTTGTTTTAATAAATTTTTCAATAATGAAATATTATATGAATGTGGACTTGAATAGAACCATAGAACTTCATGGCATTTGCGTACAATTTGAATACAGGTTCATATTAACTACATACACATCCCATGAAACTAAATACTAAAAACAAAAGCCCTTATTCTTCTTTAATTTTGTTGGGTTAATGATCACTTCACCGCCATACTATTTCAACAAAACCGACTTCAAAAACAAAAGTCACCAAAATGTCTTAAATAAACTCTTGAAAGGACTCTATTTCAGGCAAACCTTGTCCTTGGATGGAATCCTTTTAAGAGATTATTTAAGACTTTTTAGGGTATTTTATTTTTGAAGTCGGTTTAAGTTATTTTATTTGCAAATTGTTAGTGATTAAAATCGAGGGGAGGGGGTTTCACCTTTTGAGTCTGCTCTTTAATAAGCTACAAAGTACCTTACATAAGTTCCGGCGTCATAATCACTGAACTCCTAATCATTAAGGAGTTCCACTATCAGCTCATTTCTACAAAATAGTGACTATCAGACGTAAAAACACGTCAACATTGAAATACTAGTACAAAAACACTAAACACGTCTTTTAGATTTAAGGGTTTCCCTCGATTACACCAAGACCTCATCATCAGTTCCGGATTTGGCCACAATGGGACCAATTAAAAGTTAAACCCTATAAGAAAATGAAAAAAATATCTAATCTGTCAACAAATGACTGATATATGAGGATGATATACATACAAAAAATAACATACAATCTAATTGATAACCTCCTCCTTTTGAAATCGGTTAAATAATAACTATTCGCCAGCAGACACACAATATCATAAAATGTACATTCATTACTCAGTTATCCCGTAAGGAACGTGAGTCCATTTTACCCGTTGCCAGTTTTTATGGATGTACTAGTGGCCCCGTAAACTGTGTTCGTATCGAGCCTCAGCGCGCCCCAGCTCCGTTTCATAATAACTTAAGGGGTAAGAGGTAAATACCAATTCAACAAAGTAAATATCATGAAAATCGGTCTACCGTTGTTAAACTATAAAGTAGTGTTAGCAACCCCGGAGTAACGGCAACACTACGGGCCTATATAAACCGAAGCAGACCAGCGAGCGCCCTCTTTTGGCCGTTGGTGTGCGCTTTGTTAACATTGGACTAGGACCGTGTATATTGTTTTTATATTTTCACGTTAAATACCTGTAATTAGTTAAGAAAAAAATCAATACTTTCTTTATTTTTGTGTGTAAATTGTTGTTTTTTTTAATCAAATCTGATCTTATACTATCTTGGTACTATTGCCTTTTCTTGGCCTAATTAATTTAGTATTTGTCTAAAATTGACATTTAACTGTTTGGTGATAGAAACAGTTTGCTCATCATGTACCACAATTTTATTTTGTGGAGAATTAATATTATTATTATTTTTTTTGTCGATAATTTTGGTCCTAGTATGTGCACATTTTTTTGATCAAGTTTCGAAAATACACAATGTATATGATAAAATATCTTTGTTTTAACTCATGAACCTCTTGAAATAGTCGCCATATATGCAAATATTTCTTGTTTATAGTATTAATAAGGATTCCTTTCTATGCAAGTTTACTTAACATTGATTAATCATTTAAATACAACTACAAATCGATACAAAAGAACGAATACTTTTTTGTTATAATTAGAGACCATCGACGATCCAAATGCACTATGTGGCTTTATGCCTGTTGCATAAAGCCTCTAAGCGAATTGGTCGCCGTATAAAATTTGTGCAAAGCGTGATTATTTCAAATTTGGAATGAGTATCATACACGAAATAAAAGACTAGCAGCGAAGACAACGAGCGACACACCCTTCCCCTCCGAGCGCTCGGCGCTGTCTGTCAAATGTCGATCGAAGATGAACGTCCGTGACAGCTCCAAATCTCAAATTTATAGGTTACTTTAGTAAGATATTTTGAATATATTATACACGATAAAATCAAGAATTTAGATGCTAAGACAAAGATAGGAACCTCTATAACATTGTTCTATCAAATAACACAGAATAAGTGCAATGTATCTCAGAGATAATCGCCTGTCTTTAGGTGCGTATTTTATGCCAAAACATGGTTTCAATTTTGTCTTCATTTGGAATAACCAGAGCAATTAATAAAAAAAACAGAGTCTACACCTTGTAGACGAACGTAATTCCCTTCAAGTTTATGTTATTTCGATAGCTGATGTCAACAACTGATCTAGAAAAGTGCACCAGAAAAACCGTCAATTTGGCTTCTATGATTGCAAATTACAGGCATTTTAAAGATTGAATCAAAAATTCAGAGCTTACATCTTATGTAGATAGCTTATTTCTACACAAATCAGTCAAAAAAAGTTGTCAGTTAAGTCATTTTTGGGGAGAAAACTGCACTTGAACTTTGTTAGAAGGTAGGTGACAGCAGCCTTAAGTTCAGATCTTACATTTTCGTACAGTCCGTAAAAATATAAGTTACTACAGGCCATTTTACAACAAGTAATGGGATAAGAGGAAATGGGTATTCAACGCTAGCACAATATTTTCAGTACTTTTTATTTCATTTATTTTGGGTGAAGATTGAAGACACTGACGCTTGCTCTGGCGCAGACTGACAAGACCCGACCCTACGTAGGTGGGACAGAGGGAAGGAAGAAGAAGAGTGAAGATTTAAGACAACCGGATAATAATAACGGCTATTATAAGGTTCAAGACTATCTAAATGACACGAATGTGTGGTCCGTCCAGCCTGCACCGACTGATGTAACTTACCTTTGATGATTTTGATTTTACGGGAGCTAGTGGTGACTGAGTTTGTTCCGGCGTTTCTTCTCAGCACTTGCCTAATTGTCTGTGTTCTGTCTCAAAGCGCTGGTAGCGCCCAAAAGATAAGGAGACATGATTCGGCCCTTTCGTTTTGATAGGTAATACTATTTCTGCATGGAGACGCTTACTGTGTCAGCACTCGTCAGCGCTAAAGTGATAAGCACTTTGTCTGTACATATACATCCGATTGGTTATTTATAAGAAGCTTTCCCTTCACTCATCTCTTCCCTGTTAATGTGTCTCTAAATATAATATTGCTACATGAAAGATTCGCTAATGCGCATTATTTTCCACCTGATTGAACAAATACCTGATTAAATAAAGAAAATAGATATACTTACGCTATAACTTTAGTTCCATATTTATTTACCTGACTCTACCATAAGTTAAGAAACTTCATCGTGTAGTCTTTTGGAGTGTAATACATTGAGAAAAGCTCGGAAGATTCCTACATAAGATCGATATTAGACTTGTTATGAATTGGGAAACTTCCAAAGTACTCATTTCCTTTGCAAAGTCTAAGTGTGCCTTTTTAGAACTTTATCCTATTTCTAATACTTAAACTTGGCCGTAAAAAAGATTTTTATAAATTGCATAAGTTTTATCCGGCTTATTTTGAAAATATATCGCTGTCTAGTAAAGAAAAAAACGAGACATTGGTTGGTTTGTGTGAAAATTGGAGAAGCCAATGGTAAACCAACTAAATTGCAAGAATGGATTTTATGTGCGGTTGAACATAAGTTTATTTTTATATTTATTTGAAGCTAAGCAGATATTTGACCTTGATCGCACCTGATGTCAGTTGTGGATGAGGTCTAGGGTGGTGCATTTCTGCTTAGTAGCAACCTATTCATTCTTGCCTTAAAGAGGCTTAGGTCATATTCCTGAGGGAAAAGTTCAACCGGCAGCAAGTTCCACTCCCTAGCTGCACACATAAGAAAGGAATCAGCGAAGCGTTACGAGCAGGTGGAATGTCAAAGTTTTCGATTAAAAAATACAGGTAGATACCTAAGCTTTAGGCATTTATTTACTGAAACTCATAGTATCTTTTTACAGTTTTAAAACTCGCTATATACAGCCGCACGACTGTCACGATCAATGCTGCTAAATGAGGGATTGCATCTCCAAAATCGCAATCAATATGTCGCTTCAATAACTTGCAGTATATCTTAAGGCCCTTAGGGTGAAATTGATTAAAATATTTAAAGTTGATTTTATAAACCAAATGACTAACACTTTTTGTAAGTTCTGTCAATCGTCTGATAAAATATACCAAATAATGCACATAAATAAAACAGTCTTTTTTGTAGATCATACGAGACGCAGATGTACTTAATTCATATACCGACTAAATGGGGGTTGTCAAAATATAATTAGGTGGCAAAATGAATTATTGGTGTGGCAGAAACGATAACCGATTATTACACTTAAACAAACATGGAAATAGAAGCAACCAGCTTCGGAGTTATGTACATAGTGAGATTGAAAAATATTATTCCAAGGCCAAAAATCCTTTCAGAAGATAGGTACATCGTTTATTTTCATCTGAGCAAAACTTCCATAAACATGTATGGCAGGGTCGGCAAAAACATCAGAACCATTTTTGTTTACAACTGCGTTAAAAATGGGTAAATAAACTATACAGGACCACCTTGTACCTACTTTTACCCCTCCAAAGGAATGTATTGAATAACTGGTGACCCTGTTGTATATTAGCTTAATTTGAATAAAGTTTTGTCATTTATTGCTTATCAATTAATTAAAACATGGTTTCAAATAATGATGAATAATAATAAAATATGCGACGTAAATTGCAAATTAGTAAGTGGGACCTCTTTAATTTATAACTTGTGTGCACTCTCTCAACTCTAGTTAGACTAAGCCAAGTGTGACAAAGATAGATGGGCAATGGGAAAAGCTCTTTCAAAATAAAACCTGTTTAACTGAAGATGTTTTTGGTTTGAATAGCGAAGCGTTATCATTTCCAAGTTGAATTTATTCTGTAAAGAATAACTACTTGGCCCGCTGTTGCATAAACAGACGGGTATCCATAAGAGACTAAGAATTTCGACAGCACGGTAGCTCAATTGGAAGAGCAGTTGGCCCGGTTAGCCAAAAAGATGCTGGTTCGAGTCCCGCCCGTGCGCAATTTTTGGTTTCTTATTTCATCTTTTAACAATCTCTTTTATTTGTTCTTCATTCCACAAACAAATGAAAGTGAAAATAATTAACTTTATGCGTTTGTTTATTTAATCGCTATCAAAAACACGAAATACTATATTTTTTTATAATAAGGTTCTTATTCTGACCATACTCTCGGAAGTAAACACCCGTAGTGCTCGGCGGCAATGTGTTTTTGATGACAATCGCTGCGTAGTACCAACTCTTCTGATATTATAGGTGTTGATCTAAGGGACTGTTCACATTCACACACAAAGAGCTATTTGCACTTTGAATTTCGCTTGTGAAGTTGATACTGATAAATAACAAGTTAAAAAAACTATACCACACATCTGCCGTGAGAATCATCATGACGTCATGATAAAAAAAATAAGTTTTCATTGATCCTTTTACCTCCTTCAATATAGCCTACAATATTTTAAGCAACGTTCTGTATGTGCCAATCATATTTAGAATAATAGTAAGTACTGACACAGCAATGCCTCAGACCCAAGTAAGGATGTGCCGTTGCGTTGCCAGGAACATTGCCGTGCCATAGATAGGTGGGAATATTAAAGAAACATTGCTTAAATAGCCAGAAAATTTGGCAATGTTAGCAAACATTACAATGTTTATCATCTTTTCATTAAAATATTAATCAAAATATGATACAAATTGCAATGTCCCCTTAAATTGCCGGCAATTTAAGCAATGTTGCTTCCATACTTTCTCGGCAATATTGCTGGCAACGGCGCATCTATAGACCCAAGCATGCCTATACAATGTCTTACCAAATTGGCTTGCAACGTAAATATCGCACAGTGTACAGGCCCTTTCACGTATAATATATCAAACTAATGGTGTTTATTTCGATAGGGGAGGTCGTTTTGGGTAATGGGCCATGGAAATTACGGCAATCAACAATCTGAGCCACATTTTGGGCACTATAGGCAATGTTGTACTGCACTATCACTCACATTAGCAGACGATTCTAAGCTTATACTTAATATAGAGAGTGGCGTTACCTGCCATAGTCTGACTAAATTTTAATAGTTTTGAGGATACGCAATTTTTTTATCTTACAGATTAATCAACATTTACCTTTAGAAATCCGTAAAAATGTTAATGGTGACGTAAGAGCTTGCCCTTGTTTTTCAAGTGTTCTGTTTTAACCACAGCGGCTTATAGATTAGCAATTTGCGTTAGAACTGATGATGGTCCATTAAATAAGTAGCCAATCACCAAACAAAGGTCCATGCATGTTATATAAGAGGTATTTAAATTAAAAAAAAAAACCCGAAAAGCAGAAAGTGTGACTGACAAAAAAAATACCTGTCTGCTTTCATCTTCATTATGGAAGCGTCACATCGCCATATTTCCTCATTTCCACCCCTATTTACAGTTCATGAATAATTTGGGAGTTACTGAAGGAGCAACACTTTATTTAGGAACCCCCATAGGGAGCGAACACTTATTGGCATAGCAGAAAACGCGTCTGTCGAGTCTATTTTTGGTGGAAGAAAATATGTTTTTAAGATGCGTAATTCCTCGAGATTTCCTCAGGGCAAAACGTACGGATCCAACGTCTGTAATTCCGATTAGGGAAATTAGAATAAACGGCACTGGGAAGGTTTATTCGATTATTTCCTGACTTTGCAAGTAAAGATCTTTGATTAGCATTAGATTATGTTTTAGACTAGGATTTGTAAAGATTCAAAATACTTTAGAATATTAACCTGTTATTTTGATTCTTCTACTCAAAACGATCTCTAAACTAGCCTTACCTAGCAATATGACCGCTAAGGACCGGATTCGTGATCGATAATTAACTCAACTAAAGGTTAAAATGTAGTTACTAGCGGTTGAATATACAATCCACTAAACCGGCCCTTAAATTGCGTTAAGTAGATATTCATGTAGAGTACCGTGAAAATAATGAACAAATAAGAAAAGATTTTCTTTGTATTAGACCTTTTTTCATAAACACAACTTTTGTAAGCATTCTCTATAATTGATCTAAGGCTGTATTGTCACTTACCATCAGTCGAGACTAAGGTCAAATGCTAGCTGGCTATTTATATGAAAATAGCTGACCTAAGCTAATTTCTATTGTGATTTGAAAAGGGCTCCGGGCGAGAGTTTTACCTTAGAGGTCAAAACACCTCACCGGCCGAGCTGCCGTCATCATTATAAGCCCTTCCTAATTCATTGTCATGTCACAATATGGCAGAGGACTTTTTAACTACTAACAGAATACCTACCTCAAAATATAAGACAGTATTTTTATCATGTTTTATGTAGTAGGTACCGTGATTTATGATCAAGAAATTAACTGGCCACGGACTGAACTAAATGTATCATGAGAGATTAGAGAGTTACTATTTTGGCTAAACTGAAACTTACAACGCGACGTGGTGATGACGTCTACTCGTTAAAGTAATCATTTGCATACAGGCTGACCAATGTATTGGTGGCCGATTAGCTAAAGCATACCAGATAGGACAGGTTGGTTTAAAATCCCTGCATGACACAAGTTGGAATTAATTTTTGTGCTCTCAATCCTCACAGACGTGATTTTTGCTAGTGCAATTAATAATCTTAGTATACGAAACCTGCAGGTGAGTTTTTTGTGAAAATTGGTGACTACAAATCTTAACATACCTGCCTTTTTTATAACAAATCCCCTTCCCCACTAACCTGCGCCCTCTCAGGGCTGACAATGCACCGGCCACTCGGCTACAAGGTTAAGGGCTTGCTCTGACGTCACCGCCTTGTGACACATACACGAGTACAATTGGGTAAAGTGGTTTCACAGTTCTCTGGGGTGTTATTTAAAAAAAAACAGGTTAATCACTTAAACCGTTGAATTTTAACACAGCTATAATTTAAAAGCTCTCAGTCAGACCCGAAAATATTTTTGGTATTTTCATTCATGTTTTAAACTAGCGTTTCTCCGCGGCTTTCCCAACGTTAATACCAAAAATGTATCAAAATATGCTTAAAGCTTTTCTATAATTCTAATGATATTCTAAACGATATTGTTGTAGTTTCATCAAAATTCAATCAGTGTTTTTACGTGTAGAAAAAGCAAAGACATATCCACCCATCTTCAAAAACTTTTGCATTTACAGTACTAAGTAGGACAAGTTAGCTTGGAGAGTGAAATTATGAAGTTCTTGGCTTAATAATTTCACTCAAACGCGAAGCCATTTCTTCTAGAAATATTCTTAACTGTAAAAATCTATTATAACCGTAAATACACAAGCACACAAGCACGGGGTACACAAGCATGAACCAAAAATACCACTCATACCAGAAGCATACCAGAAGCAGGAAGTAGTAATCAACTGAAAATGGAGGCTATACGTAATGATCCACACACACAATTAAAATTCAGCTCAACTTGGGTCTCTATCCAAACTTCATTAAGGATTAACCGCATGCACACATTGCCTTGATTCAACTGACAATACAGAGTGAATTTCAATTCGTTTAATGCTGATACGCTTGGATATTTTTAAAGAGAGTTTGAATATTTTTTTTCGTATTCAATAGTTTATTAGTCATCAGTCATCATCATCAAATTTAACTTGTAGGTGACGATTTTTTTAAAACTCCAAATTAGGGAAGATATGGTGGTTTCTCTCTTGCCTTTCACACCGCAGTATAAGAACCGGGGTTATTCACATCTTAATACCCAGTCAAAAGCCTTTCCTGATATACTATATCTTCAGCCTTCTGCCAGTACTGATGTTGCTGCCAATCAACATCGGTGTTTCCTAGTGACTATAATCCGAATCTATTCAAAGTTAGAGTGAACAGGCTTCTTCTGGGCGAGCTCGTTCCATCTTCGACTCCGTCTTAGTCGCACTTGGCATGGTCTGGAGTCAAGAGCAAACCCATACTAAATAAAAAATAAAAAAAAAGAGGAACGCTTATTTGATGGCGCCGTTTACTCTCCCTAGAACAGCATCATCACTGAATATTATAGCTTTTAATAGAGAAGGCCATCCCACCAGACTCCCCACTACAATTTTGTAATCTTGCCGCTGTTTGGTCGGGGACTGCTTGTTCAAAATCGCAGCTAACCACGATAATTGGTGGCCGTTCACCAACATATGCTACTCCCTTTTGTAATAAGTCTTCTCATAAGAAAAGGTGAACTTGTCTACTTCAATAAAGTGGTATAGGCAGAGTGGTATAGGCATACGCCCGGAAAGCGTAAGACACGGGGTTCTATTCCTCGTCTGTCACAGAGTCACGGTTGCTTTATACAAGTGAAATTTATATTATTAAGTTTTTATAATGACAAAACACTATAAAAATCAACTTTAAAGTTCTAATAATTTTTACGAGACTTCTTATCCGTCTTTGGTGTGAGCCAAACAGTTATCTTTTACCTCTTTTGTTATATTTAATTTCTTAAAAGTCAAACACCATCACCATTTAAATACGATGCGGCTAAATCAAAAGGTATATCACTCATGTCATGTAACTTGTTTAAAATTGATTTTAATCTAGCTGTTTTATATTGAAGCAATGAAACAGTACTAAATTCAAAAAGTGCTAAATAGTGCAATGGAGTGTGGCCCATCACTACTTTGTGGCATTTTTGACACCGACCTCGATACATCGGTCGCGTGGCTTAATTAACGAGATCGAACGGTGAATGAGTGAATGAAGGACGGTAGACAACAATGACTTGAGCTCGACGTGTGTGAATGGCGTGCATGATTTTGAAAATGTTGAGGGAAAATGTAAGTTTGAAAGCGAATGCGTAGGAAATAGGTTTTGATTGTTAATTGTTTAATGGTCTTCCAAAAAAGATAGAAGGATATGGGTTTAAGTAATCGTATTGTAATATTCGTAGGTCCTAATGTTAAACGAATAAATCACAAGGAAGGAAGCTTACGCACTGGTAGAAGTAGTAGTTGTAGTTTGTGCGGTGTCAAAATATGTAAATGCACTTTAAAAAAATGTGCTTTATCAAACCAGAAAAAAAAAACACGAATAATTCTTATGAATTTTATAAAAAAGATCCTGTTAACCTGTTAAGTATATATAGGCTTCTCATCAAACAATCAAAAGAGGAGACCTACTTCTTCTTCTTCTTCTTTTCGAGTCAATGGCAATTAGACTTTCTGCGCCCAAAAAGTGGCAACATCAATGGCCTTCTGGTTGGCGTTGTAGAGGTCCTCTTGTGAGACCTACTAAATTAAAGACTTTCTACTAAGTTTCTAAAAAAGTAATTCTTGCAAACCAAACATAAGTTCCAGCCCCACCCAAACACTAGAAAAACCCAAAAACCTCGGAAAGTTTTTAGATTCCCTAACCGCATCAGTAGCCATTGCTCCCGACCATGAATTATTGATGACACTCCGCAAGGCAATTGAATTAAATCGCTACTCTTTATACGGGACGAGCTTTTAGACGGAATTAAAACGAGAGGGAAAAGATATAGGCTATGGGGTTAGAGATTAGCTATAATCACACAGGCTAATGCACAGGCAAAAGTTAATAAACTATCTCGATATAAAAATGACGATATAAAACACGTCATTCTGTATTATTATATAAGATGTTTCACAGGACTTCTGGTACTTCAAGTGGCTTTGGTACCATTAGGAACAGATTAAACTTATACAATTAATAGAAAAAAGGGATATTTCCGCTTAAACTAGAAGTTATCACCACTTAATGACAAATTTTAAGATTTTTCTACTAAAATCATAAAACACTAATAAGAGGCTTTGCCGAAAAAACTTTGTCGACACAATGTTCTAGATGGTATGGTATCTCTATGGTAACACCTCTTCAAGGCTTTTGCACCGACCTTCCAAACACCCTGTATACAGGTTGTCCCAAAATCAAAGGATAATCCAGTAACTGCAAATGGGTCACGTTATGGCCTATTATATTTTCGAGATACCCACACTCAAATTGTTTTTTTGAAAATTTCGACTTCGATCATAAAATATCATGCCAATTTCTTAAATGACAACTTTTTCAAGACCTGTTTCATTTTTAAGCTCACAATAATTGAGACACCTAAATCGATGGTCTTTTTGACAATAATGTACCAGGATGAAAGTGCCAAATACTATAAAACCTTGTTTAGTTAATGCCAATTTTAAAATGGTAACTATTACTTAGCAATTACTTTTAAAAATATTTTTATGGCAATTCTAATGCAAAAAGATACTACTACTAATTCTAATGCACTAATGGGTCACAGTCACAGGGTTCGATTCCTTGTCTGACACAGTTGCTTTTCACAAGTGTCGTCCTTATTCTGTGTTCGTTTACATAAAACAATCTAAATATGGTGTAATAATATTTAAGATATTAGGAAGATAGTGTAGTCATCAGTAAAGTATTTTCATTGATTTGTTATAAGAACATCTTGGTAATTATTATCTTGTACAGAATGTACCTTAGACTGCATACGTGTTTAAAATGATAACGTTAAAAACGTTATCGATGTAATGAATATAAAAAATATAAACGTCACTGTCAGTTTTGCCAGTGAATCAAAGAGAGCCATAAACGGGTGCGCGAATTAAATGTTTGAATGTAAATACCTAATTTAAAATTATGAAAAGAAAATGGTTGGTTACACAATATAATATTGCAATGCATTAAGAGCGTACACGGCGATTATGACCCGAAAGCGTGATTTCCAAGCTCAAGAACTCTGCAAAAATAAATCCTACGAAACTTCAAATTGCTAATTATTGTAGGCAATCCTTTCAAGTAAAAAATTTTTAAAAAACATTTCCAAGTTATTTGATTTTACGTGAGCTATAACAACTAAACGAACAGCTGTTTCTCAAATTTATGTTACGGGGCTTACTTTGGAGTCTCATGTGTTCAAAATCACTTGCATGTTTTACATAGAATTGAACTTTTATTATTAAACAGATCCTCAACTAAATATTGAATTTGACAATTTTTGAAAATTCTGTTCCAAATGAAAGATACGAGTCCTTAAAGAAAGTGAAACTTACAAAAAAAGGCAGATTTAATTTCACGTTTATTTCGGATAATCAGTCCTTTTTTCTTCGAAATAAAGATACACAGTATAGAAGCATGCCTTTTTCTACGCAAATCGAAACAAAAACTAGCTAAAATCCTTTTTTTTCATTCTAAGTATTTAGTTTCAAAACTGCAATAAAACCATCCTCGTAAACAGTTTCAAATCAGTCCGCCGCAAGGCTTTACAAGGTGTGGACGTATCGCTCGAGTTACCGCGCAAAACCTCGCGTGATCCTTGGCGCCGAGTGAATTAATAGTGCGACTAAGCAATTTTGGTAATTATAATATTTTGTAAATTAATATTATTTAATGAGTAAAAAATTCTTGAATTACAATAATGTTGTTACAGTTTTTCAAATATGGGAAACAAATGTAAAAAATATAACCTGGCTACCTCCAAGTCTCGAAAGGGAGCATTACACGATAATATATCTAAGGCCAGGGCTAAAAGGTTGGTTAAATAGTTTATATTATAATTCATTATATGTGAACCGAACTCAGGAAAACTCGGAACTCATGGTTATATTGGGTATATTTCTTTTACACTTATATCTTTATCTTATATAAGAATTTGAAACATAGTGATACAAGCATCATAACCTTGTACGTACAGGTGTTTCATATTATATTTGTTTTTATTTATGAAATAAATAATTTAGTATTTTTGTATGTATTTGTAAGTAAAGTCTTATTATATTTTTTTCTTAACTTTAGAACATTGAACTTAACCTTTGAACTTGGTCCTAATTTTGGAATCCCTTTTGTCTTTTTAATAATTGCCAAGCATCGATCATAAACCTACTAGACGGATAATGTTAGATTTATTCTAAAAACCGTCAGTTGATTACAAGAGTGCGAGTGTGTGAAATTCTCTTTGTTGATGATTTGCTCGCTTCTGATTGGTTATTTGATATCACGGGCGTACTCGTAGTTCACAGAAGTTTTCAAATCTAAACGTGGCATAAGTTTTTTTGTCTTACTCGTAAGTAAGTGGGTACATGGTCGATGTTTTCAAGCAATACTTATACCCGAATTTATAGGCAACCAATTACTTCACTATGAACCTGGAATGTTCTGACTTTTGACGGTACTAATTTCATACAACATTTTGATTAGGAATGTATTCATTAAGACATTACCCAATAGTAATTTATTTTGCATGATTATACATATATTTACCAACTTGTACTTAAGCACATTGTGTGTTTTCATGTCATTAACATTCTATACGATAACTACGGATGATTGTGTGTGTGTGTGTGTGCAGAGAAAATTGCTTATTTTGTCGCTAAGAAATTCCAAATTTGCTTTTAAATAATGAGCACAGTGTTATATTGTGGTTTATGATTGATTACTTTTACTTAATTAATCATTTTGTAATGATTATAAATTAATCACCTGATTAATTTCCCAAAAAAAACTTTATACTTATAATAGCAAAGGGAGTAATTAATTAAATTCAAAAATCACTTTCAAAATCTCAGAATTCAATAAATACAGGATGTGACAAAACCGTGAAAAATAAACCGTGGTTTTCGGCTTTGTTATATCCTGTATTTTTTTTTGTAGAATTGAATTAAAACGTGCAAAGATGCAATAGTATTATGGTGACCTATTTTTTCATTGAGCATATTATAAAGGCTAAAACTTCGTTATTTTTACCACTTCCTTCAAAATTATGCTTTTAAATAACATGCTTTGTCTGCTTACTAACTAGTTTATGGTTATCTTCAGGCTTTGCATAGAAAATATTAACGTTAATAGCACGAAAAATATTGATAATGCTAGTTACCTTGAAAATACAAAAGTAAATGATGAAATTACTCATGCCTGAGATGAGCACTGAAGATATTGATGACAGTAAAATAATGGTAATGTAGAAGCTCATCTTGTTATTAAGAACTTATCTGTCTGTTATGCATTATAATATTTGATACATAGTGATTTTCAGGTCATCGAAAAAGAGGTATCGCCCGCGGGTAATCTTGTGATTGAAGGTCGAAGAATCATTGAATTTGATTTTTTTCTAGAACAAAATATTACGTTAAACTTTTTTTTTCAAATGTAAACAATACATAATAATAAAAATATTTACAAACTAGTTAGAAAAAAAAACTCAAAAATACATTCTTTCATTCATTTCATGATAGAATTTCATTTGAAACCTTTTCCTCCGATTTTCTTGATTTAATTATTCATAAATGTAGTAGTAATGTTATTTTAAGAGGATCGTGTGCGCGCAAGCTTCCATACAAAAAGAAAAAACGTTTTCCACCTCATAAACGTTGTCTGATTTTGACAATAATGATTTAATGACAGTAATGATTTCATATTTTGAAAAACTATGCTCGTACGTTTTGTTTTTTTTTAAATTGTCTACAAATAGGCAACGTTTTAAAATCAGCAATAGTTAATGTACTTTATCAGACGAATATTTCTTATGTGACCATTAAAAAAACAGGCCTAATTTTAATAATTTGTGTTCCTTAAGTTAAAAAATAATTATGGTAAATAAATTTACTATAAAAGAAGTCAATTCATGCATCGTATCAATGTTTCGTGTTGCATGAATAATCTTTATGGCCTTTCATTATAAATATTAATACACTTATTATATACACGTACTTATAATAAATAAAAATACATTCATTAGTAAATTAGTATTAGTAGTATTAAATGACATAACATGCAAACTAGCATTATCATCAGTTTACGACTTAACGGATCAAAATGGTTAGTTCGACTGATTGTACACCATTCTACGCACACAGGCGCAAGTGCATATGTGTGTCGTCAGCGCGCATTGTGTTCGCCCGAACTGGTCCCGACGCATTCGTGATAAAGGCTCTTAATGATTTAGCTATAGCACTTGGTATGGTCTTCCAATATTGTGTTTGCTTTCCAGGTCACATTTCCTAAGATTGTGGTACATCAACTTGATTCTTCAGGGAATTCACTATCTGTTAATGTACCACAATCTTAGGACACGTGACCAGGAAAGTTTTTTTTTTAATTTATTAATTTGGACCACAAACAAATTCACAATACATGTTTACTTAGATATGATTATTAACAGTAGTGATTATTATGAATCCAACAACGTTGGCCACATCTTATTATAAAAAGAACATTAATGTGTGGTGCCTGTCGAGGCTTAAGTATAGTGTGAGTGTTGTGTGTGTGTGTGTGTGTGTGTGTGTGTGTGTGTGTGTGTGTGTGTGTGTTTGTGTGTTTGTTTGTGTGTTTGTTTGTGTGTTTGTATGTGTGTGTGAGTGTGTATGTGTGTGCATCTATTTGTGTGTGTGTGAGCTTGGGCTGTGTTTTGTGTGTTTACATTTTTATATTTGTATCTATTTGAAAGTTATTACAAAATTGGAAGAGCATACCAAATGTAAGACTGAAGTTTAATTTGGAGTCCACAATAACATAATGATGATTCAACCCAGAGTTTATTCATTTTAAACCGTGCAATTGGATCGTAGTTACACTTGCATATAATATTCGAACTAGATTTTCACTGGACATTTTGTATTGTAAAGATTGCGTTAAACCATTAACCATTAAAGGCATTACAGTGTTTTATTTCAAAGTTGTTGAAGCCGATATTGAACACAGGTATCTACTAACTAAGCATCACTTTCATTAGCCAAATTCAAGGAAGCTACGGATCCAATTTGGCGTCGCGTGTAAGCAAAAGTTAAATTGACACATTGCTTGTGATGTCGGATATTGGGTGGATACAATAAGTAACTTCAAGTTTAGCTAGAACTGCAGTTGAAATGATGGGGCAACTTATTTTAGAATTAGAACAAACAAATCTCAAGAAAGTAATTAGTAGGTAGTACATAAACTATTGTATTGGTTCCGTATCGAGCCACGGCTATTTTGATGTATCAGTCCAGCACATTCCCTGAAAGTGCAAGATCCAGTATTTTCAATAAGGTCCTGGAATCTCCTTACATTCTGTTTTAGTCTAACTACTATTGTGTTTATAAAAAGTACTCAGTGAACTCTTTACACCATGTTTACGCAAACAAACAATGTTTATGTTTAAACAGGGTTAATAAAAAACCCGATTTGATACATTGAACTGCCCCTTTAAGTTCCAACATCGGATCAACTTTGCCCAGGTGCTGTTAACAACTGGAGTCTGTCCAAGAACGGGCGGGGCACAAAGGATTCACATAAAAGAAGATTGTTACAATAGAAACAGATTGAGAAAGCTTTAACAAGCTTCTCATCCAACGTGAACTTTTACGTGGCGCTATTGATAAACGGACCGGCAATCTAGAAAATTCTTAAAACGTGAGTGTAAAATAGAAAGTTATGTTTAACTACCGGGGGATCAGAACGTTTTGGGAAAGGTTGTCTGAAAGAGTTCGCCCGTAGCGATAAGACCACCTATTAATTTTTTATTATGAAGTCTGAAAATATATTATATCAGGAAAGGTTTCACTGGGCAATTAGAGGCGGAAAAATGAAAGGCCATTTTCGTACTTATGTCAAACGATAAAACCCTCTTAAACAGCGGTGGAAAAAGGGAAACCAACAACCAGTTTTGGTGAAAAACTCCAACGACAAATAGACTAGCTCCTAAATAAGTATGAAGTGAAAAAAGTGAACCTACTAAACATCTCCTACTAAGTATAACGAGCGCTAAGCCGGCGCGGCTGAGCTCAACAAATCGCTGATGACTCGTGTTTGTGCGAGCAAACCCGTGTAACGCGGTTATGTGCTGGAGTGCGTCCGGAGAGATAGTACACAGGGTCAAAAGACCAGCTGATCAGATAGTGGAATATAGACAATATAGACATGACCTTTGAGAAAATATTAAGAAGAAATATCGTGGAAGCTGCAATTATGCTGCCATGTGTCTTGCTCCTGATGAGAGTGCCTTAATATAAAGAGGGAGAGAGATAAATAGATAGAAAAAAATAAGAAAGAGAAAGAAAAGGTACATTAAATCAGAAATAGAGTGTTAACGCGCATCACTACGCGGAACCCCCTCGCACCCCCCAGCCCGCCGTGCCCTCCTACTTCTCGCCTCGGCTGCGGTCGTGCGCACACGCGTCCCGCGCGATATATATTTTCATCGAGTAAACCCTGTCATACCAGCAAAGATCGTTTCATTTTCATCACCGCCGTACTCCGTGCCTGCCCATGAATTTCGAGCCGAAGAGAGGAATTTCAACCTACAGTTGACCCTTGGATTTTATGAAGATTAACGGCGGCGTGGCATGGCGGCGGCGACTATTCGAAGACGATCACCTGTTTGACGCGGCAATTAATCGATGCACATTGAGGCGATGTGGAGCACTACTCATCAAAAATCACAAATTTAAAACCAAGATGGTTACGCGTACGCCATAGTACCTAAAAGCGGAAGTCAAATCTTGTGAGTTCGTTCCATATTTTCATAATTGCATCCCATTCACAATAGGTTAAATTCATAATAATATTCATTTGGTTGCTAAACAGCTTTCCTGCTTTCCTATCTATTTTTCTAACGGTAAATTACCTAGCAATTTGCCGACGGTTTCCGCCATAGGGACCGACTGCCATATTCACTTTTGTCCATTATTCAAACGATTTATTCATCTACTATTCACACGATAACGGTTACCGCCATAGGTCCGTTTCGTTGTGTATTTTTTTTTCCTAAATCTTATTCTTACCTACATCTTAACTTTCATATCTTTTATCTTTATTATTTCTACATCAATATTTCAGCTGCCTTGCATTATAGGGGCTGCCACACTTGCACTACCATACGTTGCCTTTTTTAACATGAAAAAATTTACATTCCAGAACGTTCGATCGGCTTGACGGCGCCGTGCTCGGCAATTCATTCGATCTTTGAGCTCGGTCCGGTGTCCCCCAAGGTCACACCGGCCGCCTGTGCCGCTTTCGCACGCTTCACTTTGCGCACGCTTACCTGCATTTTCTGCTGCATATTTAAAATTTAAGTATACCGGCATTTTTTTTTCTTTCCAAGCTTCAACATTTTTAATTGCAAACTATTTGAGTATTTTTTCAGTAGATTTCAATTCAAACTAAAATGGATCTCGCAACATTGAGGAGAACTCGAGGTATATACAGGAAAAAACTAACTCTGTTCAATAATTTCATGACAACCATTAATTCTTGTGAAAAACTTAGTTCTTTACAAATAAGAGAATTATCCAATCGCCTCCAGATCTTAAAGTCAATGTACAATGATTTCGATAGCAATCAAACTCACATAGAATCTTTATGCGAAATTCCAGATGACGAACTCCAGGAAAGGGAATCCTTCGAGACAAAATATCATGCAGCGGTCGCCTCTGCGGAGGAGTTGCTGGACAGGAACTCGAGCTTCTCCAGCAGGCGTTCCTCGGCGGGCGATGTCGGCTCACAGGTGACGGGCTCTGGTACTGCTATAGCAACAGGGCCCCCCGATTTTAAACTTCCAACTATACACTTACCTACCTTTTCTGGTCGCTATCAAGACTGGTTAGGATTTCATGACTCATACACGTCCCTGATTCACAGCAATAAGTCAATTCCTAAAATCCACAAATTCCATTATTTACGCGCATCCCTAAAGGATGGTGCATCTTTGATAATCCAATCCTTAGATTTTTCTGCTGATAATTATGACATAGCTTGGGAATTAATTTGTGAAAGATATAACAATAAAAGATTACTTATAAACAATCATATTAAGGCATTATTTGAAATTGAAATAATTACACGAGAATCTTCTAGATCTCTGCGAAACTTGGTTGATACAATAAATAAAAATTTAAGGTCTCTGAAAGCGCTCAATCTACCAATTCAGTATTGGGACGCTATGATTATTCATTTAGCATCTTCCAAATTAGACTCAGTTACCTCTCGCGAGTGGGAAGAAGAAAGAAACAAACTTAAAGACATTCCTACCTTGCAACAGTTTAATGATTTTATTAAGGGTCGTGCAGATTTATTGGAAACCATAGAAATAAATCAAACTAAACAACGTCGGCATAGTGACATTACTCATATGCGACCGAAAACCTTTGTAGCTTCACCAACAAATGGCACTCGATCCTCTTGCCATTTATGTAAGGGTAGCCATAGCGTTTATCAATGTTTTCGTTTCAAATCACTTCCAATAGAAAATAGAATTAAAAAGGCAAAGGAACTAAAGTTGTGCACTAACTGCCTAAGACAAGGACATGATGCTAATAAATGCACATTAGGGCCCTGTAAACTGTGTTTTCAAAAGCATAATAGTTTACTGCATCTCGAGGAGAAGTCATGCTCTAAGCCTAAACCTAACACAGAATCACAACAAGGTTCTTCTCGTGAGTGCGTAGTGTTAACTGCATCCAACAATAGCTCCCAAACTGAGTCATTGCAATCACAATGTAATAATAATGAAATTACTTTATCATGCACAAACCACAACCAAGTTTTGCTTTCAACTGTTATGATAGGCATTACTGACCATGTAGGTAAGATTCATAAGGTTCGTGCCCTGTTAGATAATGGGAGCACTTCGAGTTTTATCACAGAGCAATTAATTTGTAAACTCAGACTTAAAAGTCAAAAAACTCAAGTCCACATACAAGGACTGCATAACCAAATGTCACAAATCACAAATAGATGTGAAGTGAATATTCATTCATTAGTTAACAATGAGTTCAGTCGTCAAATAACCTGCTTCATTGTACCTTGCATTACTCAAATGCTACCTACTCACAAAGTAAATACTAATTCATTCAAGATACCACAGCACATTCAACTCGCAGACCCAGCGTTCCATACGCCGGCCGAGGTTGAGATGTTGCTCGGAGCTGACCTCTTCTGGGAGGTACTCGGTAATAATACTATTTCCCTAGGAAAAAACCGACCTAGTCTAAATGAAACTAAGTTAGGCTGGCTGGTTTCAGGCGTAAGCCGAACTCACATACCCAACTCAAACAAGAGTAATTCATTCAAACACAACTCATCACAAACTACAGTCCATTGCCATTTTTCAAACACTTCGGACACTGAGCTACAGAAGAAACTCGACCACTATTTCGAGTATGAATCATTCAGTGATCCACCTCGTCACACTAAAGACGAAATACAATGCGAAGCCATTTTCGCTCAAACTACAATTCGCCACCCAGATGGTCGATTTGTAGTTAACATTCCATTAAAAACATCTCCCACCATTCTTGGGGATTCCTATGAACAAGCAAATGCTAGATTTTTTGCGTTAGAACGCAGATTTAGCCGTGATTTAAATTTTAAAACAAAATATACAGAATTCATGAAAGAATACTTAGAATTGGGTCACATGACGGAGGTCATTGACCCCCCAAAGGGCGAAACTGCCCATTATCTGCCGCATCACGGTGTATTAAGGGAAACTAGCCTAACAACTAAACTACGAACAGTTTTTGATGCATCTGCACCCACCACATCAGGTTATTCCTTTAATGATATCCAACTCATTGGCCCCCCAGTGCAGGACGACTTAATGAGTATTTTACTACGTTTCAGACAACATAAATTCATTGTAACAGCAGACATAGAAAAAATGTATCGAATGGTGTTGATTAATCCTGAACAAAGGTCACTACAGCAAATACTGTGGAGATCTGACCCTTCAGAAAAATTAAAGGTTTATGAATTAAACACAGTCACGTACGGCACTGCGTCTGCACCGTACCTTGCCACCAAGTGTCTAACACAGTTAGGACATGATTACTTAAATGATCCACTCACAGTTAACTCAACTCAACATACCCAAGTTCGTACATTAACCGGAACAACCATATTGCATGATTTTTATGTCGATGACTTGGTGACGGGCAATGACGATCCTTTATTACTCACAAACATTTGCAAAGAAGTATCTAAACAGCTAAAAAGCGCACATTTTCATCTTCGTAAATGGAAATCGAATGAAGAAAATGTACTTCATGATATTTACGAATTTAATAAATCAGATAACGATCCTTTCCTAACCATTAAAAATGATCAAATAACCAAAACTTTAGGTATTTTATGGGACAATAAAAATGATAAATTACTATTTTCGTCATCGCCAGTCACTGATCACAATACACCAAATCAAACAAAACGTTCCATATTGTCTAAAATTGCTCAAATATTTGACCCGTTAGGTCTTATCAATCCCTGCCTTCTACAGGCTAAAATCCTTTTACAAAAATTGTGGGCTGATAATATAGCATGGGATGATACAATCTCTCCAGAGTTCTACAAACAATGGCATGATTTTCTTAAACATTTACCTTATCTTAACAATATTCAAATACCACGACATGTCATATGTGACTCACCTATAAAAATTGAACTTCATGCATTCAGTGATGCATCTATACATGCATATTCAGCATGTATATACATCCGTAGCACTTCTAATAAAGGTTCTATTAACGTTCATTTGCTGGTTGCCAAGTCACGAGTTGCACCATTTAAGAAAAACATCACAATCCCCAGGTTAGAATTGTGTGGTGCTGTTCTAGCAATGCGGCTGGCAAAGAAGGTAAAGTCTTCTCTCAGGCTTCACATAGATACAGAATCCTATTGGTCTGATTCAACTATAGTTCTAGGTTGGATCAAAATGCCTAAATCTAAATTAAAACAATACGTCTATAATAGAGTAACCGAAATAACTGATACCACCTCCTCCTCAAATTGGTTTCATGTACCCACTTCTATGAACCCCGCAGACATAGGGTCACGGGGCTTAAACCCACAACAATTGAGCAGCAACGAGTTATGGTTCTGTGGACCTGACTTTCTTCATCATAACCCTATACCTTTTCCTCCACAGCCACTAAACAACAACACAGACACATTGCCAGAGCTAAAATCACTTTGTCACATAACAAACGAATCAGCTGATCACGAATATTTAAAACGTTATTCTACATTTTCAAAATTACAACGTGTTATGGCATATATTTTAAGATTCATACACAACTGTCGCCTTCCAAAAAATAAAAATATTGGTCATTTGAAAGTTTTCGAAATAAATCATTCGCAAACTGTTTTATGTAAACTAGTTCAAAGGGAAATGTTTTCTAAACAATATTTTTTACTTCATAACAAGGATTCTTTGCCTCCCAAAGATCAGTTACTCAAATTAAACCCTTTTATGGATAGTGCTGGTACAATGAGAGTAGGTGGAAGGCTATTAAACTCAAATCTGACATTTGATGCTAAGCATCCAATCCTTCTTCATGCAAATCATTACGTCACACAGTTGTTAGTTCAACATTACCATAGAGTACTACTTCATGCTGGTCCACAGCTCATGTTATCGACCTTAAGACAAAGATTTTGGATTATTAGTGGACGTAACCTTGCCAGAAAGATCGCACGTAATTGTATAACATGCTGTAGACTTTCAAATAAAAGTATTCAGCCTATAATGGGTAACCTTCCCAAGGAAAGAATTCATGCTGATTTCCCATTTCAGAATACAGCTGTTGATTATGCCGGACCGGTCATGATAGCGGACAAAAAAGGCCGTGGTTGTAGGCTATTGAAAGCATATATATGTGTATTTGTATGCCTTACAGTCCGAGCAGTTCATGTAGAGCTTGTCACCGAGCTAAGTACAAATGGTTTTATGGCCTGTTTAAATAGATTCATCGCCCGTCGAGGTAGGCCTGCAAAGATTTTCTGTGATAATGGGACGAACTTTGTTGGAGCTTGTAACGAACTAGCAAATTTTTTGAATTTAAAATCAAATGAAATCTCATTATATGCAGCGGAAAATCACATAGAATTCAAATTCTCTCCAGCGTATAGTCCTCATTTTAATGGATTGGTCGAGGGCTGCGTCAAGTCGATCAAATATCATTTGAAACGGGTCATAGGTCTTACTAACTTAACTTATGAAGAATTGACAACATTGCTAGTGCAGGTAGAGGCAATTCTTAATTCAAGGCCGCTCACTCCCCTCTCTTCAGATCCTTCTGATCTCACTGCCCTGACCCCTTCACATTTTCTTTTGGGACGAACGATCATGATGACCGCTCCGCAGGTACATGACGAGGAGCAGAATAAAAACATTGCTACTCTTACGAGATACAAAAGAGTAGAGCACCTTAAGTCACAATTTTGGCAAAGATTTAACAGAGAATACATTTCAGAACTTCAACGAAGAAACAAGTGGTGCAAGCCAGCAGAAGGGCTACGCCTACATCAAATGGTTGTGGTCAAGGATGACCGCTTAACTCCCAATCGATGGCTGCTAGGACGCATCTGTCACGTCTATCCCGGCACCGACGGCGTCGCACGCGTCGCTGACGTCCTCACCTCATCCGGGACTCTACGAAGAGCGTTCAACCGACTCATCCCTCTACCAATATTGGAACCAGAGGTTCCAACGCCGGCAGCATGTTAACGCGCATCACTACGCGGAACCCCCTCGCACCCCCCAGCCCGCCGTGCCCTCCTACTTCTCGCCTCGGCTGCGGTCGTGCGCACACGCGTCCCGCGCGATATATATTTTCATCGAGTAAACCCTGTCATACCAGCAAAGATCGTTTCATTTTCATCACCGCCGTACTCCGTGCCTGCCCATAGAGTCTTATAAAAGCTCGGAGTCCAGATGCAAGCGATGATGATACCTTTGTGACTCAAACAGTACGTTGAGCTGTTTATCTTGCACGCCTCAAAGCTTGCACTGATCGCCCTTTAGTTTTGTAGGATAACTATTAGACATGACGGGTCTAAACGCGAATAAAAAATTATGAGTTACTTTTACTCACTGCTCGACGTTTCGGCGGTTTTGTAGGATAGCCGTCATAACAACAGACCCTCAGTTAACTGTCAAGACAACTAGATAAAACCAAATCACTGCAGTCTGCATCCTACGTTATAACAAAGAAGATTTTTTTACTAGCCCGAGAGCCAGTAATTACTAAGTTGACTTTTGAAAGACTGCAAAATAAAATACGTAAAATCTAGGCAAAAGCCTACAAGGAACTGGCAGGATTTCATGTTTATTAAATTGTAGAGCATCTTTAATCTGTTTAGGCTGTGGACGATATTGAGTTACAGGCGCTACAAACACACGGAAGTCTGTTAGCTGTGGCCACTAAAAGAACGTTTTAGAAGATATTTTAAGTACGACAATAGTCATAATTACTGAATCAATATGATCACAATAGTGAACAAGATGAAAAGAATATGATAGCTAAGCGGTTACAAGTGTAATATTTAAAAAAGTCTATTTACTATCCATAACTACATATTTTCATCTATAATGCAACAATTAAAATACTATAAATTTATACATAACTAATTAATTAATAATAAAAATAGGTAAGCTTATTTTTTTTCCTTCACAAAACCGACATAACAGGCTATGAAATATTGTCTCAAGATGCTAAAACGTAAGAATCTCCTTTTTTTGAGTCGGTTACAAAAAATTTTGGTGCCTAGCATTGAAAAGCAAAATTGGCTTACATTAATGGTACATACAAGATGAAAACGTCAACATAATCTGAATTCAGATTAACCGTTTTCTATACACCAACAACTTCGCTTGTTTCACGGCCTCAATCAATTCCAGCTCCTCGCAACAGAACTAATAAGAATACCTACTGAAATATGTGACGGGAATACACTTTAGCAATCGACTCTGTTGTTAATTGCTAATCTGATTGTTTTACTCTTTGCTAGTTAGTGTTCTGGTTTAAACATGTATTTGAGACTTGTATGGAAGACTAATCTTACGTGTTTAATAAATAATTCTAGAGTGAAATGGCGCTTTCACCCGAGTTAAACATACCAACTATTTTTCATTTCGACTGTGAGGATAAACATTAAATTTACAAAAGTGGTTGTAGATGTCATGGTGAGGTATTATGTAGTTAAGCGAGAAAAAAAAACTCAATCATCAAAAACTCATGAGAGTACAAAAAAGGAGAACGATATCAAATAATTGAAATTCTTGTAAAGAATATCGATCTATTTTTTTCCACAGATAAATAAAATAAAATATAAATATGTTTTATTTTATTTCTACGATCATAAATTCATGATACACATGTTTGTCAATGTATAGCTAGGGCAATAGTAGATTGTTATACAAGGGGAGAAAGCGACCCATTTCACTCGAGATGTTTCTGTCGAGAGTGAAATGGTGCTTTCACCCGAGTTAAACATACTATTTTTCATTTCGACTGTGAGGAAAAACACAAAAATTACAATAGTGGTTGTAGATGTCATGGTGACGTATTATGTAGTTCAGCGAGAAAGGAAAATTCAAGTTTTTGTACAAAAAGACAGTTGATTTACAGTTCTAAATACATCTTACATGATTAGAAAGAGTAACGGCACGAATACATGAAAGCAGAGTACGAAAAAGCAGACGATACGAAATAATTAAAATCCTTGTAAAGATCCTTGTAAAAAACATCGATCGAATTTTCCCCACAGATAATAATTGTCAAAATTTAAAAAAGTAAACAGTGAGTTCAAAAAAAAAAAGCTGACAATGTAAAATAAAAAAAGTGTCATCTTGGTATTATGGCGGGAAGCCGAATATTTTAATCACAGATTAATATATGTCTATTTTTATAGATTGAATCAAATAAATTAAACAAATTGTATATTTTTAGGGTTCCGTACCTCAAAAGGAAAAAACGGAACCCTTATAGGATCACTTTGTTGTCCGTCTGTCCGTCCGTCCGTCCGTCTGTCAAGACCCTTTTTCTCAGGAACGCGTGGAGGTATGAAGCTGAAATTTATATAAATTACTCAGGTCTACTGTCCCTTGAAGCTGTGAAAAAATCAAACTTCTAAGCAACGCAATCAAAAGATACAGCCGTTTATGCCGCAAATTTTCGACACTTGCAAGGGAATCAAAACCTACAGGGTGCTTCCCGTGAACTCAGAATCTTGAAATTTGGTACGAAGCAACGTCTTATAGCATAGATAAAGGAAAAATTACGAAAACTATAAATTTTTAGTTACATCACATAATATATATTTTTTTAATAATTTTAAACTTACTACCCATTTCCTCATAAACGCGTAGAGGTAAGGTTTGTACGGAACCTTCGGTGCGCGAGTCCGACTCGCACTTGGCCGGTTTTTTTATATCAACGATCATAATAAACATGTTTTTCAATGTATAGCTAAGCAAAATGTTTATTATTTTTATAATATGATGTGACTCAATTATCTTTGACCCAAGCTTTGACTGCATGCCTTGACTCTATAACATGCCAATTAAACTAAATTACTTTCCACCCTAGGGATGGAAAAGCCATTTTTCACCCGGCTATCTACACAGGCAAATGCTATTTTCCGAACAGGAGAGATGAAAAATATTTTTATTTCAATATTTTAAGATGTTGACTCAATCATCTTTTACTGCATGCCTTGACTCTGTCATTCCATTTAGAACTTAATTACTTTCTACCCTATGGATGGAAATTCTATTTTCCACCCGGCTATCTACACAGGAAAGATATATTTTCCGAACAGGAGAGATGAAAAAATACTTACATACATAGACACATAGACTGCTAAAGCCAGTAGTTGGGCGAAAATAAAGCAACAAAGTAGGTATACTTATTTCATGAAACAAGACCTCTTAAAACTACATTCTACCTCCATGCATGGTTATAAAAACAATACGAAAGCAGTTACTGGCATGCGGAATGTTTGTTAGTTCCGAAGTCAAACTTCCCTCGTTACGACACCAGTTAACTACTTTTATCACACTCTTTTTGGTGAACGTTTTAGGCTATTTCGAGGCAAAAAATAACAGTGTTTTGGGACTTTTGGTTGCATTTTTCTTTGTATTAATAAAAATAATATAAACCATTAATACAAATCATTGTGTTTTGGAACTTCAGGCATTTTTCATGATTTTGATTAATAAACTATTAATAAAACTATAAAATACTAGAGCCATCTTTTGATAAGGGTACATCAAATCGATATAAATGGACCCGGGCTTAGTTCAATTTATCAACAAGCTATCGATGTTTTAAAACTTATTCGATGTTCTTATGTCGATGTTTTGCAACTTTTTTAAGCGCTTGCGAAGCCTTTATAAATATGTTTTTTATTATTATTTTATATATTTCTGTGATTTTATATTGTTTGTTGTTGTGTTTATTTTTGTTTTTGTTCCTTTCTTTCATTTTACGTTTTTCTTGTTTTTGTTTCTTTTATACCCACAAGGCACCCTCTGAAAATCAGTGTCGTGGCATGCGCATCTTGCTGCCACGATGAATGCTGAGAGGGTGCCTTTACGGCTCATTCTTAATGTAAATGTAATTATGTGTGTGTCTGTTTATTGTATTTGTGTTTACGAGTCAGTGTATTGTATATGTGTTTGTGAGTCGAATAAATGTATTTTCTTTCTTTCTTTCTATTGTTTCACACAAAGCCGCAACTTAATCTATATCTTAATTGACAGATAAATTCGTCATTTTACCCGCTCCTTTAAATTTAATCCCCATTTCGTATCCCTTGCTACCTAAAAACCTCCTCCTCACGTCCCCAAAGACAGTCTTGTGGCTGGAAACAAACACGTAACGACGCAGCTAAAAAACCACCCGCGAGTCACGTACCGCGGTGAATTCCGGAACGAATTCAAAATGAGACAGAGACGGAACTAACAAAGATATACGGCCATACCACAGATAACTTAACTAGGTTTGAACCAATCTTTCATTATAAAAAAAGATATTAAAACATTAAGTACACAGAAGAAGAAGAAGATGAAGCTGCAACATATCACCCTACTCAAATATTATAAAATTCTAACGAACTCCCATACATACAGGTCGATTGATAACCTCTTATTTTTTGAAGTCGGTTATAAAAATGGTTAGTTTAAAATTAACGTCAATCAAATCAAACGACATAAGGGTGATAATACATTTAACTTTAGCCGCATTACATTAATTAAACAGTAGGTACATAGTCCAAACCTTTATTCATTGGTCGCGCGTAACGCAACCACTGTTTTTAACCAGCTTCGAAAAAAGGAGGTTCGCGGTTTGACCTGTATGTTTGTATGAATGTTTGGCCACGATTATCTCTTTAGTTAAACTATTTTAGTTTATATTCAGGGATGTTTTAACTAATATTATATAAAAAACTACGAAAAAAAATATACCGCCTTCAAAAAAACCTTTACATCTGTAAATCTGATTTTAGTGCACCTACACATTCGCAGGCGGCAGTGAATCGGCTGAACGATATCGACAAGGATGCAAACTAGGTGGTATAGCTATGTTATCTTGGGATTATTCCTCACTTCTAAAGGCTGAGATTGCCCTGAGTTCGGCCCATGTAACAGATAACGCAATAATAATAAGCGGCTTTTTAATCCTCCCAGCTGAGGGAATCGCTGGTAAACGTGTAAGTTAATAAGGTTACATTATGTACTTGTTTTTATTGGATACTATACGGAAAAATGGTCTCTGGTGAAAACGTACTACATAGTCAGCTCGTTAGTAACTGAGTCATGAGCCATAAATGTAAGTTTAACAAAATATCTATACTAATATTATAAAGCTGAAGAGTTTGTTTGTTTGTTTGTTTGTTTGAACGCGCTAATCTCCGAAACTACTGGTTCGAAATGAATAATTCTTTTTGTGTTGGATAGTCCAGTTATCGAGGAAGGCTATAGGCTATATAACATCACGCTACGACTAATAGGAGCAAAGATATAGTGGTAAATATGTAAAAAACGGGAGAAAGAAGTCACTATTCCACGCGGACGAAGTCGCGGGCAAAAGCTAGTTTACAGATAAGATTCACCTTAAATTTATGAATGAAAAGGCAAATTTTCATGACTTTCAAAAATTGAATTTGCCATTTCTGTATTTATTATGTATTATCTAGGTACTCTAGCCTCACGACAAGGAATTCTATTTGTCCGGTGGGTGTGAATTTCACCATATTTTACTCTTATAGCATACTAAAAGAATTTATAGTTATTCCTGGACAAACAGAACGAACGTGCCACACATATTCTGATGCCCTGGGGCAGGTTAGAGATGAGAAATAGTGGATTTAGTTTGAAATCGATAAGTGTTTGTAGTCGATTATTCCGTATCTGAAAATTTAGTAAAACCTCATGAGGTGTTGTAAATAACCGTTCTACAGAGAATCGCCGCAAACATGCCGTACTGTAATATAGTTGTGAAACTTTGTCCTCCATAATACAGGCTTGGTGGCTTGGCTTATATTAAGATATTCATCATCTTTTAAGCGCTAGGCTGGTGTCGGTGGACTTCTTTCCATAAAAACTCCAAATTAAATAGTGTGGTGGTTTCCTTGTTACGTTCCACTCCACTAACACTAAGGAATTAACCGACCTATTTAAAATATTGTCATAGTTTCGATATTTAATAGAGGGTATACCATGCTTTCGTAGTTGGTCGGGTAACTTTAGTCTTTGTTTAACCTCGTACTACTTTACTCGTACTTTTTTGTTAGAAGGGGATGTAGGTTTAAAAACATGGAAAACTGATATCGTTCGTATTTAATCTTTATGTGATGATATAATGCAGACCGCTTGCGATCGGTATGGAGAACCGTAGGGGAGGCTTATGTTGAGCAGTGGACTTCCTTTAGCTGATAATGATGATGACGATAATATATGATTACAAAAGCGATCTAATGGAAAGTATGAATACCAGCTTAGGCCTAATTGCGTGATCGATAGTAATGGTAAATATCGTTACCAGCTGTTAAATATTTTACGTTTGTGTGTTTTGAAGAAAAAATACCTTAGCCAAATGTTAGAATATCTAAGTATTTTAATGACCATTGGTTAAGGTATATTTTCTTCTAAATAAACACACTCGTAAATATTCAACCGCTGGTAACGATATTTTACCATTACTCTCGATCATCAAATTGGTCCTTAGTCTAGGCAATAAATTAATCTGAATCTCAATCTGAGTCTAGATTCATCTCAATTTTCGAATCGTTTCGACCACAATCGATATAGTAACATAGTTTTGTCCAACACTAGAGGCTGTGATATTCAATACCCCAGGGTTTTTATCAGACACGTGGCGAGGCTGTCCTTTAGGAGATTGTTTGAAGATGCTTTTACCAACAAATATGTGTGGACAGTTTGTTATTTTAGAAAACTGAGTAAAATTTCTGCAGTAGTTTCTGCAGCATTTCTTGAAAAGCTTTTCGATGAGGCGTTGAAAATTACAAAAATAACGTTAATTTTGATGAAATGGTTAGATATTGGTTATTTTAATGTTATTAGTTTTAACCTAGACCTCAAAAGCTTCGTTTCAACCCCGCCCCGGACCCGTAATAATGTTATATTGTTAGTTTAAATGATGAACATTTTACTACCCGAGTTATATGTGGTGTAACTAACAAGTCGACTATCTTTTATGTGTATAGAAACGGTAACAAGAAATAAATGTACTTAAAAGTAATAGTAAAAAACATCAGAAAAGATTTTTCAAAACATTAGGAATGTTTTTATCCTACCATATTGCAATCAATAAGTATCAAACACCTACTTTTACTACCTATTTTTATACCATTTTCGTATTGTGTATATTCAAAAAGCTCACATATCCCGTGACGCTAAATTAAATATTTCCTTGTGTTTGTCGGAAACAAGCAAGGGGTAAATGCCAAGGTTGGTGGTAACGTAATTGGAGATAAGTCCGCAAGGTACGCGCGACGAATTTAAGAAAGCCATACGATTAAGGAAGTGTTAAGGGGAAGAAATAAAGAAAATTAAATAAACATTGTACTTACAGAATTAATACTATGAAAGTAAATTCTATCATAGTATTTCAATCGTATGGATCTGACACCACAAATCTTGTGTCGCATGAATAAACGCCACTCGTCCTCAACACATAGAAACGGTTTCAATAATCGAAATTTTAAATTCAAGGAATTACATCACAATTTTGCCGTCGTATTTGCGACACGTTTTACAAATATTCCGCCACTGATTAAACTCTCCGCATACCCAAACGGTTGACTAAACTGGAGAATGCCATAAAACATTAAGTCGGCCAATGAGGGCTAACGCGTATGAATTCGCCGCTAGGGGCGCTTGTGTAGCGTGAGGTCTTCGAAATGTCAAATGTCACTGTTTGTGGGTTAGATGTGCGGGTTTATTTCTATTTAGATTAATGTTTCGAATATTTAGCAATAATTTTCATTAATTATGGCAAATACTAGTTACGGTTACGGTTCAATGAATGAGTGTTTTAAAAGGGGGACTTAGAAAAATATTAAATTAATAACTAGTGTACTTACTCCTCTTTTCTTAACAAAGCTGGACTGCGGCATGCTCGATGTATTGTAATATTAAGATTTAATGGCAAACTTGATTTTTCAACCCTCCATCATGCATGACAACTTACACACCATAAAAGCTATATTCTGGAATTTACGCGACAGTGGCGTCAACTAATGAGCACGAAAACAGTAGCCCTCATTGTACGACTTACAGTGCAAAAAAGTTTAAATAAAAATAAAATCAATATTTTTTATTGCTTGGCATAGCTGAAAAGCTATAGAAATATACGTAGTCATAACAACTCACTGCTTAAAGTTAAATATAAGATCAATTGTTTAGATTTAGGTTAAAAGACATTTATTCTCATAAAGACATAGTACATTTGTATCCTGAGTTTATTCTTGGATACTTTTTCGCTACAATACATAATTTGGCTCAAAAATAAAAATGCTTCTATGATATTTAAAACAACACACACCATTTAGTTTAAATCAAACACAAACATTAAAATTCAAATGTATGTTCACCCGAAAGTTTATGCAACACTTCCGCAAAATGTATGTGGAAGTTGTTTGTTATTTTATCCTGAAACTATCACGTCAAGTCCCTTGTTTCCGTTTCATTCGGTAACTTTTCAGAGTTTATGCATGTTTAAACAGTTTGCTGAGGGTTAGCTACACTGTGATCGAGATTTTTTTGTAATAAAAAGTTTTTTTTAAAATTTCGCCTTCAAAAGACTCGGGTGTGATAGTTTCCAAATGTCTGGCAATTTGAATAAAACAAAACAACGCATTTGATATAGATTGTACTGTACGGAAGCTAAAAAGTGTAAAAAAAATAATAAAAATGGACGCGCCTAACGCATGACGCGATGTATTTAATTGTCATACGTATTTGCACTTATAGAATTAAGTCATCGTGTGACCTTATCTAAAATGAAATAAAAGCCTATAGCGTAGTTTAGTGTGACCTTTAGTTTTATGGGAAAACACAAATCATAATATTTGTTATGCCCCAGAGATCATGGTTAGTAAAAATTTGAATATCAAAGTGTTCCGCAGTTTATACAGACATATTGGGTTCACACATCATACATACTGATAGGAAATTTAAAGTTGTATGTAGACGTTGATTGGTTTGAAATGACGCCGGCCAAAAGCTTTGAAGGCAATAATTCGTAAACATAAAGTTACGAGCAACCCGCCCGGCTTCGCACGGGTGCAATGCTGGTACTAATAACTATAAAATCTTCCTCTTGAATTACTCTATCTGTTAAAAAACCATAAAGACCGCACTAAAACCTGTTGCGTAGTTTTAAAGATATAATCATACATTCATACAGACAGTGGAAACCGACTCTGTTATAGACCCCCCTTCCTAACCTATTTTAGCCATTACACTGTTTTGTCTCATTCTTTTTTGGTGTTGTCATCATTTAACAGAAAGTGACAAAACAGTATAATAGCTAAAATAGGTTTAAAAGACCGTTTGAGTTATTACGAATAAGGGGGTAAGTATGTAGTGATTAAAATAAATCATTAATAGTTCAGCTACCTGTCAGCCAAAACAATAGATAAGTAAACAAAGACGTAAGGGAAGAAAATATACTTCAAATAGTTACTTTAGTCTATTAATTAGTCTATTAACATAGGTACTTACCTACATTCTGTGTTCAGCTCACCTTGGCCCGGATAGCTTCTTCTTTCGGGAACCTAGAAAAGATAAGAAATAATTAACATTACTTTGTGAAAACATGGAAATGGGTAGGTAAATAACGTAAATAAACTTCGAGATAATACCAAATAAGTTAAGTATAGTGTTAGCCTGTAAGCATCACAATTCCTGGCAAAGGCCTTACCTCATGTTAGGTAGTATGAGCTATGGCTCAATCCGCACTGAGCCCGCGTGGAGGAGTATGCTCCTCCACACGGGCTCAGTGCGGATTGGCGGAGGGGAGTTTGCAAGGCATGCGACCATCTTGCTGTCAGATTTATCATTAAGGCTAGTCAATAGAAAATACACAAAATAAACATCAAATTGAGAACCTCCTCCCTTTTGATGTCGGTTAAAAAATATCTATAAAATTGTAGATGTCGAATTTCTGTACAATAAAAGAAAATGTTTAAAAACCGAGTCAGGGGGATGTAAGAAGTGAAATAACTAATCTAGATTTATTTAGAATTTCTTGTTTCTCTGTTTGTACGTCCGAAGCGACTGGACTGATTTAAATGAAATTTTGTATAATCGTAGGTAGCTTCACGAAGTGCTTTAACTGCAGTCAACATTTAGGATACTTTTAATCCCGGTAAATTGAAGTTTCTGTGACGTAGTTAAAAAAATTAAAGAAAGAAAACTGCAATCTCAAACTTCAGTACAGGGAATGCACCAAAATGATACTTCACCAACATGGTGTGTACTACTTGACGACCGCGTAGCGCTCACGAGCGCCGATTTTCCCGTTCCACTTGGACCGCGAGCTGCGTGCGTGTGCTTTGTGGTCGTTATGTCTAGTGGAACGGGCTCGTGTGTGAGCGTTGATGTTTTTTTACCTTTTTGGGGAGTTTGATAAGGGCGAAAATTTTATTTGCAGCGATATAAAGATACAGAAAAAAATATTTCAATCGCAAAGAAAAACCGCGTGCGTGGTGGTCGTCGCGGTCATCAAGTGGTACGCACTCGTAGAGAACAGGCAGTTTATAAAAAATTCAAAACACCAAGTACCCACAAACATTGGAATGGAAAGAAAGCAGTAGTTTGTAGCGTGAACGTGAAAGATTGGTAGGTAATGTGAGGTTATGCTACGGTGATAATCATAACCATTACATCGGAACAAATTTAGAATTCTAGAATATCGTTATAGGAGAGATAGCTACGAGGAGGAACAATGCCACATGTGAAGACTTTCTACCAGTTCATCAGTGTTAAGCATTTATGTCTATGTGTTAAAACTGTCAAATTTACTTTACAAGTTGATGGTATCGCAATGTGCTCTCCATTTTAAAGCCAGGGCCCTGAGCACATCACCTGTTTCACCAAAGTTTACATGGTATGTATGTATATGACACTTTTTCAAGTACCTACCCACCAATTAATGTTACTTTTTTTCTTAAGCATATCAACTATTCACCAAAAAATTCAATTTACTATGAAATGAAAACTGAGCCAGACAATCTTATCCAGATTATAATCTTAGTCAAACAGTCTTAAGGAAAGCCACAACATTGATAAATTTAAATGGTGCCTCTCACCACCATCCATCACAGTTACATCACCACGGCCAAAACTTTGTTTCAAGGAGCGGCATCTGTGATAGATAACCAACACCTAGCTGTTGAGCTTCAGCATGTAAGGAAGGAACTCCGGGGCGACCAGCTTCCAGTACCACATCATTGCAGATTGTGCCAAGACTGTGGCCAACCAACCAATCTATTTGTCCATGTTCCAAATTAGTTTAGTAAAATAAAATAAAATCTATTATTTTGGACAAGTACAAGTTTGATCCTTAACTGTTAGTAAAGCATGACTTACAAACTAACTATGTTTCTATTTGACTAAGAATTTAAAAATAAATTAATTTAGAAATAATTTTATTAAACTAATTACATTAAAAAATCAATCAATTAAATGTCAACATTGATAACAATCACTATAAAAGGGGGAGCACCCCCGTGACTGTCACCTCTTGCACACTTCCAAATGGGTATGTGAACCTATCTGCTAATTTCAATAGGATGCTATTAGCATTTACCTATATGATAAGAATAATTTAAAAGAGAAGTTTAATTGAAGGAACAAAAAATATCACTTGTATGAAGGTAGCGGGCATCAGCTAGTGACTAGCCGCTAGTCTTAATATGTGCAACATTCAAAACTTAACAAAGTTTTTGTAATTCCCATTGAATCAGTAGAACTTTGATAAAATACTTAAAAGATATTTAATATTTTTCTAAGGTAACCTACCTACTACATTTTTAGATATACAGGCACAATACTTAATTTTAAGCTATTAAGCGATGATCTATTAAAATTTGTGCAATTTTCACCTTAAATATAGATAGTGATCAATACCTCTCTCCCTTAACAGACAGTAGCAAACTTAATTACTCAGAAGAAAATGTAGTCACTTTAATCTGCCTGTGAGCTATGCCTGTGAGTTGTTGTTTAATTTAACTTTAGGATTGCCGATTAAGCCGAAGTATTCAACTTTTATTCAATGCAGCAAATTGTATTACTTTGTTTTATTTTACCTTGCATTATATTATAAGAGATTAAAGACTCTTCAATGCTTCAATGCACACCTTTGAAGATAAACATTTTAGCATTTTTTGATAGAATTACCTGTAGGTTTTTTTTTCACATTATTATTCTTCTTTACTGCAACTAGTACTACCTACCCTAACATCTAATATTTAAAGGTATCATACTTGTAGGTACGGTCAAGGTCTTTGGCGCCTAATCACTTTTCAACGAAAATCTCTTGTACACATGACACGTTGCATTGGCTCTAATAATCTGCACAATGGATACCAGGCCACAGAATATATAATAGACCAGGCGGTAATACTAAAGAACGAATTAAGTTTCATGTATTCCTTACCATTCCTTACCTTCTTCTTCTTTTGAATATCCTCTTTGAATTAATCCTATTATCCTATTTTATTGATATTTGAACTTAGCACGTAGGTACCTGAGAATCTAAAATAAGTATTTGGCGAATAAATCTTGAATACTGCCTAAACTTTCCGCGTCAATAATGTTTCACTCACTCTCACACTTTGGAATAGTTTGGAATCTATTCCCACCGCTTACCTAATTTTTCCCAAATAACTAACACTCTTATTTCAAGTAATAGCAATAAATCTTCCACACACGATTTATGTATTGTCTCTAAAATGTCTTGAAATTACTTTTAATATCACTTTTCAAAATCGTCACGAAAATGTCTTCACAAGTTTTCATCTTGTCGAAAATCGGAAAGAAGAGAAATGCATTAACCTAGCTTGCACTTTTTAAAAATGAAACTACCTACCTACCTACCTCTTCGCTAAAATCGCTCCGGCGGAAAATCTTGTTTTTTTTTACATTGTGTTTTACGGCTTGCGGCTTAGCCATCCAGCCAAATCTTTATTAATTAAAATATTGTCATGAACTATCCTTTTTTTTATTTAAAGACTTAACTGCACAAATTTAGTGTACAACGGTAGACCTAATGCTAAAAGCATTCTCTGCCAGTCAAACCTTTAGGTCATGCAGAAAGACGGCAACGGGTGCAGTGAAAAAAAACTAATGAAAGTAGTAATACATATATATGTGGTGACCTGTCCGTCGCCACAAAACGTAACTTGGACCAAGCGGTTACATTTCAAAGAAATCGCTCCGCTTATGAATCTTGGGCCAGCTTCCACCGTGTGACGTCAATCGTTTGCGCATGCGCGCTGCGATCGCGTAGCGCCTACGCCGCTCGCGCACGTCACGCGCTGCATACATGCATCTCGCTCGCACAAGCATCGGTCATCGCTCACTCACCGCAACCGTTGAAGATGAATAATCAGTTTTAAAACATTCATTCTGCTTACGACTTACACTTGCTTGTACTGAATTAATTTGGCTTCTAATTTGTATGTTATTTATGTGCTTGTGCTGTTAAATATAATTATTCGTGCTGTGCTAAATACAATCTTCATTCTTCGTGTTCGTACCTTCTATCGTCCTATCTATCGTTGTTTACTACAACTTCTTATCTGGTTCGAATCCTGATATTTGTGGTGTGTTTCAAAAACTCCCCACAACTGGTGACCCCGACAAAGCAAATTGAAGATATTGAAGATTCCAACTGTTAAGGAGTTGTTTGGAGTTGAAAACAGCGATCAAGTTTGGTGAGCGATTTTTTGAATTTTAACGGCAAAATGGCGAACCAGGATCAGAATCCACAAAGAGTGAACCCAGAACTGGTACATCATAACGAGACTAGAGAAGAAGTTTTGAAAGTCAGTGTGAGAGTACCGCCTTTTTGGCCGGAAGAGCCTGCTCTTTGGTTCGCACAAGTCGAGTCTCAATTTCTGTTGGCTGGGATTGTTAAAGACGAAACCAAATTTAATTATTTAGTAGCACAGCTAGACCATCAGTATGCCTTAGAGGTCAAAGACATAATCACTAACCCGCCTGTTGTTGATAAATATGTAAAACTCAAAACCGAACTGATAAAACGGCTGTCAGCTTCACAGGAAAAGCGCATCAAGCAGCTTCTGGTGCATGAGGAGCTAGGCGATCGGAAGCCGTCACAGTTTCTGCGCCATTTGTCCAGTTTAGCCGGTCCATCAGTGTCATCTGATTTTCTTCTCACTTTGTGGTCTAGCAGGCTGCCACAAAACATACAGACTGTTATCGCTACGCAGATGGATCTTGATAAGGATAAACTCGGTGAGTTAGCAGATAAAGTGTATGAGATCGCACCCTCAATACCTCAGGTGGCTAGTACATCTACAGACCCAGTAATTAACCACAACGACATGGCACAACAGATCTGCGAATTGACCAGGCAAGTGGCTAAGCTAACTAGTCGATTGGAGAATGCAGAACGCTCACGTGCTGGGTTCAGACAACGAAGAAACAATCGCTCACGAAGTCGTTCACGTCCGAGGCAGCCACCACCAGATCATCCGCATTGCTTTTACCATTTCACCTACGGAGCTCAAGCAAATAAGTGCAAGCAGCCTTGCAGCTTTCCTGCGGAAAACTCCAAGGGCGGTCGGAAGTAGCGGCCAACGACTGCCCCACCAATGCTACAGGCCGTCTTTTCGTCACTGATCACACGTCAAAGATGCAGTTTCTGGTAGATACTGGCTCTGATCTGTGCGTTTTTCCGCGATCTGCTATTAAGGCGCCCTGTGTTAAAACTAAATACGCTCTGACTGCAGCTAACAACTCCACCATACACACTTATGGACCTATATTACTTCACCTTAACTTAGGTCTCAGGAGAGATTTCACTTGGAGTTTCATCATCGCTGATGTCTCTAAACCAATCATTGGAGTTGACTTCCTAATTCACTACAATTTACTTGTGGACTGTAGAAACCAACGGTTGGTGGATGGAACTACAACCCTTTCAGTAGCAGCTACTACAGCTAGAACATCGGAAGACATAGCTTCAATCAAAGCTGTCACGGGTGAGACTGAGCTTCATACAATTCTGCGTGAGTTTCCAGAGATCACCAGACCCGCAGGTGTACATGTTCCGCCCAAGCACAATACAGTACACCACATCAGGACGACGCCTGGACCACCCGTGTGTTGTAGACCTCGACGCCTAGATCCAGTACGCTCTTTGGCTGCTAAGAAAGAGTATGAAGACATGCTTGCGTGTGGGACAGTTCGACGCTCAGAGAGTCCCTGGTCTTCTGCCCTGCACCTGGTTAGGAAGAAAGATGATGGATGGAGGCCGTGCGGCGACTACCGCGCTCTTAACGCCAGGACGATTCCAGATCGGTATCCCATTCGTCATATACAAGACTTCTCCTACCAGCTTTCGGGTTGCACCATCTTCTCCAGCATTGATTTGGTCAAAGCTTACAACCAGATACCTGTAAATCCTGACGACATACCGAAGACTGCTGTCACTACGCCCTTCGGAATGTATGAATTTGTGTACATGCCATTTGGTTTGAGAAATGCCGCTCAGACTTTTCAGAGATTCGTCGATGAGATGCTTCTTGGCCTCGATTTCTGCTTCGAGTACTTGGACGACATTTTAGTATTCTCACGAAGCCCAGAACTTCATCAGAATCATCTACGGCAACTGTTCCAGCGTCTCAAAGAGTATGGCATCCTAATTAACACCTCAAAATGTAAACTTGGCCAGTCTCAAATCGCCTTCCTCGGCTATGAAGTTTCTGCTGCAGGCATTAAGCCTCTAGAGTCCAAGGTCGAAGCTATACAAAGCTACACAGCACCGAAGACCGTCAAGGAAGTACAGCGTTTTTTAGGAATGGTAAATTTCTACAGACGTTTTATTCCAAATGCTGCTAAGGTTCAAGCTCCACTAACCAACCTTCTAGCAGGCCCACGCGTCAAAGGCTCGCATCCTATTGAGCAGACCCCAGAAATGCTACAAGCATTTGAAGAGTGTAAAGCTTCCCTGACTCAAGCCACTCTACTGGCTCATCCTGACCATACTGCCGAACTTGCTATAGTCACGGACGCATCAGATTTGGCTATAGGAGCCGTGCTACAGCAACGTAAGGATGACAACTGGCAACCCTTAGGTTTCTTCTCACAGAAACTAAACGCTGCTCAAAAGAAGTACAGCCCGTACGACAGAGAGCTACTTGCAGTGTACGAGGCTATTAAGTACTTTCGACACATGATCGAAGCTAGAACTTTCTCGGTGTTCACTGATCACAAGCCGCTTACGTTTGCCTTCTCGCTGAACAAGGACAAGTGTTCACCGAGGCAGTTCCGACACCTTGATTTCATCGCCCAGTTCACAACTGATATCAAATTCTTACCCGGAAGCGAGAACGTCGTCGCCGATGCCTTATCGAGGATTGAAGAGGTGACCATTTCCATAGACTATCAGTCTCTTGCACGGTCTCAGGAAAATGATTCGGAGCTGCAGGAACTGCTTAAACATGGGACAGCCTTAAAACTACAAAAAATCGCTACAGAGGTGAGCAGTATTCCTATATATTGCGACACCACTCTTACTAATCTTCGTCCATTCATCACTACTGAGTTCCGCAAACAAGTCTTTGATTCTTTGCACAATTTACATCATCCCGGAAGATCAGCTACTGTGCGACTGGTAACACAAAGATTTGTTTGGCCAGGGATCCGCAAGGATTGTAGAGAGTGGACAAGGCAATGCTTTAAGTGCCAAAAATCCAAGGTTTCCCGACACACCACCTCTCCACTGTCCACTTTCCTTCCACCTTCCTCGAGGTTCTCACATATACACCTCGATATCGTAGGGCCATTACCTTTGTCCTATGATTACAGGTACTGCCTCACTGTCATCGACAGGTTTACGCGGTGGCCTGAAGCGTATCCGCTGAAGGACATCACCGCGGAGACCTGTGCTGCTGCCCTGGTGTCCGGTTGGATCGCCAGATTCGGCTGTCCTGAGCGGGTGACCACAGACCGTGGCCGCCAGTTTGAGTGCCACCTCTTCCAGGCTCTCACTGCCTTGGTTGGTGCGCGCCACCTTCGCACGACAGCCTACCATCCACAAGCTAACGGCATCGTTGAGCGCCTTCACCGCCAGCTCAAGGCGGCGATCATGTGCCACGCTCCGGCATCACAGTGGACCGAAGCACTTCCACTGGTTCTTTTAGGTATGCGCAGTGCCTGGAAGGAAGACCTCCGTTCGTCGCCTGCTGAACTGGTTTATGGCGAGCCTCTTCGCCTGCCCGGTCAATTCTTGAGCCCGAATGACGACTACAAGACAGCTGACGCCACCCAGTACGCGACACGTCTTCGCGCGTACATGGCAAAGCTTTCCCCTCGTCCAACCACCTGGCACGTTTCCACGTCTTCATTTTTCATTCCACGTGATCTACAAACATCTTCCCATGTCTTCGTTCGTCAAGATCGTGTCAGAGGCGCCCTGGAACCACCCTACGCTGGTCCATTCAAAGTACTTAGCCGTCAGTCCAAGTTCTTCACTATAGACATAAACACCAAGAAGGTAAATGTCTCCATCGACAGATTAAAACCAGCGTTTGAAACTAAGGACACACCTACAGTTCCAGCCCAGACGACTAGTGATGATGTCAAGAGGACAACCAGCGGACGAAGAGTACGACTACCAGATTTTTTATCGACCGTAGTCACGGTCTGCCGGGGGGAGTATTGTGGTGACCTGTCCGTCGCCACAAAACGTAACTTGGACCAAGCGGTTACATTTCAAAGAAATCGCTCCGCTTATGAATCTTGGGCCAGCTTCCACCGTGTGACGTCAATCGTTTGCGCATGCGCGCTGCGATCGCGTAGCGCCTACGCCGCTCGCGCACGTCACGCGCTGCATACATGCATCTCGCTCGCACAAGCATCGGTCATCGCTCACTCACCGCAACCGTTGAAGATGAATAATCAGTTTTAAAACATTCATTCTGCTTACGACTTACACTTGCTTGTACTGAATTAATTTGGCTTCTAATTTGTATGTTATTTATGTGCTTGTGCTGTTAAATATAATTATTCGTGCTGTGCTAAATACAATCTTCATTCTTCGTGTTCGTACCTTCTATCGTCCTATCTATCGTTGTTTACTACAACTTCTTATCTGGTTCGAATCCTGATATTTGTGGTGTGTTTCAAAAACTCCCCACATATACTTAAATAAATAATACATATATACTAAGTATACATATATATTATAGTAAGCCCTGGGGACGCCTGGGATACCTTTTAAAGAACCAAATTTTCTAAGTCAATCCGTCCTGAGAATTTGGAATTCAACGTAGTAGGTAAAACCGAATTTCCTTTCTAGTGAACTAAAACTTCGACCTTTACCTAAGTTCTTGATCGAATATTTGCTCCAAATATCGAATCAATGAGCAGTTTTCTCCCATCGTTTTACAGCTCTCACTAGATGGCGTTAGGGTCACATTAGGAACATTTTGTTTTCACGTTGGCGGAAATCCATAGACAAAGACTAAAAAAGTGCGTAAGTAAATAATATTGTAAAATGCGTTAATGACTTAGGGATAAATTAGGACACTTATTATTTGGCATTATAATGTACTTTAGGTACTAAAGGTTAACATTAATATTGTTTTACTGTTTATTATTTACGTTGACGAAAAGCAATTACCCTCTGCTATAATTCTTAAATAAAGTTTAAAAAGTTCTTAAATAAAGTGTAAAATGACGCTAGCGCCATTTCTCGATGATATAAACAACTCATGACATGACAAGAAAACATGTGCGTGCCCTTCGAGAGCCCGCTGTGGAAAACGCAGGTTTCGTTTACATAAAGATTTAGCAGAGCCTCTAAAACAATTATAGCCAGAATGATAAATTTATAGCTGTTGTAAGTTGTCCGCTATAACTCGCCGAATGTGGGCCCTCAGATGAACTGTGCCAAACACCAAATTACTGAAACGGACCAAATAAGATGATTTTAAAGAGTGGTCATATTTAGCAGGTAAATTATAGGGCAACATACAAAAGTAAGAGCTCTGCCTAGTTATTGCAAATAAAGAAAATCCAATAATATGATGAGCCCTCAGTTCTTACGTACACAAATTTTACTTTGATGCTACATATTTTAACTTTCAACTAAATGTCTTTGGTAAGGTTTTAATTTTAGCAGAAGTAGCCACAATGCTAACCTAAGAGTACTGGGTTTAAATATTCAACTAGTATAGAATAAAAGCTCTAGCAAAGTGAGCCCTCGGACCACACGCTAAAAACCAACTCCATAAGAAATCTCTCTCTCTCTGGTCATTGTTTGATAAAAATAGTTTACAGAATTTTTTATACAAAATTTATAGTTTCAAATTGTATTAAAATATTATTGCTATATTAAGTATTTAAAGAAATACCTAGCTTCTTAAATTCTCCATATTGATTTTGTGTATGTTAACCACATTATCAATTTTTTTAGGAAACTCGAAATAAAAGTATATGCTGTACGATTGCTTAACAGGTATTTCGGGAAAAATATATGATTAAAAAAATACTTAAACAATGATGAGGATATTTTATGACTCCTGGAAGTCTCAAGCAATTGTTTTTACATTTCGCGTAGACAATTGATTCAAATCAATATTCTGATTTTCTACTGCATCGATTCTACTGCATCCTTTTAATTTACGTAGCTAAATCTTTAAAAAAAATTTAGAGGTTGAATCAATTTAATTTATAAATTTTTCTCAATCAATAAATACACGAAAATACCAATTTTGTTTTGGACAAAAAAAAATTGCATTTATCGAGCGCCACCTGGTGGTTTACCGAGACTTCCGCGCCTGAGCAACGTTTAAAAAATACAAAAATACAACATAGTAGGTAATAATGGATTTCTTCATTTATTTGTTAATGATAGTGGATAAATAATAAATCTGGTTAAACACCAGTGTTGTTCTTTAATCATTATAATGTTTTTTCAGTTTTAGTTTCTGACAAATACACACTCTAAAGAAGTTAATTCGACCTAAAATGATCGCTGAGACGTTGTCATTTTGTAAATTTTAGTGATAACCCAGTAAAATTGAATCGACGTTTTTCGTACGAAGTAATGGTTACTTCTCGGTACTAATCGGCAGAAAGAAAACGGAAGAATGTGTCATGTCAAGAAATGTTTCAGCGATCATCATAAAAAATGGACTTATGGATCAAACGCGCATTGGCAAAACTTAATTCTTTGAACAGTGATCTTACATTGCACATAAGATGCATTTGTTATCAACGCTGTTTATTTTACAGTTAAAAAACGTGAATCTCAACGTTTACATGTACAAGGTTGAAAATTAAGAACAATCTTACCAAAAATAACCATAAATAATTGCAGTCGCTATATTTTATTTATTTTTTATTTAAAGACTTTATTGCACAAATCATGGTGTACAAAGGTGGACTTAACGCTGTAAGCATTCTCTGCCTGTCAAACCTTTAGGTCATGCAGAGAGATGGTAGCTGTTGGTAGCAACTTCTATCCATGGTCTTGGTCTATTTTTAACACAATGTGGCTCAATTAACTTCGACCCCGTATGAAAAAGCAATTTTCCATACATGAAAAGTCAACTTTCCAAACAGGAGTGATAAAAAACTAATAAACGAATAATGTAATTATTCACATGTAACAGATTAGATTAATACGAATAAATAAAATGTGTACTTATTTATTTTTTCCATTACTTTCCACTAATCTTCTGATTTGTGGTTACCCTAATACGAACATTTTGTTCACATATAAATGAATTAGTTTTTTTTCAAGAAAGGAAATATTTACACGCCACACAGATACATAAGTTTGTACTATGAAATGACTACGTTTTTTTAGTAATAAGTGTAAATTAATACACCTTCCGCCTTGACTCTAAATATGATAACTTTCTTCTAAAACGTGTGGTCTGAGGGCTCACTTTGCAAGAGCTTTTTCATCTCTGCTGTTCGGAAAATATAATTTTCCTGTGTAGATAGCCGGGTGGAAAATAGCTTATCCATCCCTAGGGTGGAAAGTAATTTAGTTTTAATTGACATGGCATAGAGTCAAGGCCTGCAGTCAAAGCTTGGACCAAAGATAATTGAGCCACATCATGTTATTAAAATAACAAAAATTTTTGCTTAGCTATAAATTGAAAATCATATTGTGTAGGTATTATGTATGTATAATCGATGATAAAAAATATACAATTTCTAATTTTAATTCAATTAACAATTAAAATATTTGGCTGCCCGCCATAATGCCAAGATGTTTTTTTTTAAATTTTATATTGTTAGTGTCATTTCAGGTAGGATTCGTCCAAAGCCGTTAAAAGTTTTGTAAAAAAAAAGAAATTATTTTTGGATTCTGTTTTTATCTGTGGAAAAAAATCGATCGATATTCTTTACAAAGATTTTAATTATTTGATATTTTCTGCTTTTTTGTACTCTGTTTTCAAGTATTCGTGCCGTTATTCTTTCTAATCGTGTTAGGTGTTGTTAGTACTGTAAATCAACTGTCATATTTTGTTCAAAACTTGAGTTTTCCTTTCTCGCTGAACTACAATAATACCTCACCAAGACATCTACAACCACTTTTGTAAATTTAATGTTTTCCTCACAGTCGAAATGAAAAATAGTATGTTTAACTCGGGTGAAAGCACCCATTTCACTCTCGAATTATTGGCGCTCTCACTTCGTTCGAGCGCCAGAAACATCTCGAGTGAAATGAGTCGCTTTCTCCCCTTGTATAACAATCTACTATTATTCTATACTAGTTGAATATAAAAAACCCAGTACTCTCAGGTTAGCATTGTGGCTACTTCTGCTAAAATTAAAACCTTACCAAAGACATTTAGTTGTAAGTTAAAATATGTAGCATCAAAGTAAAATTTGTGTACGTAAGAACTGAGGGCTCATCATATTATTGGATTTTCTTTATTTGCAATAACTAGGCAGAGCTCTTACTTTTGTATGTTGCCCTATAATTTACCTGCTAAATATGACCACTCTTTAAAATCATCTTATTTGGTCCGTTTCAGTAATTTGGTGTTTGGCACAGTTCATCTGAGGGCCCACATTCGGCGAGTTATAGCGGACAACTTACAACAGCTATAAATTTATCATTATGGCTATAATTGTTTTAGAGGCTCTGCTAAATCTTTATGTAAACGACACCTGCGTTTTCCACAGCGGGCTCTCGAAGGGCACGCACATCAAGAAAACTGCTCATTGGCATTGTCTGGATAAAATCGCGTGGAATAGAAAGTTTCAAACCATCAAAGTCAACTCCAAAACAGCATCAAAACACGCAAAATTCCCGCCATTTGACGTTTATCGCCGACAAATCACCACAGTCACAGATAATATTCGCGCCGGGAGCTGTCAAAAAAAGGCCAATCGTATAAAGTTATGATACACTTAATTATCACTTTTGAGGTAATATTTTAGTATTTTTCACACTCGGCGCGAATTTTATGGGTGGGTCATGGTAATTAGGGTATCGTGAGGCTTTTAACTGAATGTTTTTTGTGAGTATATCATTTTCAGGTAATGGATGTAATGGTTATACGAGTTTCGCGTTTTTAATAACAACGTGTATTGCGATTACAAAATTCACGTTAAAATTACAATAATATTCATCCTACTACTATTATAAAGGCGAAAGTTTGTATGGATGTATGGATGTTTGTTACTCTTTCACGTAAAAACTACTGAATGGATTTGAATGAAACTTTACCACAATATAGCTTATACATCAGAATAACATATAGGCTACAATTTTTGAGGTTTCTAATGTGAGGTCGTAAAAAAACACATTTTTTGCGCTACTAGACGGGACGAACCTGAAGTCCACGCGAACGAGGTCGCGGGCGGGCCACTAGTAACCAATAAAACACGTGGGAAACACCACTAGCTGTCCGACCGAAGCTTCGGCTTCGGCTTCGGCTTCGGCCACCTCCGGCCAAAAAAAACATCTTCGGCTAAACCTTCGTCCGTCAAAAACTATTAATTTTCAATATTAATAGGTTTTGAATAGTAGATTGTTATACAAGGGGAGAAAGCGACCCATTTCACTCGAGATGTTTCTGGCGCTCGAACGAAGTGAGAGCGCCAATAATTCGAGAGAGAAATGGGTGCTTTCACCCGAGTTAAACATACTATTTTTCATTTCGACTGTGAGGAAAACATTCAATTTACAAAAGTGGTTGTAGATGTCTTGGTGAGGTATTATGTAGTTCAGCGAGAAAGGAAAACTCAAGTTTTGAACAAAATATGACAGTTTATTTACAGTACTAACAACACCTAACACGATTAGAAAATATCAAATAATTAAAATCTTTGTAAAGAATATCGATCGATTTTTTTCCACAGATAATAATAGAATCCAAAAATAATTTCTTTTTTTTATAAAAGTTTTAACGGCTTTGGACGAATCCTTCCTGAAATGACACTGACAATATAAAATTAAAAAAAAACATCTTAGCATTATGGCGGGCAGCCAAATATTTTAATTATTAATTGAATAAAAATTAGAAATTGTATATTTTTTTATCAACGATGATACATAATACCTACACAATATGATTTTCAATTTATAGCTAAGCAAAAATTTTTGTAATTTTAATAACATGATGTGACTCAATTATCTTTGGTCCAAGCTTTGACTGCAGGCCTTGACTCTATGCCATGTCAATTAAAACTAAATTACTTTCCACCCTAGGGATGGATAAGCTATTTTCCACCCGGCTATCTACACAGGAAAGTTATATTTTCCGAACAGGAGAGATGAAAAATAAATTTTGTTATGTGTACGACTAAATTATTGGAATTTCCCCTATAAATTAATGACATTTGGCGTTCGTTTGGCATCATACACGTTTGATATTGTGACGAAAAAACATGCGTTTGGATGTACACATATACCTAGTCTTGCCATAAATATTGTAACAAAGATTTTTAAAATTGCAATTAACATTTGTTACTTTTGCAGTGTGCTGGTTTAATACATGAATAAAACAATTTAAAATATAAAAATCTTATGAGAAGTAGTCTTTGGCTGTAATACAGTCCTTTAAACGTTGAGGTCAGTTATCAATAGAAGCACGCACTTTTTCCATGCGAAAAAATTCTTTGTCTTTGCAAGAATATGTCAATATAAACCTTCATTATTCAAGTTTTGAAATAATTTTAATTATTAATTGTAGACAAAATTGAACAAAATTAATGACGGAGAGGTGAGAGATTAGAAACCTTCGGTTTTGGCTTCGGCTTCGGCCGAAGGTTGTGGCGATTGCCGATTAATCGGCTTCGGCTTCGGCCAAAAAAAGACCTTCGGTCGGACACATTTAAATACCATGGTCAAAAGGGACCAAAAATAATGAAATGTTACGGATCTCTAAATCAGACGTTAACTATGAATGACATTTCACGGCCGAGTATAAAAATTGATCATAGACGCTTATCAAGCTGAATGAATTATGAGCCCAGAACACGCGACCCTCTATGAAAACTTCAGAAATCTTTTTCTAGGCGCAGATCTGATTTATTGTTTTGAATCTTCTATAATAAATATTGTCCATGGCACTCAGACAGCCTAAAAGTTGCCAGTGTTGACACCTGCCTCGAAAAGCGCGGTGATCCTGCGCAGTATATTAATATATTATATTATGCACCAGACAACAAGCCATTGTCTTAGTTTATAAGAATATTTATTTTTCCTTGTTGTACGAATATTAATATTTTTTTGCGACTCTTTTTTGTTTGGCAAAGATAGCTTCTCTTTAGGTAGTAATAAAAACTCACTGGGTTTTCTATTAAATATTTACAAGACGTTAAAAATATAGAATTGGTACGATTGTCACTAAATTTTCTATTTATCAGTAAGCCATAGTTTCGTGTACGAAACTCATTACTTACAGAAAAGTAAGTAACTTTCACAATTCACATTTATACAATAAGTAGGCTTTATATCTTCTGAATACTTCGAAGTAATATATGAGTGTTGTTAGGACATGATGGTATCTTTCTTGCCGTGTCACAAAACCTTGGGAGGTAAGTAAGTAGATCTAACGCAGAAAGTAAAATATGGGAGGTAAACAGTGTCATAAATCGACGGCCTCGGCGTATAACCTACTAAGACAAAATAATAAATTCTCTTTCGCACAAAAATGGAGGAATCACTGTAAGTCAGAAATATTAGTCTTAATCTTGTGTGTTATTCTTACGAAGGTAGTGTACTTTTGATATTATACTGCCTCAATTTTGTTGATGCGTGGTTAAGCTTCATATTCGAGAAAAGTCAGATTTAAAATACTTATTGATTTTTTTTCTAAGTTATATTTTAATATCTAATGCAATTAGAAAAAAGACTGCAATGTAATGTCCTCATAATAGTACCTTTCTCTGCCTAAAACTATCACATAACTCAAAGAAACGTTTTAGCTTTATCTTATCTCATTTCATGTTTAGCAACGTAACAGTCGCTTGGCGCATATTTTATCAACTTACTAAGAAAATAAAACTTTGGACACAGGTTTTCATACGTAAAAGCTTTAGAAATATATCACAGAATATCTTTTTGCTTGCTAGGGAATGAGCGCAGAAGCCTTATGTAGTAAGACGGGCGGACACTCAATATTAGGTTGTGTAGATATGGCATTTTAATTCCGTGGCAAAAAAATATATTAAGTCCAAGCATTAGAATAGAATAATTTTATGTGCATTTTGCATAAAAAAACATTAATCGTTTTTTTGTGAAATACGAACTGATGTACCTAAATTGAACGTGTAGATTTATTCGATTTTACCATATTTTGTGATAAAACATTATTTAGACGAAAAAGAACTACGTAAAATATTTTTTATGATGAAAATATAAACAAGGACTAGGCTATTTACAGAAACCGACTGTACATTATCAGATTACTTGTCTATGGAAGAAATTCACTTATTTTCCTTGGCCGTGTAAATGCTTCATAAAGAACATAACCGAAACAGTGTACCCAAAGCGGCTTTGAGTATACTCAAAGCAAAGCGGCAAACTTAACTTTGCTACCCACTCTAAAGTATTAACCATAAGTATTACATTCCTTGATACATTAAAAAAAAAAAAAACAAGGAAAAACTTAATTTTCTGCCATATTGATGTTTATAGTTGCACGTTCAAAACTTTTAGCTCTATGAATGATGTATGCCGGACAACACGCGGCAACAGAATCGCGGAAGATAAACGTTTTTGTTGCGCCGCACTAAGCGCTCCACAGCGTTTGCGTCGCAGCGCTACTTATTTGCAAAATGGAAGAGGATTCGCTGAATTGTGTACCAACGGGCTCCCGTCTGTTTATTACGTGACTCTCACGTGAAAAGGGCAATATAATTAATTATTATTAATTATTTAATTTACTTTATTAATTTTCCAGCCTAATTAAAAAAATGAACTGCTGAGATAAGTTCCTTAGAAAAATATAGCTCCTAAGCCATTTAACAACAATAATTATATTGTTACTATCAATCATTTGAAAACTACCAATATTATTTATATTTTTTTATTTTCTATAGGATTTTTCTAAAACGCAATATTAAATTAATCATGTCATTCAAACGTAAAAACCTTTTTAGCAGGCTTATTTTAGAGCTGCTTTTCTCTTAATTTATGTGGCATTGGGTTCAATCTATACTTCTATACTAATATTATAAAGCTGAAGAGTTTGTTTGTTTGTTTGTTTGTTTGTTTGAACGCGCTAATCTCCGAAACTACTGGTTCGAATTGAATAATTCTTTTTGTGTTGGATAGTCCAGTTATCGAGGAAGGCTATAGGCTATAGAACATCACGCTACGACCAATAGGAGCAAAGATATAGTGGTAAATGTGTAAAAAACGGGAGAAAGAAGTCACTATTCCACGCGGACGAAGTCGCAGGCAAAAGCTTGTACTTAATAAGCATAGAAATAATTTATCTACATTTGGCACAAATTCAGCCTACCGCAGCAAAGTCAAATAAAATACCAGTAAAATATATCTTTTAGAAGGTCAAAAGAATCATGATTCACCATAGACTCATTCACATTGCAGGGAATTGAACCTTGGACCTTCGGGCAAATACCCAAGAACGCATCATTGGTTGCCAAGGATAAGTATTTGATTTCTTTTCCTTGAGAAACTACTGTGAAGTTGGACATAGGAAAAAACATCGCTGTTTTCACTAAAGTAGGTCTTTAATTTTAGCTATAACACCTCGGTATTCACTTCTAATTCAAAACTAACATACATATTTTTTTCAACCATCATTAAAAAAACGATACTCAAAATTGAGTCAACAACACGTACTCAGAGGTATTAAAGAATTATACTCCATAAGCTTACTTTTCAATTTAAAAAAAAATTTCGCCATTCTGGCTTATGCTGCAGCTGTCTTTGTTTTTTCCTTCATTGATGTATATTGCTATCTCTTTTCCACCTGAGCTGTCAAACGCTGCCACCGTTTTGTAGTAGAGTGTAGAAGTTTGATACCTTCGTCTCGTCTTTGAATTTAAGAACGTTGAGCACTCTCAGTGAGTTGACATACTTTTTCTTTACTAATCTGTGGAGTTGACGACCCGGGCGGGCCCCGGCATCGGCATTAACTCAAAGATGGGCGATTGTTACTGATTTCAATAATCGAATGGTTTGATAGTACTAATATTCACAATCGAATACAGAAACCATCGATCGCTAGTTTGAACAATCGAATGAAACTACTAGTTTCATTCGTTTACTTTGCCATACAAAATTGGTCTTTTTGGTTTTAGAAATAAAGTCCACTTTTAATAAATTGTTATTCGAAAAAACAATCGGATGAAAAATGACTAGAAGTTCGATTGTTAGATGATTCCATTTGCTACACGAAATTGAATATTATTTAGTATAGAGTTTACTTTTAGCTAAGGATTTTAGTATATATATAAAACTAGTAGAAATACAATTCTAATAGAAAGAAAAGTCATGCAACAAGAAGACGACACGTCCTTCTTTTCAAATTCGAATGAATTGTAAGGCTATTCGAATAATTCGAATGACTCCAACAATCGAATAATTCGAATAATGTCTTCACAATCGCCCATCTTTACATTAACTAATCTGTGCCCGGCATAAAAGTTACTATTTGGAGGATTGGAGGTAGAGTAAAAAAAGTTATCAAACCAAAATGTGATATTGATATTTCAATAGATTATGGTAGATTAGACATAGTTGCCGAATATTTTACCGTGTGTGATCTGATGATTGAAAAATATTAGATTTCCAACTTTGGGTAAGTTCGAAAATCGTTCTTTATTGCTGTGAGTTAAGTTTTTATTGCCTCCTCCTTGTTTTAAGAGGCTTTGCTTACACGGGCGAGTTAAAAACCGTGGCTTCTTAAAATTAAAATTATTTGTGTTGATGATGTTGAGAAGGATAAGGCTTAGATTTGAAACGTTTGGACTGAGGATATAATTCTAAATTCACTGGTACTACCCTACACTCTGACCGAAATATGTTAGTACTATTTTGTGGGTGGTTATTGGTGGTTACTATAATTAATTAAATTATGAAACTCTTTGCTGTAGGAAAATAAATTACGAGCAGTGGAGCTTGGGAGCTGTTTGGAGATGTTTTTGGCAGTCTTCGGTAAGTGATTTTCCATTCTTTATTTCTTTCAACTGTATAAAATAAACTTGTGTTTGTTGTATCGTGGAAGACTGTGTAGGTACCTTAAATAATTTCTATGAACGTAATTTTTGTGCATATTTATTAAGGGCGGTAGTGATTTGATACGAAATGAATGAATGATATTTATTTGTAAGCTATACATAAAACTACATAATACAGTAGTATGGAGACACTTTTTTTTTGTGTGTTATAATAACCTAGTTACATGTACAAATTAAAGGGCCTTTGAGTAGGCTGAACGACTAATAACAACGTGTAATAACCAGGACTTCCGTAGTACGGAGATGCTCGTGGTATTACGTCACTTAAATGGTCACCCATCCAAACACGACCGCGCCGTAGGTTGTTGAACTTTGGTATCACTACCAATAAGTACCAAAGCGATTCCACCACTTGTTGACTTTCATATTTACTGACATATTTTTAGAAATCGGTTGTTATCATGTTGCTATATTTACCTAAAATAGACTTGTTAAGAAACCGGGAGTAAGTAAAACAAGTTATTAAATATTTAACATTTATTTTCTTAGTCCCCCTTTTAAAACACTCTCAATCATTGATCCGTAACTAGTATTTGCCATAATTAATGGCATTTATTGCTAAATATTAGAAACATTAATTGTTGAAGAAATAAACCCGCACATCTAACCCACAAACTGTGACATTTGACATTTCGAAGACCTCACGCTACACAAGCGCCCCTAGCGGCGATTCATACGTGTTACGTTAGCCCTCATTGTTTCCCCGTGTTTTAGTAAAGAGAAAACCGCCTATTTTCCCTAGTCCACACTATTCGTAGTCCATCCCCTAAGATCTGGCAAAGAGCCTACGCACTCCAGTCAGTAAGGCGCCATGCAAGGTCACTTTCCCTTCAGTGTCGCATGTCCAAGGTCACTCTCCCCCATGATACGACGCATTAACAAGGTCATCGTACGCGGGAGAAAAGGTTATCTTTGCGCCAGACATCGTGGGTTTTCCTTGATGAATGGGGGAGGGTTTCGCGTTTTGTGACGTGAAATTAAATAAATATAATAGATGTGAAATTAGTCGTAGCATATTGAGAGCTCCTGTTTTCTATCTTTTCTTTATCTATATTCCAAAAAGAAAGCTCGAAAACAGGTGGACCGATATTCATAATATTTACTTAGTTGTGTCTTGGCCCCGAATAGGATAATAAACATATAACGGGGGCCGGTGCGAAACGAAGTTCACTGGGACCGCTAGTCAGTTTAGACCAGCATTTTTACAGCTATATAGGTATAATATTGTGTTGTGCACTAAGTTTTGGAATATAAATTGGCTATAGTTGTGATGTGATAATAGGATATTAATTAATAATTATTAATGGAGGGTAGAAAGTATAGGTAAATTACTTGTACACGTATTGTATTTTTAAGATTAAGCGCACCGATTTTCTGTTGAAATATTGCCTACATTTGTTTGGATTGTTTGTCTTTAAAGTAATGCCTTTTATAACCGGTTTGATATTTTACTATGCAATGATTAGTATTTGATTTCATGTATAGCAATGACATCTTTTAACAACGACACCTAATACTTACATGTGATTTCTTACTTTTGTATTAATTGTTTGAATGTCACATTATTCAGTGGTCACATACCTATCATAATACCAATAATATTATTTATTTCCACGTCAAAATTTTTCATTGTAGTACAGAACCGAGATTCAAATTATGTAAAAGGATTTGATTCAGGTGCAATACGGGATCTGAAGACCCGTTTGGTGTATTGGTTAGCGCTCCTGACTATATTACGCCGGCCGTCGTTCGTTTTGATTTAAGTTGTAGTATAATGTTTTATGCCGTCCGTCGCGGGTTCCAATCCCGCAAGGGGAAACGTTTGTGTGATGAGCACGAACATTTATACCTAAGTCATGGATGTTATATGTATTCAAGTATTTATGGGAGACGCCCCCGTCATAATCGTTGTCTGGTACTTCGTAACACAAGAAAGAAAATTCCTTACCACGAAACCAGACAATTTGGTGTGTTGTCTGGCGCATATTTATTATTTTTAATACTTAACACTTTGACCATTTTCACTTACCTACCTACTTTAAAATTTATAAATAGAGATCGGAACACATCTGGGCTATAATGAGCTAAATCACCGTCAAATCACGCCTGACTGAGGACGGAAAAAACAAGGTTTTCACTTTTCTTGCCCTATTTTTACCCAGACCTTGAGTGCGGAGTGAATTTTTATTCAAGAGCAAGTTCGCTCCTGTGATAGCATAATAAGTAGGCCGTGTTATTGAAAAGTACCCAGTTATTGTTTTAAGCTGCTCAAAAGCCAGCTTCTCACAAAATCACACACATGGAATACACTTCCTCTAGAGATAAGGAAGTCAGAGACGAAATTGTCTTTCAAGAACAAACTGCGTAAGTTTCTGGCTGAATAATTGCGAAACTTATTAATATGTATGTATGTCTATTTTTTAAATATATTTATGTATTACAGTATTTGATAGTAATACATGTAATATATATATTATACTTATGTTTATTTAGTTTATTGTATTAAATATATATTATAGTATGTAATAATATAATATTGTTATGCTTCATAATGATAATTTTGTTGCGTTTTCCTAAATTTTTACAACATTACGCTCCTGCACCCACTTATAATCTTGCTGCATGACCTAAAGGTATGACTGGGAGAGAATGCCTTTAGCATTAAGTTCACCTTTTGTACACTGTTGCTTGTGCAAGAAAGTTCTTAAATAAATAAATAATCACCATGTTTTTTCACTATTATTCAAAACTAGCCCAGATCTAACTTTCTATCAAACAAATAAGTACGTAAACCTGCCGAAAATCGCTTAATGCGATAAGACAGCCTAAATTGTAGGTATTTTTCTTAAAATTTGTAACCGATTTCTGTGAGTGCAATAAAGAGTTATCTTATGTTATGATGTACAAAAAATATCGGCGATACCAAAGGGTTGTGATCATATTCTTTCTTCTTTTCTTTAATTTAAGAGCCGCGCTCTCTTTCTCCTGCCTGCTTTCATCTTTACTTCTACGACATGACATTGCCTTTATCCTTCACTCGGTCGAAATAGCTTATCCTAGGCCGTCCTCTTGCCCTCTTTTCTTGTATTTCCCTTCTATAATATATGATCATAATATGGACCTGAAATTTTAGTACCTTACCCACAGTTACTTCGTGCATACTACCAGGTTTAACTGACTGAATTGTTTCGTATTTAAAAACCATAAACGTCATAAATTAATTATGCTACAGCAAACTCGAATCTCGAAATTCTGGAAGATCTACCGCGTCCTACGTTTTCAATGTTAACTCATAGATGTTTTGTTTATACTTGACGATACGGGCGCCACGACGACTCCACTGATTACGATTTAAGGTTAAAGGTTATACCTAGACCGCGAAATTGAAACCTCGCCTGCGGGGCAAAGGGGTGCGGGGGGAGACGAGAGAGCGGTTCTGCAGAAATCTTTGTGAATCTCATAGTGTTTCGCCACCGTGGTCGTATTTCGGCTAGGACAACACTCTTTTTTTTACTTGACCTTCCAGTATTCAAAATTAATGTCGCCGCATCGAATATCTAATTCGGTCATACCTTTGTTTGTATTTTTATTTTAAATTCCGTTGTTCCTATAGCGGTATCTCCAAGATTGATCAAAACTATCTATTACAGCTATAAATCGGATCGTAACTTGTAAACCCAAAGACACCTCCAGCCAAAGTTAAGACAAACAATGGCAGCCGAAACAACGGGGAGATTAATCTAAGCTCGCGCAGTTTGGATTTACGTGAGCGGACTCATTACTTAACTATGTGGCGGCTTAGCGAGAGTTTAACTAAAAATAAAACTACAGTTTAGTTGCACTGACCTACTAGGAAAACTTTAACTTAAATAATATTTTTAACCAACTTCTAAAAAGAGGAGGTTATCAATTCGACTGTAGGTTATTTTAATAAACATTCATATATTAATAACAAACAAGAAAAAAATAAATCTAAGACATGCAACATAAAAAAAATAAGACTACCCTATTCAAAAATGAAACCATTTCCTTGTGGCAAGGAGGCTATAATGCTGGCTGCGTTGCCGCGTTGGATAGCTATGCTAATCTTTTGAGCTAGAAACCAGCCAGCCAGGGTTTTTTGTATGTAAGTTACCTCATATCTCAGTCATTTGTAGACCGATATGAAATAATAACTATTTTCTTAGAGGGTTTACTTTTTAATTGGTAACTTGAGGCAATAACTTGAAGTCATCATGAGAACATTTATACTATTTTTATAAAGCTGAAGTAAGCTTGTTTGTTTGAACGCGTTAATTTCAGAAAAACATGGTCAAGTTAGTAGTTTTTGTAAGATAGCTTATTTATCGAAAAAGCCGAAACAGAGTGACATCAAAACAGCTGGACATAGTCTTATTCATTTTATTTATTTATTATCAGGTTACACATTATATTAAAGCAATACACCCAAAGTACACATACCTTATAGACTAGCATACATATGACATTAAAATTTTAAAGTTTTACTAATATTTATTCCATAATTTTGGCGGCGTAGAGTTGCGCAACTTGCTGCCAGTTTAGCAACTTCAAACTTAATCCTAAGTTAACAACAAACGTAATTCTGAATTTCTTATTTAACAAACGAAGTAATTACTGTTTTAATTTACCTACATAATACTTTCTTTTAGTACTTCTTTGACTAAATAGTTTACTTCGTAATTTTACCAAAGGTTTTAGCTTTTCTGAATGCTAAATAATAAAACACTCCGAACCAGGGCTATTTACTCCTAACTCATCTTTATTTCTTTGTTCAAACAGTGTAATTTTGGTAAAAAACTACCCACGTACGGATAACAGTGCTCACATTACTAACAGTACGGTCAGCAGCGTGGTTGTGACAATACAACCCTCGTTACAACTCGTCAGTGTCAAGGACTTTAGCTGACTAGTGATGTCCACTGACGATATCGAGACTCTTTATTATGAAGACAGTCGGACATTTAGCTACGATCTCATGAGTCAATGATGAGTCGAGGATGGAACATGTCTGATGAGTAAAGTTAGCCTGTAGGTATGCCGTACGGAGATGCTCATGATATACGCCACTTATATGGTCGGAATGGTCACCCATCCAAACACCGACCGCGCCGTAAGTTGCTTTACTTCGGTATCACTACCAAAGCGCTGCCACCACTGCGCCACGAGCACCTATTGACTGATGTCTGATAAGTAACAGCCTATTCACTCTTTTCTTGAAAATGCTCAAATTACGAATTAATTATTTATTTTTCGTTTTAGACGGTGCTAGCGAATTCCATTCCTTGGCCGTATGCATTAGAATTGTAGATTAGAAACTTGTGGTGCGTATTTTTAGATAATGTGTGGCTAAAGAAGATCGTTTGCCAATAGTAAAATGTTATCATTTATTTTCAAGGTATTTTAAAACTACCCTTTAATAATGAAGAGAGCTACTCACGGTCGTAACTTAATAACTCTGTCATAGAAACATGGGTCGAAATATTCTAAATAAATGGACTAACCATAGAAATCAATATTTTCGCCTTGACCGATATTTCTAGGAGAAAATTGTTATTCATTCCGAGTAGCTCCATTCATTCCAAACGCATAGTTTTGAAACAAATTAAATATTATGCTTAAGTTTTCAACCGTAAAAGTTTGGTAGACCACAGTCTTAGAAAGCATATTTGGATCATATGAAAGTTTCATAGCAACTAGGTTGGGAATTAGATGTCTCACTTCCGTGTAGCTGAAAGATTGCTAAGCCCACATTCCTGAACATAAATATTATCGTTATCAAAGGCTTGAATGATATTTATTTCGAAAGTAACGCTTCTTATCAGTGGGCTCCATCCTGTAACCTTTGAAAAGGAGTATTCTTGTTTGTGGACGTCTTACGATGCTAACCTCTTTACTCGAAATACCAGCAGTGATCTGTTGTAACTTATTAAATTTGTATTCCATATCTATATAGTAATAATAATTTAATTCAGGTCTTATCGATATTTCAGTACAATATTACAAAACTTAAACTCTAAATAACCACTCTAAATAACTAAAATTCGCAGAGGCACTGTTTGACGATGTTAAATTCGAGTCCCTCATAATTGGTGAGGTATTTTCATTGCAGAAACCCTTTGATGAACCATTGTTTGATACATAGCAATGGTATAAAATACAACCCTCAATATGTTGTTATGTGGGTATTCGCCAAAAAATATGGTCACCAACAATTAACTCGTAAGCTTGTAAGAATTATAAATCTAGCCTTTACATGATTATAGTTTTGAAGTTAAATTTTCGAGCCATTCCATCAAAACCCCTAAATTAAACTTCTGTGACGTTTCATTCCGATGGTTATGGTCCTTAAATTGAAACCATTAGCCTTCTAGATAATTTTTCGTATTCACAATGTTGCAAATTGACTTTAAAGTGCTTATTACTATTCCTTGACAACACTATTTTCTTCGACGTTTTCTTTAGTGTAGTACAAACCACTAACAGCAATCTACATAAATAAATATCTACCACACAAGTGACCATATAAGTCCGAATAGTCCTGACATGTAACCCCACAAGCTAGTCGCCGTCATGAATACTTTACGGGTCTTAGATTGAAAACGGTATATATTTCATGGCCGATACAGATTCACGGACAGTTTTAGAGTTTCGCGATGAAACAAGTAAAACGGACCGTTCTTTCAGATTATATTTATTCATTTCTTTATTAAACTTGTTTTTGTGTTACATTTTCTGCAGTGGACGTCCTTTGGCTGATAATGATGATGATGTGTAACTTACATCCTATCTACCTACAGAGATAATTAAACTGCGCACAATCAAAAATTTATGTGTGCTCAACTGGTTCATGAATTGTTACGTTATACATTTACTGACATATTTAATCTTCCAAAATATTTCAGGCATTTATTAACTGTCAAAACAGGTAACTTTATAATGTACGACAATAACACTTGTAGCACTCTTAAAAGATTTTATTTTATTTAGTATGGGTTTGCTCTTGACTCCAGAAGAAACAAAATTGCGCACGGGTGGGACTTAAACCTGCAACTGTCTGGCTGACCGGGCCAACTGCTCTTCTAATTGAGCTACCGTGCCGTTAGTTCGACTGCGCGAAATTTCTGGTCCCTTATGGATACGTTATTACGTGACACTGAGTGGTAAAAACATTCTAAACCTCTGTAGCATTATCTGTCGATCACACAGTAACTACACAGTCCTAAAGTCATCTAGTATTCTAAGAAGATTCGGCGAACCAAGCATGTTCTTCAGTAACCTATTGACCTACGGAACTTCATTCTTTAGCACAAAACCGACTTGACCTGTTTTTTATTTCAATAACTTGCCAAGTTTCAGTACGTGTCGGGAAGGAATAATGTACAGGCCATAAGTTCAGCTCTTGAAAAGGGAAAAGGACTTAGAAAAGTTGCGTAGTTTGTACAGAATACTGAGTTGTAACGCCGAAATATAGACGCTGTGGTAATATTTGTTACTTTGACATGCGGTTAGATTAACAAGAGCGAGCACTTATTTTTATTAAAAATACAAGTTAAAATTAACAGCTAACCTAAACTCAAAGACAGTTTGAAATGAAGCTGTAATATGAATATTTATTTTTGTATTCATCTGACTTCGAGGTTAAATTTTGACTATCCAATTATTTCAAAAATTTAAATAATATCTACTCGTACATGTCATTTAGACAGACTGTTAATGTGTATTATCATTACATGTAAAAAAACAGCACAATTTCATTACTAATATATTTTTTAATATGATAAATTACACCTATAGTCATGATCACAAACGGATTGGAAATGGATAAGAATTGTTTTTAATAGATTTGACTTTAATGTTGTTTACGATAAAACAAAACAGTCTTCTAATACAAATATCATCTCTTGGGTGTAATCAATGTTGATATCTGTCAAATGTTTCTGCTGAGATAGCGAGTTGGTCTCTTGGGTCGAAACTTTACTAATGAGGTGCCATAATGATTCCATGTTTCGATGTTTGTCTCAACTTTATTCAAGAATTAGGATATAACGGTTGTTTTACGCACTTTCATCCTCCTATTATTCAGTTAGAAGTTAAGTAACTAAATGTGTGAAACGTTACATAATTTCAAAGTTTATCGATTGAGCTTTAAATTTAAACGTCCAACTTTTTTGCATGACGAGATTGACACGTCAGGAACATCTCGGAGTCTGCTCTTGACGCTGTTGTTCTTGAGTCTGATATCCTTGTCATGTCTTATTGCCATTTCACCTAAAAGAGTCAAGGAACAGACAGATCACATGTACATTATGAATGTGCACAATTCTGCACATTCCAACAGAGTAAAAATTATCGAAATTGGGGCTAGATTATTTTATCAATATCTTGTTAGGAAAATAAAACAAATGATTATAGAGTCCATCTCAAGTTTATGCTTACCATTGTCATTTATTTCTAGCCAAAAGCTATAGTAGCTGAGGCAAACTAGATGAAAACAAAGCCTTGTTAAATTCGCCCCTTTCAAACTGAGAGACGTTTAAAGCGTTTCCTAATTCCGTCGCTGTATTAAATATTCAGTTTGTTTGGTGAACGTCGCACTTAGATGCTTGAAATATCAAGTGTTGTTTTTTTAATAAACATAATATTATCCTGTGCAAAGTTCTTCCCCAAAATCTTTCATTAGTCTATGTCAGCAGTAAATCTCTCGCGATGCTGGTCTAGTCATCATCACACTACCTATTTTGGTGTAAACCTTCATAAATATATCATATTTCCACCGGATTTGTTAGGCTTTTTTCGTAATTTCACTGGTTGAATAAGTATTTAACAGTTTGCACATAAAAAAGCTAACCATTTAGGAGATGGTATGTCAATTTCCCCGACAAGAGCTAGCCATCACTCAATAAACTCCTTTTTTTCAGTCGCTTAAAAGTAGAAGAACCTACGAATATTTATAGTTAGTTCTCGTGTAGTGATTATGTGACATTACCTCTGTACTATTTATTTTGATGTACACAAAAAATGCGTTAGTTATTTAGGTTTTGATCATTGTAATCAAAAACATATTCCCTCATCAAACAGGCATTTTCTAGGTGAGCTCACTTCATCGACGACTCAAGCCCAATCAAGCCAAGAGCAAACCCATCTCGAATAAATAAAATGAAAACATTATTTATTTATCCTCCCCGGCCTCCAAGTGAGTCATTCCCCTCAGCAGACAGGACCTGATAGACAGGGGCCGAATGAGGGTCGTAATTGTTGCTAATTGTCCTTGACTCTGACGCCTCCGTGGACCACGATACAGGGCTCTATCAGGTACTTTGATAGCGATTTATTCTATAATGAGTTGATGGTATTGTATCGCTCACGGATATGTTTATCCACATTCTTTTATTTTCGCGACCGCCGGCGTCCTATCAATTTGTAAGGCTTTAAGGTTACACATCTATCTATCTATCTATCTTCTATCTATCTATCACGGGTGAATACCCGTTACTGGAATAACACTGTATCAACTCGAGGCGTTCAGTATTCTTTGTAAAAAACTCCATATTTCAACGCACATTTATCAACTTTGCAACGTCAACATCTCGGATCGAGATCAACTCGGGACCCACCAACCCACTCTCGACTAGTGGCGCATGCGTTGTAACGCGCTTACGGCGAGTCGCCCGATACTTGTCAACTACCCGCCCACCCTGTCATACCGGCTGTCATTCACAAGAAGAACTGCAATAAGTTGTGTGTATATTTGACGTTCATAAGTGTCATTTCATGACCTCAATTGAAATAAAGATTTTGAATTGAATTTGAATTAGCCCTTATTTCGATAAAGTTCAGAGGGCTAATTGTGTAAAGCAATCGTATTCATTTGACAGTTCAAAACGTACGGTATGATCTGTCAAACCCTTTGTTATTTGCCGTTTGACAAATCATATCGTACGTTTTGAACTGTCAAATGAATACGATTGCTTTACACAATTCCATACCAGGGGGCGTATTGCGAACCAACTTAATCCGTTCAATTCCGAGGCAATTCAATTCCCACTCAGTGTAATAATAATATTATAATAATACTACAATGGTATGAATATTAACATTTATATTGTTATATTATAGTAATTATTATCAATATAATGCGAAATTGCAATAAGAATTGCTAATTTGACAGTAAAACAGAGCTGTTTAACTGTCAAAACTGCATCGCAATACGCACCCAGAATAGGATAGAAAAATATTTTATTTAAAAAACATGGTACATGCATCAATGTCATGTATCACGTTCTTACTATAATTATAAAGTGTTTTTCTTCATCGTGCAGTTAGTAATATTAAATAAGTACAATTTACATTTCAAATTCAATAAGTTAGGAATGTCAATAGAGCATGTTACAAAATCTCATTCGGGTACATAATTTAAGTTTTCAAATTATTGTAATTCATTCAAGATGTCAGAAGAAGTCAAAATTGCCTTTTTACAAGCCTGTTATATAAAAGTTTAATTGTGAAGTTTTCTGATGGTATAATCTATAAAAATCAAAGTACTGTGTTTGTAAGCTGCTGATCGAACCGTATTTGCTTTAGGATACTGAATTCCTGTCGTTTGTTTTGAATAAAACATTTTATAGTTATTCATTTATCGTATATGGTATATTAAGTAATTTACAGAAGTATGAAGTACTTTTGTCAATTGATATTTCTTTAAAAGTTTGAGATGTACCGAGGATTCTAAGATTTACAAGCAAGCCGTTATTTGTGACATAATTCACTAAGTTAAGCTGGTAATCTTGAAATGAGTTTTAAAACCAAACTGCCTTTTGTTAATACGTACGCGTATACATAGCACAAACCTGCACAAATGCGGTTCGCTCTAATTTTAGAGACGTAGCAAAGACGCGCTGTTTGAACGTATGTGAATCCACGACTGTACAATGCAACTCGGCCAAGCGGTACTGTAGAGAAGAAAATTGCTTTTAATTGTATAATTCTGATTGAAAGCTTATTTTTTTTTAATGGATAATGTTTATTAAATTAAAATTAAATTAAATTAAATACAATTATAAATTAAATTAAAATTAATTAAATGAATAATAATAATAATAAATATACTTTATTGCACACCATAAACAATAAAAATACAGAAACATCTTAAATATGAAATAGGAGTAGGTACAATTCAGAAATTACTTTTTTTTATTATTAAGACTTAAAAAATGAAATAAAATGAATTAAGACAATGTCAACCCTGGCTCTGGAGGAAAAGTGCCCATGACGCTCGCAGCATTTCCCCGCTGAATTACTACAGCTATTCTCTGCACCAAGAATGATCCCGACCGAGGATCATTGGTCCTCATTCTCAGGCGGCGACCCAATTCTGCAACGAAACTCTTTCAAATTCAAATTCAAAATCTTTATTTCAATTTAGGTCATGAAATGACACTTATGAACGTCAAATATAAAAATAAAAACAAATGTGCGAAACATGTCTCCTTATCTTTGCCTCTGAACCCCAACTCCCCGCAGCTTATTATTTATTTTTGTTTTGACTTTATAAGATTTAAGTACCTGGAAATAGATAGCAATTTATGGCACCGGCCCTTTCAGTTTTGCCTGCGTGAAAGTTTTCCGAAAAAAAAAACTATTCGTTTCCAATGCCTTCTTGTATTTTAGTGATTATAATTTTATGTTCGTTTCTATAGATGTCAATATCTTTATTTTAAAACTAAACTGTTTCAGCCGTTTTAACGTTTGCTATTGTCTAGACCAGACGCAGCATAGATAGGGACGACGATAGAGCGAGCTTATGTAGAAGAAACCTGTTCACTCTCACTAAAGATTTTTGGGTTGTAATGTATCCTTTAGATACACGATGCTGGTAGAGAATTCCACTGTTTTGATGTGCGCATTAAAAATGTCGATAAGAAGCGATTAGTTCAAATCACTTTCCTGATTTGAACTAATCAGGAAAATATCAACGAGATATATACCGAGGTAATTTTATGCCAGCATTTTTTTTATTTTTTTAGTTATTTATTAACACTTTTCTCTCCAACTGTCCGCGAGTACAGTGGCACACACAATGGTGTATTTGCTGAAGCGGTGAGCGCGACCGCTGTTTTAAACTGCCGGTGGATAAATCTTGGCGCTGAGCAAACTTTGTTTCGTTTGCCGGGTAAATTGTGCCACGTTTCAATTGTTTTTTTTTTATATTTCGGATTCACGAGTTACCTGGTAAATGATGACTTTGTGACACCTATTATTCGCTTTTGACTACCGGTACCTATCAAGCGTTTCAACGACTAACACATCATAAAGTTGCAGCAACAAAGAACACGTTAAGTATGTGTTAATTATATGATCCCTCGCGCTGATTTCTTTGATATATAAGAAAGATTCGTCGAACAAAATACAATATGGCTAATTTGAAAAGTCACCTATAGTCAGCAGAAATAAGTAACTGTATTTTTTTAAAATAATAATAATAGTAATACAAAAACGTTTATTTCAGACCAAATTAAAGATCCATACAGATAGTTGATTAGTAACACTTAACTTAAAATTATTGTTAGTACTACTTAAAAATAAAAACTAAAACTACCACATATAAAATAAAAACTGCGAAGTGTTCAGTCAAAGAAAATCTGTTGCTTTATAATTTATCAGTCTGTTATGTTTTATCTGTCCATTAAAACCATTCCTATATTACCATTGAACTACATTTTCTCTGAAAGGTAAGAAATCATTACCTCTGTTTACTACCTAGCAAAATGTGTCAATAGACTAAAAAGGTCAGATCTGAACTGTCTGTAGGTCAAACCCAATTGGCTAAGGTGGATAAATAAAAGCCATAATAAATTGACTCGATAAAAACGGGCAGAACACAAAACAATCCAAGACTGTGTTCACTTTTCTATATTTAGTAATATTGGGTGAGCTGAGAGAAAAGTCGGTTAGTATTGTCCGTCATCATTAGTAAAGGATTGTGGCCCAATAACTTCGTAATACAATGATGCATGTTTGTTTACATTTTTCTTCAAAATTACTATTTTAAACGATCAGGGATTTATAGGTCGCCGGCAGTTGCGTAGATAAAATAATGACAAAAGAATGTTGATAAACACATCCGAGAGGATTAATAACAATTGTTTTTCAAAACATGCAGAACCGTAAATTCAACCGCTGGTAACGACGTTAAGCTATTAGTTGAGTTAATTATCAATCATGCAACCGGGCCTTAGAGCGCGCAGTGGTTTCGAATTTACAAACAAACCTAGCTTATATGACTAACAAGATATTGAGGTATTAACTGTTTACAACATAGTGAACAGGCTTCTTCTGGGTGAACCGGTTCCATTATCGACTCTGTCTCTTCAATACATGGTCTAGAGTCAAGAGCAAAACCATTTGAAAAATAACATGTTTGAGACTCGCGAAAATGTTACGAAATAGTGTTTTTTGCTGATTGTAAAACTAAATAATGACTCTGAGTGACATTCCGATTACGTAGACGGGTGGACAGACAGACAGACTTGATACATCTATTGGGGTTCCGTTTTTTCCATTCAGCTATGGAAGCCTGAAAATTTAATGCAATCACTAGAGTAAATCATTTGAAAAATCTGTGCTACACAACCTTTTGTTTCAAATCCTTTAAATCGGTCAGGTGTCTTCAACCTTCGGAACCTATCCGAAAATTCGGCCGTCATTACAAGAGATTGAGTTTTTCAAAGACTTCTTCTTATTACTTGGGCCTTAGTAACGTCAAATCGAGTCGGTTCTATGTAATTTGATTGGACCCGGGGCGAACGTGAGTTAAATGGTAAGGTGCGATGTTTTTACCTTGCGTGTATTATTTTCAGATGATTTTTTTATGTGATTCCGTATATTAAAAAATACTTTTCCCGTCTCATATTTTACTGTTGGTAGTTTTTACTTGACATTTGCACGAATTGTGCAAGGTAGTTTCGATCTTTCGAAAAATCGAATCGAAATAATGTGAATATTTTTAAAATATTTATTGGATGCATTCTCTATTAATTACTTCATTTTATCTGCACGTTTTCTCACTATTTAAACTTTCACTATATGCCACTTATTTTAGTTTAAATACTTAAGATCTTCATCTTCTTAAATTTTATCAGAAAGGATACCATAATAGAAGAGCAGATAAAATCATAAGTAGACTTTAAATTAAATTGCTACTTTGGCGTCAATGAGCTTTTCAGTAAGGTACAATACTAGGAGTACGTTTTCATTTGCCCTTTCGTTGCGTGCGAAGGCCGTTTCTCAAAGGGTTCCTCCATTCACCACGGAACTCTAAATCAACTAGTGCCAGCACGCACTTACCGACTTCCCTCAACGTTTGTATTCGACCGACGACCATTTTGGTTCGATGTGAAAGGATTTCAGACGATCCTGTAGTTCTCGATTTGTGTTTAGGCGATTTTGTGTAAATTGAAGCGATTGAAATGTTCAGATGACTGTCGTTTTATTTTATTTGATAAGTAACAGCAAATTAGTTCTGAATTAGTGGCTTTTTTTAAAATATTACTTTAGGGTCTGCTTTACAATGTCTAAACTTGTTCATATTACCGTTATTGACATTAATATTTGAATTATTCGTTGATGAGTGCTTATTTGTAGATGAGAAAACAGGCCCTTAATGCCATTTACTTGGTTTGACCGAGGAAAATCTTTATAAAGTTTTTTTTAATGGAAAAAACTCCATTGACATGAGCCTAGCTCTTTTTTCATGATAACGAAAAATTTTTTTTTCGCAATTCACCAACCGGAAACAAGAGACTAGACACACGTGTGTCCAGTCCAGAAAAATATTATTTCGTCATTTGGACACATTAAGAATCAAAAAAAATCATTAAAAGTCAACACAGGGCAAATTAAAATAATTTTCCCAATGTGGACACGCGTAAACATCTTGGCGTGTCCAAATAATGAAAAATTAAGAGGTAATATCTTTAAGTTTTTCCAACTGCACATGTGTGTCCAGTCTCTCAGTTGGTGAATAATCCCAAAAATCAAAACCTTGGGGATAAGGTGCTGTCATACACTTACACCATACTACGATAATCTAACGATAGATCGAACTCGTAGCAAATTCGTAGCACTGCCGCTACGATTACGAATATCTAGCCCGGGAATATTTTTCCTATTCAAGTCTTCTTTATTCAGCACGTATAATGTCCAACTACTTCACTCGAGCATTGAAGCTCCATATCATTATTTTTCCCTTTGTCCGTCCACTTACCGAATAAAAATATAATATCTCTAAATAAATTATTTCAATTCACCTTATACAAGATCATTATTTACAACTGTAATAGCCAACAATTTCGACGTGAATCAGACTTTATTGAGTGCGTATATAAAGTTGTTATTTGTGTTATCAGTTTCGTAACCTACAGAGTAACTTGATTTAAACTAATTTGGACACTAATACGTTCGCTTAGAATTTACGTTATTTTAATAGAAGGAATGAAATCCTACCGGCAAAATCGATTTTGAATCGTATGTGTGTGTGTCTTAGAGTTGTTTTTTCTGTATTTTTATGTACAAGATAGTGGCAGTTAGAGGGTGGCGCCTGAGAATAAGAGGGCCGTTGTTTTTTATTAAAAACTTGGAGGCAAGAGGATAACTTTTTATTTGACTACCGTTTGGTGGTCTATGGGCGGTACGTACAGGGCCTCGATTCCGCTAATTGAGTCGTCACTGAGTTGTGCATCAGTTGTTCTACGAGAGTGCAATTGATATACCTCGCTAATCTAATTTGACAGCGGCGTGTCACCTTTCTATGCTGCTGACTTCAAGCACACGATAGCACTATTGTAGTTCAACACATGTTGTCCAACAGTAGATGCCGAAAATACGCGAATTGACGCCCAAATGGACGGCCACGGCCGATGCTAGATGTACGGGCGGTGATAAAATTTTATTTTTTTCCTTCTGGCGGACTCGATTATCTGAAGGTTGCAATCTGAACGAGGTGTTTTTTTATATTTCTACGATTTCCGGTTCTGACTTGAATTTATACAATTTTTTCACATTCTTGATTTGCTCTTATTTGTTTTGTATTTTTACTTGATACTTTACACTATGATTTGAACGTTTTAAAAATAATACCGGTAACAGGCTGTTTGTACACAGATGTGTTTCATCCTCAGCTACATTGTTACTTACCATTTGGTTAAATTACGGCTAAATTAAATGTCTATCTAACTAAAGATTTAAACTACTTGAACTGGAATATGGTCATGGAAAATACTCCACTGACAAGACATAGGGTCTTGTCGGTGGAGTATTTTCTCTCTCTCTTTGTCAAGATCAAAGTTAGGACAGAACATTTTAAGTTGACACATTTTTAGTAAGTACGCATTTGTCAATACTATGTCATATCCTTATGTTAATGTACACAGGCGTAGAACTAGGTTGACACACTACCGATACGACTTTTAAAACTTTTACGGTACAGACTTAACTTGATTTTGTTACTTGTTTCAATGTTAATAACTTCTTGCATCAAGTTTATTGCAATGTAACTTTGAATAATGATGATTAAGGTACAATTCCTTTAAAAAAATAACCTACAGATGCAATAAATGAATATTTGATTTGATTTGATCGATTTAATAATGAATTCCATGGCTAAAAGACAATCGGAGCGACCGCCACCAAGATATTTAGCTTTATGTCACTAGTGGCACAATTTTATCTCTCAAACTTATTTCAAGTTATTTTTATAATTTAACCTAGACCGTCCCACTGCTAGGCAAATGTCTCTCCCAACATATTAACTGTGCCTAAACGGGCTTTTAACTAAAATAATGTGTTTATCAATATTATTTTGTCATGATTTTGTTTACGCGGCCGACGGCGTTCTATCAATCCTTTATGGCTTTAACTAAATTTAATGTGAAAGCATGACTATGTTACTCCCAGTATATGCTATAGCCCACAAGTGTGCGATAACCCACTTGCCTGTATCGCGACGCAGCACAAAGCCGGCAGAGCATAACGAGCGGTCGATGACAATCTTCAGGTCGAAACGTATAACTGTATATGTATTTTTAATCTATTATTAAAATTAACCCGCGGCGCTAAGGACGTGAAAATAGTTTCTGGACGATGACTTCGGGTCATAATGACCCAATTATTATCGATTGTTTGTCGAGATAATTTTGCACGTAATCTTAATTCATATAACGTTTTATTTATAAAAGGGTGTTTATTTAGCTTAAAAAACAAAAATTGAGTCAATACATAATACTATTTTTTATTTATTAAATATTTTATGTATCATGAAAAATCATGTATCACAAATATAGTGTCTCTTATTTCATTTTGGACAGGGATTTCTATGAATTCCTTCTAGCAACGCCAAAGTTGTTGCTGGATCGTTTGTCTAAGATATTTTGACTCATAATAACCTAAAAAGGCGAGTAGAATGAGGATGTATCTGCAGCTACACGAACGCTCGAATCACAAAATGTACGAAAATAAAAAATATGAACATTTAAAATGCCTCGGGTCAATATGACCCATCGTCAATAACGCCGGGTTGAAAATATATTTAATAGTATTTTATCAAAATAATGTTAGGCAAATACTATTATCAAATACCCAGTCTAATTTTGAAATTCCAAAGTGAAAATTTTGATACTATAAAAATCAGATTAAAAACTATAGATCCAGCAAGCTCACAGTCCCAGTAGGTAACTCAAAATTGTAAACTTAAAGATACCGATACCGATATCCGATATTTGAAATTATTTGACGTACGTGACTTGCCACCTCGGCCTGCGTTTTCGGGTCGCCTCGTCCCCTGATTACAGCAGGGACGTTTTTTCAGCACAAACGAACGAATTCAAATATCCATCGCTTTCTTCGTTCACAATCAATTTACCCAAGAATTCGGGTTGTGAGCTTTTGTGTATTGGGGGCTCGAGTCAATTTTGTTATTTAAAACGAAAAAAAAACCGTCCTGAGTGTTTTTAAGTCCGCAGTTTTCGTGTATCCTTTATTATTTTTCTTTTAGTTGAAGAAGCTTATATCAATAATTAATGTTAAAAAATGTACAAAAATCATAGATTGTTTTCTAGCATTTTCAATGTTTTTTTCTCTATTTGTCAACCAATCATAACAGGTGGCAACAGATGTAACATAGCATTCACGTTTTGAACGAAAATAAGCCTTTATCGTATAAATGTGACTACAGACCGCGTTCATGTCGATATAGATAAATTGCAACCGCGATCTATTTAGATTTCTTCGATATTCCAAGGCAACTGCTACAAAATGCATCTCGCCACCGGCTTACCACAATATCCGCGGAGTTGCGTACACAATCCTGAAAAATGGACGATTCCTTTGAATCCCGAAGGTGATCTGAATGCAAAATTTTCAATATCGCAATAGTCACCCGTCTACGTAACAGTTTTGTAGGACTATGAATGACTAGAAAAGGCCAGAAACAGTATAAAGGTTCGGCCTATCTAAACTACTTCGGGCCTGTTTCAGAATGTCCTAATAAGTTCTGGTTAACGTTATTTGTCCTATTATTACTTCATACGAAATTAGGTCCCATATTTGAATTATTCGTTTGTTAGTCTTATTTGTTGATGGTGATAATGCGCTTAGTATTGCATCGTGCTAGTTACACCACTAACTCGAAAACTGGGTGCACCGATTTTCATGATTTTTACTTTGTTGAAGTCAACTTTCAAGCGCTTGAAGTTGACTTTTTGTAGTAGCAAGTTCGTAGATGGGTATTTGTTTGTCACTTCTGATAATTTCAAAGTCTGCAGTGTCAAACATTAAGCTCATTCGCGTTCAACGTGCATCGGCAATAAATGATGGCTTATTTGTAACCACGAACGAATATTATATATATACATATAAATATATATTATTAATAGATATTTTTAGCAATCAGAAGCGGAGCTCATTAAAAAAAAAACAACTTTAACAACCTAAATAATTTATTTGGAACTCAAAATCAAAAAGCAAACTAACAATAATTCAAGCAACCAAAAACATACGAAAAACCACTTTACAAATCACAAAATAATAACGAATGTAAACATAACAATAAGTAGGTATGACTTACAATAAATCGCGCCGATCACCAAACCACCAACCTCACCGCTCGGAGTCGCTCAGGCAAATGGACTTGCCGGAGCCACTACAGCCGTATTTATAGGCTTTGGTGGGGGAACCCGCAAAAATATAATAAGTCATACTAAGGTATGCTAATAATATAAATTGCACTTGTAAAAAGCAACTGTGACTTTTTTCGGAACATTTATGAGGTCACGCAGCCTACGCGTTAAAAAGAAAGCGCTTGCAAAATTCAACAGGCTTGTTAATGTGACGGTGGCCGAGTGGTAAAGGCATACGCCCGGATAGCGTAAGTCGCAGGGTTCGATTCCTCGTCTGTCACAGAGTCGCGGTTGCTTTTTACAAGTGCAATTTATATCATTAAGTTTTTATAGTGACAAAACCCTATAGTATAACCAAAAATCAACTACGCATATTATTAGAATTTAGAGAATCACAGACAGATCAATCCAAAATAGAAAAGTGCATAGTTTTGGTAAAAAATCTCAACTGCACACAAATGTATTTGCAAGTGAAAAATAAAAACGTTTGATACGGACACATAGGGATATTAAACAAGTTTTATGCACAAACAATTTTCGTACACCACACATCAACAAACATTTTAAAACAACTTTATAGACTGAAGCAGATAAATTGATAATTCGTAATATCGACCTCATACTAAGCAGTGCATTAACCTACTATAAATGTTACCACCATGTGGTTTCAATTCATTTTGTTTACTGCAATTCTGTTTTCAGAATATTAACAGATAGTTGAAGGAAACTAGTTGTTTACGATCTGTTGACATCTTTTACGAACGACAGTTGAGAAGAACCTGTCCTACTTGGCAAAAGGAGGGTTAGTCGTACAGATTTTAGGAGTAATCTGGAAGCTATGATTCAATTTCTTTTGTTGGCTCATTGACCGACTTGTAATATAAGCTATAGATGATGATCAAATTATTGTATCGGATGAAATCATTTCGATATCCGGACGGGTCAGTCTGTGTAGAAACACCGTGCCCTCCCCCCATCCCCCATAAACATAACTGACTATGTTAACGTGATGAATGCTATATTAGTTTTCTTTAAGAATTTAATTTTATTTGAAAAAAAAAACAAAACATACTAAAACCCTATTGAATTACTACTAAGAAATACTAGTCACTGCAGTTCTACCTACTTACTGCGCAAAACGTAATGACGGAACTTGGAACAACAAACAACAGTAGTTGTTTGTACCTATATTACTATGTATATGTTTCATGTGACTCATTCATCCAAGTATTCTCTAGGACTCATTGTAAGTAAAATAGTAGATTGTTATACAAGGGGAGAAAGCGATCCATTTCACTCGAGATTTTTCTGGCGCTCGAACGAAGTGAGAGCGCCAATAATTCGAGAGTGAAATGGGTGCTTTCACCCGAGTTAAGATACTATTTTTCATTTCGACTGTGAGGAAAACATTAAATTTACAAAAGTGGTTGTAGATGTCTTGGTGAGGTATTATGTAGTTCAGCGAAAACGGAAAACTCAAGTTTTGAACAAAATATGACAGTTGATTTACAGTCTAACAACACCTAACACGATCAGAAAGAATAACGGCACGAATACATTAAAATAGAGTACAAAAAAGCAGAAAATATCAAAGAATTAAAATCTTTGTAAAGAATATCGATCGATTTTTTTCCACAGATAATTATTGTCGAAATTAAAAAAGTAGACCTTAGAAGTAGACAGAATCCAAAAAGAATTTCTTTTTTTTTATAAAAGTTTAACGGCTCTGGACGAGCCTTCCCGAAATGACAATGACAATATAAAATTAAAAAAAGTGACATCTTGGCATTATGGCGGGCAGCCAAATATTTTAGTTGTTGATTGAATTAAAATTATAAATTGTATATTTTTTATATCAACGATCATAATACCTACACAATTATATGATTAAATTTATAGGCAAGCAAAAATGTTTGTTATTTAAATAACATGATGTGACTCAATCATCTTTGGTCCAAGCTTTCACTGCAGGCCTTGCTCTATACCATGCCAATTAAAACTAAATTACTTTCCACCCTAGGGATGGAGAAGCTATTTTCCACCCGGCTATCTACACAGGAAAGTTCTATTTTCCGAACAGGAGAGATGAAAATAAGTTTTTTTTTCTACAATTCCACAAAAAGCAAAAAGAGTTTTTATTTAATTGAAAGAACGCAAGATGCACCCATTCACATAACAGACTTATGCACTTCACACACGAATAAACACGGACTCATTGAGCCGCCCGGTAAAAATACAAAACGACTTTACGAGTGACATTCATTCTGAGATACCCTGTATTGCGACATTTCGCTACGAACCTTACACATTGCTGCTTTGGTTAGCAAGTGAATTGTTTGCTAGGTACTGAATGAGAGATGGATTCAGTAAAAAGGTGAAGATCGTGTCATAGTTTTCCTTGTCAATATAGGCCGTGTCCATTAAGAAATGAAGCGGCTTTGATGCTTTTGCTGACACATTTTGTGATATTATAGTGATTTAAAACTATTTACCAAGTGATTGTGAATGCTTTGTTGAGGGCTTATGGGATTTAGAATAGTTTGTTGTTTATTGTTGATACTATCTACCTATTTTGTATTGTACGTCATGGAAAATTCAGTGATTTGGGCATTGGAATGTCCTAGAATCTATTAAAACTAGTCCGATTTATTGTTCTCTTTACCGAGCTCGAATGGTTATGAATCACTTAAATCTTGACATAGCAGTTTTTAAATTAAAATCTGATTAAAACTATTTTTTTTACATCATGACCACTAAAGTGCACTGATACGCGATCATTTAGCACAGAACAATAGTCATTTACATTGTGAGCACCTTTTAATTATTGTTTTAAGGCCTTCGTAAATGAAGATTTGTATCAACCTTATAAAGAAAATCTAAGCTATTAAATAATGGTATCGTAAGGCATGTTATTTTTTATTTATATTGAAACATCATCATGGAGAATCAAGTCAATCAATGACGTCACTCAGGAACTATTTGAATAATAAAATGTTCATTCGCAGTAGTTAACAATGGTAGTAGGATACGTTTAATTTCGTCAACTGAATAATGAAAGGTCACAAGCCCAATTTAAAAAGGTTGTTGAACCGTGCAAATAAGGTGGGTCGACAATCAAATGCCTATTGTGTTTTGTCAAGTCATGATTTTGGATTCTCAGGGTTTAAAGATTAGGGTTACCACTATCCTTATTGGTGTATTTGATGTCATGTCATACTAATACACAATACTTAAGAAGAAGTTTCTTGGACCATAATCGCCTTCATTATTCAATTAAAAAAAAAAATCAAAATCGTGATCCACGTGTTCAATTTATACTGATTTTTTTATCAGCTTTAAAACATGTTGTTCGCACGTTTCCAGAAAATCATTTGTTTGCTGCTGAAATGACCCTAATCTAAGAAAGTGGTAAAACCTACTTTAGTCATCAAGTTCAGAAACTTGTTTGACGATATATTAAATGTAATTTCGCCATTAAGGATTTACCTTTTTGTCTACTTCATCCAGGTTATTTTGACTCAAACTCGTATATTATTGTTCCGTCTTTAGATCGAACATGAATAAATAATTCAGAAACAATGGGTATAAGAATAGAGTAGGCCTATTAAGGAATTAGTTTGGGCCAGTCCATTTTTAAGACAGACAAGTCCATTTATTATCGGCCACCAGGGACCATGACTTATAGGGTATAGTTCTTGATTTATTTGATTCAGTTAGTAAGTGAAAAAAATATTGTTTATCGTATGGATACTCTAGACTTGGTACAATTCAGGTCTAGTCCACAATCTTGCAAAAACAGCAAGGTCTACTCTTTGTACAATAATGACTTTAGTTTTTTTTTATTTGTTATCAACATTGTGATGACAATGACACAAAATAAACACATTAAGTACCTATACCTACTCACTCGCCTTCCGCTCATGCCTCATTCAACAGATGGTCTGCATTCAAAAAGTATCTTAATCCATTCACAAATCCAAAGATAACTAATCACATGCATTATAGTTCAATTTGCATAAAATAAAACAAATGAGAACGAAAATAGAGAGTTACATGCAATGGAAACATTACTATCAATGATCCGGCATAATGGGTCGTTAGCTCCCAAACATAGTATGATCGGCCATTCATGAGATTTGCATATAAAACGACAACATGCTCTATACTTACCTACTTACTGTTTAGTTAAAATTGTAAGGTCTTACTAAGGTCATCCTTCCTACATGTTGAGCTCATTTGGTTTATCATACAGGGTGTTATTGCAAGGGGGTGCCTAATTTTTGGAGGTGAAAGGGACCATCAATATGAACAACTTTTACTATGGGACCATCGTTCAATTATTAATTTTATTTTCTGCCTCTCCATACATTATTGTCAATGTAGGTGACTGCTTTTGTATGGGGAACCTGAAATTTTATTTAAGATTTTGACCATGACCCCATAGTAAAAGTTGTTCATATTGACGGTCTCATTCACCTCCAAAAATTTGGCACCCCCTTGCAATAACACCCTGTATTAATTTACTTATTGAGATCAAATAACGCACTGTTTTAACATATTTAAAAAAAATGATTTACTAGCTTGTACTATAAATAAATTGTTTATTAAAATTTATCTGTACTAAGATACATCGTAGGACTTAAAATTAATCACCTAAGTGATTCTGCATTCTTTTATTTTGTCTGAACTAGGTTAAACCTGTATCTCAGGCTAAAAAGAGCTTTCACAAGCATTTCAAGGCTTGCATAATTAAACAATAATCACTCTCACACAAACTAACACACAATTCAAAAGAAAAGTCTAAGTGGGACTTGCGCACGATGATTTAACCCAGGATTACGCTAACCCAGGACTAAATCATCATCCTGTCTCTGCCAACGTCAAATAAACTGACAGAGACAGAAAGATGATTTAATCCTGGGTTACCGTAATCTTGGGTTAAATCATCGTGCGCAAGTGGGCCTAAATAAAACCATCATCTAAAAATAATCTGCAGTAATACTAAGTCATATTATTTTAGTAGAGTCAGAATAATTTCATTTACTAGGGCGAATCCAATTTTTCATTTTCAAAACGGAACTTAAAAGCGGCAACAATTTGTTGCAAAAAATGGTTAGAACAAAACAGGGCCCAGAATACTGCCCTGTAGACGTACACTTTGTGAAAGCATCACCGCAATCTGACAATAATCTGTCGACGTGGGCTGATACGGAGAGAGACAAAGAGACGCAACCGGACCGTTAATGTTGTAAAAATGAGTTAACCTGTTAAAAATATCGGATGACACACCTGCCAAAAATATCACATGACTTGATCGCTGCTGCATTTTAGTACTACTATATGCTACAATATACTCCATTTCTGATTATGTGAAATTAAAAGCAGTATTTGTGACACAAACATATCAAATGACTCAAAAATATAACGTGATAATATGGTTCACATAGCATCTTTTTAATCCAAAAATCTTACTGTTGCGATATACTTAGAAGGCTTTTTCTTTAAGGGCCCGTTTCGTCACCATTAATAAATATGTACTAGACAACGAATATTTCAAATATGAAACGACATTTTGTATGAAACATTGGACAGATAGCGCTAACAAGAACTTATTAGGACATTGTTAAACCAGCCGTAAGTTTTAAAAAATAACATGAAATTCATGCTACATAAATATCCTTGATCATAATTTCAATGTAGGTTTTTCTATTAAACTTTAATAACATAGATGACTTCATATTTAAAAATATCACATGACGGTGATCTCAAACCAGTTACATCCCTATCGTACAGTCCAACCATTTGTAAAGTGTCTGCATGGGGCAGATAACTGCCTCCACTCGTCTATATACTACACGTGCACGTTGTCAATGTATGAAAGTACCCTGTGACATTTAAACGAGTAGCCTTTATATAGGTGATGAGAAAAAACCACTGGGTTTTAGCTATTGGTCGTTGTTTAGTTATGAGCTGCATATTATTGAGATCTTTAGTGAGAAGCAACAACTCATTTTATAGGTAGGATCAAATCGTGACCACTTTGTGTTAATAAACCTACCGTCCGTTTATTTGTTTTTATCGAACGTAGCTTTATTTTATTATAGTCTTCTTCAATAAATGGACAATTCAACACCATAAGATTAATTTACTTAAAAATACTTTGAACAACATAATATTATTTCTTGAGATGAGCGCATTATAACAACCAATCAAACAAACTTTACATCAAATATTATGAAGTCAAGACAAAGTAATATTACAATTTGGCGTTACATTCATCATTTTAACATATATTTTGGATGAGCAATGAAGTTTATATAATTTAGTTATAAATAATTATGCGCCATAGTTGATTTTTGTTTTTAATAGTGTTTTGTTATTAAAAAGAAAACACTTGCAAAATTCAACAGGCTTGTTAATGTGACGGTGGCCGAGTGGTATAGGCATACGCCCGGATAGCGTAAGATACGGGGTTTGATTCCTCGTCTGTCACAGAGTCACGGTTGCTTTCTACAAGTGCAATTTAGGTATATTATTAAATATGCGCCAAACAACACACAAATTATCTTATTTCGAAGTAATGAGTTTACTTCCTTGTGTTATGAATACCAGACAACGATTATGACATAAATACAAATACATATACAACATCCATGACTTACAATGGTACAAATGTTCGTGCTTATCACATCAACATTTGCCCCTTGCGGGATTCGAAGTAGTCAAGAGCGCTTACCACTACACTAATCGTGTCGTAAAATGTTAATGGTTCAGTAACAAGTTTTATTTTATTTTATCACAATGTCACTGGTTTGAACCTGTCTGTGAACTATCCACTATATACCTGTGAACCTTTCACATTATTCAAAATACTAGATTGATTCTTCTTTGGATTAAATCCTAAGAAAGTAGTTGCAATACCGTAAGAAAACAATTTCAGGGATCAAGACAGGAATGAAAATTTCTAGAAAAGCACACAACTAAGGTATCATTAAATAACAAAGCACCCTCGAGTATTGACTGTGGAAAATTCCATGGAAATATTCTAGAAAAACATGTCTAATAATGAAGTTACGTAGGTAGATTACGCCGCCAGTGTTTTATGTAAACTACTACCTATATCTCAGACGATGTTTTGGCAATTTAGTTTATTTAGGCAACCATCCTGTTTTTTGTAAACAAGATCATTATTATCTTTTTAAAAATATTTACTAAGGACCCGTTTCGTGATCGATAGTTTACCCAACTAATGGTTAAAAGGCACATCATTAATAATTGACGTGGTTGTTACTTCGGTAAATTACGATTCATTACATTCTTTTCACATAAAAGGTGTAACGGTAAGCTAATCTCAATACTCAGCTCACTTTATTATCAAAATTCACTGAGGTACTCTATTCTGTTAGACGTTCTGCATTTCCAATACCTTCCGTCTTTGTCTCTTACCAGTATTACAGCGAGAGAAGGTGCCATAGCTATAGAGCCACAAGCATTTGTCGTATTACAATTAGAATCGACAGCCAGAACCCAAAACTGTAAATAAAACATACACTTCCTGAAGTTTGACACCGCGGAACGGTTTTTATATATATATTTGTGCGGCAGGAAAGTTCATTTCCCAGATTACTTCCGACCGTTGTAACGGTCTCAGCACGGGAGATAGTACTGTAGTGGTGCGGTGATCCATCCATATTTTCTATTCTTTAACATCGATTGCGATTGTATAATCGCGATGCTAACGCGCATTACTATCGATGCAGTCGCGATGCAGAAGCTGGATTAAAAAAATATTTACTGTATATTGGCAATACTAACTTATGCATCGATACCACGCGCGACTGCATTGATGCCAAATTAAATCTGTTGATTGCGTGAGTCGCGATGTTGTTACGCGTTTTCAAAACGCGGGTTAGTATCGATGCTAAAAGTCGCTGTGTGTAAGGGGTCTTACATAGTGTACCCCACGTGCTACCGTCCGTGATACTTCCAGACCATTTGCCTTGGGCTGATGTGAAAACTTGCCAAGTCAGGAGTATAAGGGGGCTTAGCAAATGAATTGTCTCTCGGGCTCTGTCATTTGAGACCGTTGCATACGTAACGAGATAATATCTCGAACGGGACGCGAACGAGACGGGGCGTGCCTGCATCATTCAAATACCCCGTTGGACGTGTACAATGTACATTTTAATTGAAATGTTTTCAAAACGATCGATTTAAAACCCGTCATTCATGAAGTGGCCCATACACATTATTTTGATATCACGGCGCAGTAGTGCTTGGCAATATGGAGCCACGCCGTAAAAATCCACGGCGAAAAACCGTAGCGCGGCGCGGCGCCGTAGGATTCTACGGTGCGGCGCCGGACTGCGATGCGCATGGTGTGGTTTGGAGCACGGTGCCTGCCGCCCACCACATTACGCGCTTACACGCAACATTTACGCGCTACGGTTTTTCGCCGTGGAAATCTACGGCGCGGCGCCGCGCCGCGCTACGGTTTTTCGCCGTGGATTTTTACGGCGCGGCGCCGCGCTTCGGCACGTTTTTTCGCCGTGGATTTCAACGGCGCGGCGCCGCGCTACGGCACGAATTCGCGCCGTAGTACGGTACGGCGCCGTGACGTAGAGATGGGGCCGCGGCCTTAGTCGTTCGCATTGTGAATTCGTATTGACACGTAACAGTACGCCAGCTTAAAAGGTTTTGGATAACTGGACTAACAATGAATAAAGATCGTTAACAGTGAGTCAAGACCAGACCTCACTATTAAATAAATAAAGTTGCGTAAAGTAATTCGTTTGTTTTCATATAATCCACTTAGGGCTGACTTTGTGATCGACAGTTGAATAATAAAGATTGTGCGAGCTTTGAACAAGAAATACCTTAACCAAAAGTCAATAAAATATTCATTCTGTCAATTAATACTAATACTAATCTTTCGTTCAAAACATGCACAGTCGTAATTATTCAACCGATGGTAACGACTTATATATAACCATTAGTTGAGTTAACTATTGATCACGAAACCGGCCCTTAGGTGTTACTACAGAAAAAGTCAAATAGTATAGTATATACTATAAAAGTAACATTATATTGATGCCGCTTGGCGACAAATATTTTACTTGAATATTCAGAAAAGTGAGAGCACTCATTGGTTATTTTATTTACAAACATTTGACATTCTTTTTAGATAAAGTGAAAGCAAATGTTTGTGTTACCTTGGAACAAAATGGCACTTTCATCTATCAAAACGACATTCAAGAATTTTTCGTCCTATGAAAATAATTTCAGTAAAAATATCGAATCCATCTTCTTGCAACCTACGTTTATTAGTTAAAAAAATGCGAAAGTCAATTGCAAAATATATCTTGTTCATTTACTACCTACAATACACCTACTGCTACCTACCTACGGAATACAGAAGGCCATTGATGTTGCCACTTTCTGGGCGCAGAAAGTTTAATTGCCATTGACTCGAAAAGAAGAAAAAGAAGACCTACCTACGACGTGATGTTAGCTAATCTGATCGCGCTAAATTATTCTTAAATAAATTAATAAAAATAAAAATTTCTTTATTTCAAATACCTAATAGTGATACAACAGGTTATTGAGTTTTCCCTTTAAGTAGTCGAGTTCTTAGATGCAGGTCTAGCAAAGGAATATTAAATCCTTAAAAAAAACTTTCTATCAGATGAAAGCGCGATTTTGTCTCCTCCGAGATAAACCAAATCAGAATTTAATAGTAGCTTATTAATGTTACTTAGATTAAGCCTGTTTAATCAGACAAATAAGCTAATAATTCAAATATAGAACGTCATTTTATATGAAGTAGTGGACAGAGAACGCTAATGGGAACTTATTCAGACATTGTGAAACAGGCCTTGAGTTAACTAATTGTTGTGATAAATAAATAAAAATTCCAGAGTCAGTAGCGAGCGAATGATATTAAAAAAATATTTATCTATCATAGTGGTAGTATTAATTAAATAGCATGTTTACTCGTGATGTGTGCAATGCTTATTTGATATTTGGTCAAAAGTAATTGAATTACGATTTTATCTCTATTTTCAGACGAAAACAACAACACAAACAAAATGTTGAAAATCATGAACATAATTAAAATCCAGACTCTGACCGAGATCGTTGTAAACAATATTGTTTGCAGGTGTTTACAAAACTGGGAGAATTTATGTTGTTTGCAGTTGGTTATTTATTACAACAAATTAAAACACAATCAACTCAAAAAATTTATATTATTCATTTACGTAGCACGCACTGGTTATTTATACTCGTATATAAAAAATAAAAATAAAACTAGTGGCCAGTACGTGCTTACCAAAAAGAAAGATTGTCATGTTAATTGCATCTTCATGTTGTGTTTAATCATCATTATGACTTGAAATTAAATTAATTTTGGCTTAAATAGCTTATCTATGCTATACTATACTCGTAAATAAATAAATAAATATGCACCAGACAACACACCAATTGTCTGGTTTCGTGGTCAGGAATTTTCTTCCTTGTGTTACGAAGTACCAGGCAACGATTATGACGGGGGCGCCTCCTATAATTACTTAAATACATAATAATTAGTAACATCCATGACTTAGGTACAAATGTTTGTGTGATGAGCACCTTGCCCCTTGCGGGATTCGAACCCGCGACGGCTGGTGTAAACATTAAACTAAAACTTAAATCAAAACGGATGGACAAAATCACGGGGACCGCTGGTATTCTTTTTTTTTTTGTAAGCAGTCCTGAGATCTCTTCAAGCTCCTTCAATGTCAATGAGCTTAATAACGCAGCAAAATCACTTTTTTTAACTCGTCAGCTCATTTATTTTACAGTCAGCACTTTTGTACAAGTTTTATAGACGCTTCAACTTGACAAATGTTACGTTTTGCGTACTATTTTAGCAGTTGAAAAGCCCTTAATGTTTCAACGTGACGAATGCGACTGAGTGTTGATGATACGCGTAATATATTTGCGTTGTTGCAAGCAATTCGAGAACTAGGGCGGTTGCTGAAGTTACTATTTAGCATCTTCTTCTTCTTCTTGTTTATGGCGTCCGAACTTAATGTTTTCGACACTTTGTTCCGCCAATGTCACGTGACAAGCCTTAACACGAGTATTAATGTAAAAAAAAATTTAAAAGTGGGTTACTAAAAAGGAAAATTAAGCAGACTTATCTTTCAACCTAAATACTGTTTAGCACTAACTGTACGGCACTTGCACGCTGGCGTATTTGACTGATTTTTTCAATGTCAAAGTTAATTTAATTCTATCTTCTGGTTGAGCTAGCTAACTCTATCATGAGGAAGTAATCCTTCAGAAGGAAGCCGCGGAGAGGGAGCGAGAGGCTTCGGCTGACGCCCCATTGATCCGCCGCCGACGCACCGGCCAGCGCAGGAGGGCCTATGACCTCCATGCGAACCTCCTCGGTGAGCCTCGGACGACCGACACGGGGATGTCTATCGTCCGCTAACGGAGGCTCGAAGCGGTGATGCGTGCGTTCCGCGCACCGTTTACAGCAGTAGGCAAGGGTGACTGTTGTCCCCTCTGCACCCGGATGGCGCTTGCTGATTTAGCGAGCCACAGCCAAAGACAAGAGCTGCGGACGAATGCTTAGGGCTTAAGCCCAGGGCCTGACCCGTCAGCTCTTGCCTCACTAATGGCACGGGAGATCGCCGTCAGGTTTTTAGTGGGTAGGCGGGCTCACAAAGCCTGGAGTCCCACATAACCCCCAACTGCCCCCGCGGTCGGTGGGTATGCATAAGAGCATTTTCCTGACGCAAAAAAAAAGCTAGCTCTATCATCGACTCTTTTTACACAAAAATAATGAATTTTGATTTATGTTGTATAATGAGCAGCTTACAATTAAACAGGCGCTCTCTATTTTCTACTATTTACTGACGTTTACTACCGAGATAAATTTATTATGTTCGATTCGTACACGGTTATTATATTGCATTAATAAAACTTGTGCAGTAATTTTATTATGTCCTTACTAAAGTAAGCCGTTAGCAGTCGCAAATGGCTATATTTTATTAGCTATCAGACGTTTTGTGTAGTCACCGATTGTGCTGATTGTCTGCAACATCCGTGTGCTGTTGCACAATCCAGTACTCTGCTTTCAGGAGCTGAATTAATTTCTTTGTTTTCAGCGCTGCAGTTTACGCGATGTATGAATGCGTATAAAACAAACAGCTTTATAACAGCTGATACAGAGTGATACTTTTTGTTTGAGCTTTTGTTTCTTGCTTTTATTTATTAATGACTAAGCAGATGAATTATTTGATAGCGATTGCTCCTGATGTCATTTGTGGATGAGGTCTATGGTGGGACATATCTGCTAACTTATGTACCTTAGCATAACATTTTTCGCATCTCTTTATGGAATATTTGCCTTCGAAAAGTGATTTTTGATTAATGTCAAAATCTGGCTTTGTTGGAATCTTATAAATCTTAATACATTTTCACTGCCCCAGGGCCTCCACACTTCTTAATCCGGCCCTGCAAAAAATATTTCACCTGTCGTGGAAGTCTAAACATAATTTCCCTGTTGAACACCAGGTGGCGCTCGAAAAACGGAGGCAAATTCTTTCCCGGTATTTATTTCTTGATTTTGAATAAATCTTCATTTTAAATTAATGTTTGAAGCAGCAGAAAATCTGACGATTAAACTTATTGAAGCAAAATGTCAATAAAATTACATTTTTAGACTGTGGTCGCTGGTTTTGTTACTAGTTATTTTCTTACAGTTATTGTTTTATTTCAAATGACATCGTACTACATAATACCTATACCCAAATACAAATTAAACGACTTCTCCTGTAATAAGACGGCATAAATTTAAAGGAGGCCTCCATAAACCCGGGAGACGGCAGAAAGCAATTATAAAAGGTATTACCCACTTACAATTTGGACCCAAGAGTCCTACCATATTGCAAGATAAGTTCTTGTAGGGATGTGTCGGAAGGAGAAACTTTAGAATTGGAAAAATATAAAGGATGCATAGTTTATTAAAATAAAAAATTCTAGGTCTGGAAGGAACCACTCATATTTGTCTTTCTGTTTTAACATATCCTTGCAAATAAATTCCTAAAAATAACGAATTTAATTCCTCTCTGTTTTGAATGTTTATCAACATTCTCTTATTACGCGACCGCCGGTGGCCTATCGATCCGTAAGGCTTTCACTTAATAAGAAAGTTATTATCTGGTCTTTTTAATAACCTTCTTTAAAAAAATCAACAAAAGTTAAAACAGCAGTTATATCGGATGACTTACCATTGTACACTTACGGCCGGTTTTACAATGTCCGAATAAGTTTCCATGAGTGTCATCTGTCTACTACTACTTCATACGAAATGAATTTCATATTTAAATTATTTATTGGTTAGTGCTTATTTGTAGATTGTGAAACAGGCACTTAATCTAGTAACGGTAAAAACTCTAAAAAAATAGTTTCAGCAACTTAAAACTAAATTCATCATCAGCTGTATATTTTAAGCAAATGCCATTTAACCAAATGCGAGATAAACTGTCAAATGACTGCTTAAAGTTTAGAAATTAAATTACAGAGAACCCCTGGCAAAGTTGGCTTTTAACTCAACAATGTCTCATTTGAATTTCTGTTTGATTGCTTACCTGAATAAGGGCTGGTATACACTACCTACTGATTTTGTTAGTTTTTTTTTTGTATTTGATAGCAATGGACTCAAGTTAAAAACGAAACAATTTACGTGTTCTGAAACGTGGGATTTCCAGTCTGTCCTACTAAAAATTAAATGAAAACCATTTCAAACTACATGACTGCCAATATTCCTACGCGGCTAATCTATATCTCTTAGGTGAAACAGAAGTTCGTGATGAAACATAAGTACAGTCTTGAACATTTGTTGCTAAAAGAAAACATCGTTGGGAAATCGTTCCAACTTCCACTCAGTAGATCGACGAAAATTAAAAATATTAGTTTACCTATGCGTTTTGTAAGCAAATCGTATCGTAATCTGTGAGATAAAAGTAAAGCCTATAAACATATTTATTTTGTTTGAGAAAAAGTGTTCTAAAATAACATTGATCCGATAACGATCCTAACCCAGTGTGTTTTGTATGTTTTTTATTTAACATTCGCCAGTTATATTTATTGTTTTCTTATTAAATTTAAGTTTTTTTGCTTTTGAATCCTATTGGAAGGAAGGCTCCTATTGGAAGGCTAGACACGTAGAAAGTTCATTTTTTTTATAAGGATGTTTTTCTCAGCACATCATTACAAGTTCTGTCATTGTAAACCACCTTTAAACTCTATTACTTCAGGATTACATGCCCAATCGTTTAAAAAGGAAAAACAAAATACATTCTCAAAAGGAATTGAGGAAAAACGGGCAAAGATTTGCGCCTTTTAGAAATATTTTAATTAATGGACGTCGACGTTTTTGTTACGGTGAATTAAACTAACGAAATCCAGATGTTAAAATGTCTACTGAATCTTAAAACGGTAAGGCTATTTAAATTATTTCTTTGCTAATCCAGGATTAACAATACCCACTTTTAATTTTGTTCTTGTTTAAGCGATTGGTGGTCCTTGTATCAATAAATTAGGAGGAAGAAAATGGTAGTTAGATTTTGAATAGGAAACACATTTATGTTGTTGATTTAGATTAAGAGAAAGAAGAGTTGTTGTTTCCTTTTTGAATGGTTGATATTTCCTTCTTCTTTCTGCAGCAAATACATTTATTCATTTATTAATTCATACTGGCCATTATTTTTTTTTGTTTTGTATTTCTATTTTCGACTAGATATGTATGTGTGTATGTTTTTGTTGAAAACTACCCTGATTACAACTGCATAAGTTATTGCAGGGTAAACCTTGACGTGCTGTTATCCGAACACACCATATTCGCCATTTGAATATTCTTACTAATCTTTAATTAAACCAAAGAGTTTATGGTTTCAGGTATGACAGATTAATCTAGAAATATTAGGAATTCTAAGGTTTCACTTCATAATCATCATCATTATCAGCCAAATGACGTCCACTGCTGAACTTATAGGCGGTTTGCATCCAGTGTGATTCTGCAAAGAACTATACATATACACAGCGCGTGACCGTAAATTTCTAGGGCAGAAAATTTCTAGATCGGAGACCCTTCGACCAAAGGCGTAGCGTAGGACGTCCACGGACAAGATGGACAGACGACCTTGTAAAGATCGCAGGTTTCATATACAAAAAGCAAACAAATACTAACACTTTTTAAAATAACATCACTATTTGGACACAACTGCATACTCCGAAGCCAAAATTGTGCGCTTTCACGTTCAAAAGACATCTAAATCTTAATGAGGAGATTTGGTTCGCAGCCAACACATGTGCGGCCTTTATCCTGGGTATCTTTTGAGCTAAATGACCGTCTAATGAGGACGTCAAGCCAAGATATTCTAGTGCTTATACCGTTAGGACCACATGCCTAAACCAACGTAGATGACGCGGCATATTTCTCTATGAAAAAGTAAGAAATATTATACTTAAAAGTGTCGACTCAATCAAATGATTATTGCAGTTTATTACCCATGAGTACAGAAAAAAATTGTATTAAAAAACATGGAAGTTAATAAACTGGCTTATAAAATGTGCAATGAAAAAAAAAAAGAAATCAAAATATTTACAAAGTCGAAAGCTCGGCTCTCTTCACTTAAATTACTTGCGATTACACCGACAAAACGTTTAATATTAATTTATTTCTGTCATGCAAAGTTACATATACCAAAGGACCAAATGCGCAGTATTGGACGTCCACCGACAAGATGGACAGACTACCTTATAAAAGAGCCAGAATCACACTGGATGTAGACCGCTCACAACAGGTCGCTGTGGAAAATCGTGGGGGAGGACTACTCGTATGGTCAGCAATAGACGTCTTTTGGCTGATAATGTTGATGATGAAGTTACATACACTCGCGTCATCTGTTTTGATACAAATCTTTAAACCTTTAATAATTTAAAATTTTCTGGGAAGATAATACTTTACTTTGTACAAAACGGGAACTTAGCGGTAAGGCGGTTAAATATTATCAACTTAGTGAAAGTAAACCAAATTCTCTTTGTTCTGATACTAACTAAGCGCTAAATAAATGAAATGGTAATAATTTTGGTGATTTTCTTTCGTTTCCAGTAGAAACTTGTTAGGTATTGGTTTAAAGATCATTAATCATTTTGAGAGCAGCGAGAAGTTATTTCAGCGCAATCAGTATTTTATTACAATAAGCAACTATTCTGGAATCCCTCGAAAATGATATATATTTAAATTTCTGGACTAAGCTAAGCGTATGTCGCTAGAGCTCAACCAAAAGAAGCCTGTTCACGAAGACGTTTAGTTGTAATCATTAAGAAAATAATCATTCAGGCAGGTAGAAAGTAAATTATTGGACTTTATATATATATATATATATATATATATATTATTCTTTTTAGTTTTTCTTGTTTCTAAATTCCAGATTCCTTTCTATATTCTAGAAGTTAAATAAATGTATGTTAAAGAAATATTAAACAAACATTAGTCGTAATTTTCATTTTCTGTAAGACACTGTTGCAATTGTCATGTAGTGTTTATACAATTTGGTTGTCAATCTAGATCTAAGATACTAACCAAAGTCTTGAAATTTTTCCGATTGTTCTTCTTCTTCTTCGAGTCGACTGGTAACAAATCATAATAATTTCGCCCAGTGTTGTGCAACGTTGATTGCGTTGGCGTTTGCCTGCTGCAGATCTTGAAGCGTACATGAGCTAGGACATTTGGGGCAGGACAGGAGATGGGCCATTGTCCGCGCCACAGTAACACTTGTCATTTCCAGAGAAACCCCACCTCATCCGGTTTTCTTGTCTTGGTTTTTCCGATTGTCAACTTAGTAATAGACCTATTAAAATAAAAATAAAAAAGGGCCAGATTTTGATCCTTACCTAGTAATGTTAAGGCTGCTGTCACCTACCTTCTAACAAAGTTCAAATGAAAATTTCTCCCCAAAAATGACTAAACTGACTACTTTTTTTGAATGAATTGTGTAGAAATGAACTATTTCCATAAGATGTCGACTCTGAATTTTTGATTCAATCTTTTAAATGTCTGTAATTTGCAATCGTAGAAGCCAAATTGACGGTTTTTCTGGTGCACTTTTCTAGATCACTTGTTGACTTCAGCTATCGAAATAACATAAACTTGAAGGGAATTACGTTCGTATACAAGGTGTCGACTCTGTTTTTTTTATTTATCGCTCTGGTTATTCCAAATGAAGACAAAATTGAAACCATGTTTTGGCATAAAATACGCACCTAAAGACAGGCGATTATCTCTGAGATACATTGCACTTATTCTGTGTTATTTGATGAAACAATGTTATAGAGGTTCCTATCTTTGACTTAGCATCTAAATTCTTGATTTTATCTTGTGCAATATATTCAAAATATCTTACTAAAGTAACCTATAAATTTGAGATTTGGAGCTGTCACGAACATTCATCTTCGATCGAAATTTGACAGACAGCGCCGAGCGCTCGGAGGGGAAGGGTGTGTCGCTCGTTGTCTTCGCTGCTACTCTTTTATTTCGTGTATGATACTAATTCCAAATTTGAAAATATCACGCTTTGCACAATTTTTATACGGCGACCAATTCGCTTTGAGGCTTTATGCAACAGGCATAAAGCCATAGTGCATTTGGATCGTCGATGGTATCTAATTATAACAAAAAAGTATTCGTTCTTTTGTATCGATTAGTAGTGTATTTCAATGATTAATCAATGTTATGTAAACTTGCATAGAAAGGAATCCTTATTAATACTATAAACAAGAAAGATTTATATGTATGGCGACTATTTCAAGAGGTTCATGAGTTATAACGAAGATCTTTTATCATATACAATTTGTATTTTCGAAACTTGATCAAACAAAATGTGCAGATACTAGGACCAAAATTATCGACAAAAATAATAATAATAAAAAATTGTCTACAAAATAAAATTGTGGCATATTTATTTATTTTTTCATTTATTTATTGAATAAAATAACAGTTACATAAATTAAGACTAATAACATTCAATAAACCAATGAGGTTTGTGACGAATGTCGTGATAATCTACGACGCTATAAGTTTCTTTAAAAAATGAGATTTTTACTTAGTTTTTACATTAGAAGGTTTAACATTATAAGTAACACGCAAATCCGGCGGTAATCCATTTATTAGTCGAGGAACCAGGTAAGCAGTCGTGCGCTTGCCGTAGGCATTATTCGAACCGGTCACCGTACGTAACATCGTATCATTCCTAGTGGCCGCCCGCGTGCATACAGGGTGTTGGTATACTATTACGTCTCTGTACTGTAGGTTAAAAAAGTTTTCTTTAAGTATTGCATATTGCCATTGCATATCTACTGGAAGAATTTGACAGTTATTGAAGAGACCATTGTCATCGTCATAAAATTGTTTTTTTATATTGTTGGATACCAATATACGAAGGATTCGACGTTGGAGATTGAAAATACTTTTCAAATAAGTACTGTATGTGCGACCGTAACTACTTAAGCCATATTGGATGTGGGATTCAGCCAAAGAGTTGTACAATAGCAGCTTGACCTTAAATGGTATACAATCCTTTAAAATAATAAAATTTGCCAAAAGTTGACGAAGCTTTTCACAAATGTGTTCGATATGCGGGCCCCAGTTTATCTTACTATCAATAATTAAGCCAAGATATTTTAGTTGATTAACATTTTCAATTGATGGACAGTCGCAGTTATACGCATGGGACACATGTAAACAGTCGTGGCTATGGGCTATTAAATTACTGTTTGGGACACTTTTAAGAAATGGTGACTTGATCCGTAGAAGTTTAGTTTTATCCGCGTTCAACACTAAACCCGCGTCGTAGCACCACTTCATAAGCGTATTAAAATCAGATTGCAGACATTCCCTCGCTTTCTGTGGATCTTTATCTGCAGCAATCAGACATGTGTCGTCAGCAAACTGATAACAAGTGCAGAATTCAAGACCGTTTGCCATATTGTTCACATAAGCGAGAAAATGAAGAGGACCGACTACGGATCCCTGTGCTGTTCCTTCGGTGACTGCTTTGTAGTCACTGTACGTATCATTGATTTTAACTGTGAACTTGCGATTACGGAGGTAGTTTTCACACCAACTGAGGAGAGGACCACGAACACCGGAAACGTCGAGCTTTTTTATTAACTCTTTGTGATCTAAAGTATCGAATGCTCGAGAAAAGTCGATAAACAGAACCAGTACGTGTTTCCGATCGTTAAGGTAGGTATTAACTTCATCAGTGAATTTGGACAATAATTGGGTTGTATATGATGAGCTAACTGTTTCTATCACCAAACAGTTAAATGACAATTTTAGACAAATACTGAATTAATAAGGCCAAGAATAGGCAATAGTACCAATTCTATTGCATATGTATGGGGTTGCAAATAATAACCTTATATATAAAATAAAGTAATATCAGTAACACTACTTTATAGTTCAACAACGGTAGACCGATTTTCATGATATTTACTTTGTTGAATTGGTATTTACCTCTTACACCTTAAGTTATTATAAAACAGGGCTGGGGCGCGCCGAGGCTGGATATGAAGCAAAGTTTTCTGTGGTCGAAGTTTTTTTTTCACTAAAAAGTCTAAAACTCTTCAAAGGACTCCAATTTAGGCAACCCATTTCTTTTTGAAGTCTATGGGCGCATGGGCTCTCTCAAGTTCCATCTTAAGCGACATCTATCTGGGCATCGACTCCAAAAAGAAATGGTTTGCCTAAAATGGAATCCTTTCAAGAGTTTATTTAAGACTTTTTAATGTGTTTTGTTTTTGAAGTCGGTTTTATTGAAATAGTATAGTGGTGAAGTGACCATTAACCCAACAAAATTGAAGACAAATAAGGGCTTTTGTTTTAAGTATTTTACTTTGAGAAGTAAACAAGTAAGTTTATAAATTTTCCTACATCATTCGTGCTTTGGATTTTGAATAAGAATAAACGGACGACAAAAAGTAAAAGGTCAGTTTTTCTTAATATATACCGTATATATGCGTTATTTAGTTCTACAACCTTTGATACGCACTTGTACGTACATACCATTGGCCATTGGCGTCAATTCCATACTGTGTGGGACTTGTTCATGGCATTAATTCCATACGCTAGTAACAGTGTTTCAATGGTTTAAACCTAAATAAATAGGGCAATATTTTGCTTATTTAACATTACTTTTCTTTCTACCACAATCTACAACCACAACCTAACTATAAACTTGTATAGTAAAACGCTTGTTTAAATAGAAGCGTTTCATGTGATGTGTATGTAGTTATTATGAACCTGTATTCAAATTGTACGCAAATGCCATGAAGTTCCATGGTTCTATTCAAGTCCATATTCATATAATATTTCATTATTTAAAAATGTATATGGACAAAATGATATAATACCGGTGTAAACCAAATAATTAAATAAAAATTATCTTGTTTATCATCTGTTATACATGAAGTACTTGAAATCTTGATCGAAATTTTCTTAACTACATTTCTGAATGTCAGCTATAATAACTTGTGACATATTTCATATATCAAAATACAAATCATATCAAAGAACAGCGTTACACTAAAAAGCATTTATGTGTAAATAAATCCTCATAGCATCCAGCTGGTATGACACGTGGTAGATCAAGCGCAGAACCAATGGCATCATCCACCAATAACCCTTTGTTCCCGTTTCTCGTGGAGTTTACATTCGTAAAAAAATACCTACTCTGAGAAGTCACGATTTGGGTGAAGACATAAAGAGGCAGATAACCGGTACCAACCTGTACTGACTGACTAGTGATGTGCCAAGTCATCTATTTTTAATCTCGAAATATTTAAGAAATTCGTTATAACAATCCAAATAAGGACCGACTGACACTAGAAAATTGTTTTAAAACAAGATTCAAATCAAGACTTGAGTCGGAAAAGTCTCTATAAAGCATTTCAATTCCATGAAATAGCCAACACGGCACAACACTGGTTAGTCGTTGCAGGTCAGTGCGTGTTACCCGCCTTTATATGTCTTCACCCTTTGGATGCATTTCGTTTTTCTATGCTGTAAGTTTTTTACGTTATTATGACTGTACGTTTGTGTTTAAATCTGTGAATTTAGTTATATAATTATCAAAAGGAAAATGTTCGCGAAAGGAATTGACGCGAGCCCTGGTTCCGAACTGTATTCACTGTATTCTTAATAGGTATTTTAAATACAAATAAACTGGTATAACATTAATTTATCACATCGACTTTTATAAGACTATCATTTTCTGTGTTCATCATACGCATAGCCTACTACCTAGAGATAAAGTATCAAAATTGTTTAGTTACAGTTAAAATTTTTTTGTGTCCCGGACATATAAAATCGCACACACACATTGATAAACTCGGTAAAATCTGAGAATCTCCAGACTGTCATATGGCTCTTAAGGTTACGTTACCAACGTTTGAATATTTACGACTGTGTTTTTTTAGGAAAAAATACCTTTTCCAATGGTCATTAAAAAGCCATTCTGACATTTGGTTAAGGTAATTATTAAATTACCATTACTACGGATCAAAAAACTGGCCCTTAAGACTGCTATCCGATCAGTAATTATTTCTTGAGCTACAGAATCAAAACTTTCATTAAAAAGCTTCTACCTTATTTCACTTCCAATCATTGGAATCCCAGTTGAATAAAAGCTTGTACTAATAAAAAAAAAAACATAGGCATTTGAACCTAACTACGATAACATATTTTAAATTTACCTGTATATTTCGATGCAATTCAAATGATTACGGCAAAACTACATGGGTTTTATACCGAGACCAATTTTTTTTATTGTTACTGCATAATAAATCAGAAGGGTTGTTTGTTCGTTTGGAAGCGTTAATCTCAGGCATTCATCAGTTAAAATTGAAAAAAATATTTTCAAGTTAGAGTAAGTAGTCCATTCAGTAAGTAAGTTGATTGATGAAAATATTTTCGCATTCTTTCAAAATAGAACCCCTTGGGTAGATAAATAATTGCTTTGCTTGGAGGCGACTTGAGAGCACTCTCAATTAAATTAATGTACTTTTGAACAATCGAAAGATGTCGCCGTTAACTTAGTTTTATTGAAATTTGTATATTTATGTTTGTAAGAAAAACACCCCGTAGCGATGATTGATCATTTCCCTGTTTAAATTTTGATTAGATATTTCATGAATATCTATACCATAGGGCACGAAAATGTAATGAAACTAAAAGGTTTGTTTTTGAAACTCTCAAGCCCTGAAATCACTACACCAGGGGCCGAAGTCTGAAGCTAAATTATTGACATTTGGCGTAGACTATGCTGAGACAAAATTAGTGTTTTTGTGTATGTAATGATAAGGAAGAATTTTTGAATGTAGCTTAAACAATTGAATTTTTTGTTTGGTTTAGAATGTATTTTTAACTCAGTGTCTTATATGAATTCTTAAAGATGAAATAAGAAACCAAAAATTGCGCACGTTGGAAGAGCAGTTGGCCCGGTTAGGTTAGAAAGATGCTGGTTGGAGTCCCGCCCGTGCGCAATTGTTGGTTTGTTAATTCATCTTAAGAATATTTTTTTTAAGATTTACCAAAGATATAATACAAAGATATAATATATTACTACGTAAGTTAAAATGATATTCGATGCAGCAGAAAATTTAAATTGTCTACGCGATATGTCAAAAGTTTGCTTCAGACTACGGACGCAGGGCCACGATACTCGCGTCAATCGAACTTTTTTCGTGTGGTAATTCTATAACGGGTTTGACCGTTTAATATCAAAACAATCAAGCAACATACATATTTACATAAAAAAAAAACTGCTGCACAGAAAAAATTAAAATGCACAGAAATCGTGACCCTGATAGATAAAGCAAAAACTGTATTTTATTCGAAACAGAAAATTCGATCGGTGTACTTTATTTATATTTACTCATACAAGGAGGTGCTGAGTCAAGACATAAGACCATAGCTTTAAGTGACAAAACAAAAACCTTAAACTTTTTTTTATTAATCCATAAACATAAAGAACATAACATTCATACGTAACTGGTTATAGATTAAGATGGCTGTAAGATCTTACATTAATTTCTGGTTGTCAAAACTGAAAATTTATTTGGTTCAGCGTTTTGCCATCGCTCATGAATAAATAAAATAAATCAAACTTAATAATTGGTATCGGGAAATGTTTCTTTGGTTCCTTTGCCTTTCGGCATCCACTCAAAGCGTTTTACAGTTTGTTACATTTACTAATGAACTCTGAATATCGTTTACCAAAGTACACAAATCGAATCTCTCTAATCGTAAAACATCAGTCGTATTAAATTACACGATCAAATGATTGAATAACAGTTAAACCTGCCCAGTAACAGTAATTAAGCAGATTTGTTGTAATTAAGCGATGTTTGATGTAATTAATTTAATTAGAATACACTCAATATATAGGTAATTGTTGGGGCAAGCTATCAATCTCGGAAATATTTTTTTTATCGCCAAAAGAATAAGTGTGCTGAAATATTAACACGTTCCGGCACAGTGAACGCCTACAGGCGTGAAAACAATAAAACATCTATTGTGTCTGGAGTAGTTTCCCGGAACGTGTTAAGCGCCGAAAATAGACCTAAAGAAAGTACGTACACATTTTGTAGGAAAGCAAACTACTATAGGATTATAGAATGTGTCCTTTTTCAGTCAGTTCTGGTCAAACGATTGCAATATGGATGTTTTCTCCAGATGTTTTGTTAGCATTTGTTGATAGAGATTTTCATGGAACGTAATTGCATTTTTTTTACCGACGGTTCAGTAAAATTCGTTTTTCTGTAGAAATGTAAACAATATCGGCGAAATATAGGACCTATGCGGTCCTTGAGGATGCATTTACAGCCAAATCATAAACTCTTATTTAATGACTGGTCTGGCACAAAATAGCTATGTCAACGCTAAGGGACGTTAACAGGACTCCTGGCAGAAAAAGTGCTTAAAACACTTTACCTAAATTCATTTATATCATTTGAGCTGTCCAACTCCGCCATGCTGCAAAGAAATATTTGACGGTGTTGGCTTTCAAAACACAACCTTTTATTGCATTTAACAACTTAGTTACATAGTTATGCGTGTCCTAGAAGAAAATAGCTAACTACTGTTAAGGATTTTCATTATAGGATTTTAAACTTTCGCGTTGCATTGCAATAACTATTAGACAGGTCTAAACGCGAATAAAAACTTATGAGTTGAGCGAAACGTCAACGTCGAGCAGTAAGTAATACAACTCATTAGTTTTTATTCGCGTTTAGAGCCGTCATGTCTAATAGTTAAGGATGTCTAATAGTATTAGCGCTAAAGAAGCTATTTTCTGCCAATTTTATCCGAATCAAAGACTAGGTACGTTGAACTTAATTACTTTTTCTTTAAAATTGAAATTGAAAAAAACATTTATTGCCAAAAAAAAAATACATAGTGAGTTACAATGTTTTCATAATCTAATCTTAACTTAAACTTAAAAGATAAGAGGTGATATAAATAAAATAACTTTTGGCAATGGGCTACTTATCTACGTTACAGTACCTAAAATACACTATGCCCAAATCAATACATATGTATCAATACTACTCTTCACATTTGAAACTTCACAGTCGCATTGATTAAACTTCTCATTATTTCTCTGCCACCCTGTATATAACGAGTAACCGCATCTGCTCCTCAGCATGACTGCTTTCATACTTTAATTCGTATTACTCTTGCGGTGCCAGCCCAATATGGGATTACAACGGTTTCGTATAAATTAGACCTGGTGACACAGGTGGGGTATAACAGTTAGTCGAGCGAACGAAAGGAAATTAAAATAATAAAGTACAGTTAAAAGTATATGTAAGCTTATACGGAACCCACTGCTGGGCATCTGCCCAGCTGGGTGACCCATCCAAACACGACAGCGCCGTAGGTTGCTTAACTTCGATATCCAATATTTCTTTATGACGTACTAGTTTAACAAACATAGGTTTATGATCCCAATTTTTTTGTTTCAGGTTCATCAGTGGCAGTTAAATGGGTGAGTCAGCATGCAAATTCCTTTCCTTATATTAGAATTTTTGTAGTGCATAATTATCTTACTTTCAAGCAATTGATTTTCTGGCAGTAAAATGTAAATTGATCTCTGACCTCTTTGACTTTGCCGTTCTAAATGTGGCAGCCTGGTAAAAAAATCTTTTCGTGCAAAGTGGACTGGCTGTTCTTTCATTCTCTAACAAAGTAACTTGGTTCTACTTACTTAACTAATTATCTCGTGTGTTTAATGTTCGCGTTAGTTTACTGCGTATTTGAAGCGTTACTCGTAAGTACAGCTTTTATTTGACGTACAAACGACAGCACATCTAGTTAATCTTTGAGTTAGCACTTATTTAGTTGTATTATGGCAGAATGTGAAGTCTGATTTGCAGGTGACTGTACATTATGAGTGCGCAGGGTTTTGATGTTCTAGTTTGGATTGGCAGGGAATTTTGATCACGAATGCTTTGTCTTGAATCTGTTACCGTATAGTTTGTCTTGTTTACTTTTTAGTAAGCAATGTATTTGTAGTGTGTCTACCAAATTTATGTTTTTGTAGTTTCTACAAAATTGTCTTAAAGGTGTAATTTATCTTATTTATTTAAAATCATCGAAAGGTATAATGTAGTTAAAAAAGAGTTTAAGCTGCTTTTTTGTGGTCAAAGTGTCAATTCTGAGAAAAAAATATACTATCCATTATATTTTACTGTTTTACTTTTGCGCCGTTAGGTGTCTCTTAACTTTGCGGTTTAAAAACAAATTTTACTAAAATCAGTTCAGCGGCTTACGAGTAAAAAAAGTTATAAACTAGAACACCAAATTAATCAGAAAATTTTTCAACTAAAGGTCTCATTTGGTTTTGAAAAGCCATAGAATACACGTGATTCAACTTTTATTCAAAGAATCGGTAGCCCGATGCCTTAAATTATATTTACAAAAAAACAGGAGCGAGATCAAAGTGGTACGACGAGTAACAGCTTGAGTAAATAGGTTAGCAAAGTTTATATTCGTTTAAAAACACATTTCCCCATTAGTTAGTTTGCTAATTCTGCTAAAAACTGGCCAGGGTAAGTTCTCAAAAGAGATCATCTCAAATATTGATAATCCTTGTCAATACACGTTTCACGCTTTTTGGATATAATATACGATTTTAGGTACTTTTGTGAGGAAAATAGAATTTCCTTACACTAAATTGTTTGTATATAACATTCACTTTTTAATATTAAGAACCTTATATATGTACTATATTTTGCGCAATTTTTTTTTTTCATTTCTAGAATATTTAGTTTATAACTTGTGCACAGTACTTACTTTTATGAAAATTTTGGAATATCTGGTAATGAATACACTAAAAACTTATACAAAGTTTGTTGTAGATAATATTTTTTGTGTTTGTAGTTGCTTGATTTCAAGTATGAATTCTAGACTTTACTGGTATACAGTATACACACAACAACACACATAGTATATTCATTCTAGATTTTTTAGCGGCAAAATTTATAATTTTAATTTGTTGCTGCTGTGTTATAGCTCCAAGTGAGTACATTATAAAACACAACTCTCCCACCCCCCCAACCCGCCGCTTCACCCCTCCCCCCCTTGATAAAGGTCCCAAATTTCATATTTCCTCTATTTTCAGGAAAACTATACAAGCTAGGACAAAATGGTCAAGGACTAAATTATTTGTCAATAAATTACCTACAAATAAGTATATCATTCATTTTGATACGAGTTATAGTTTTAAAGCTATCGAGCATCAAAGAGTACTAAAAATGTGCGCTTAGCAGAAAACAACATTTAACACAAAATAAACAATATAATTTATAAATTTTCACAAGAAATGCGTTTCTGTAGTACATACCTATCTAAAACAAATCAGTATCGTCATTGTTATCTTCTAAAGGTTTGTCGAATCTACTAAGGCCCCAATGTATGCATATGGTGGAACAACGGAATGCAGCTTTGATATCCACATACTTTTCTGTAGCCTTTTTTGCAGCTGCATGATACTATTTTCAGTATCTTCTATGGAACTGGTGCCTATGTGGTATTTAGGGTACGAAGTTATAATTTTTTCCAGCTTCAGTTTTCTGGGTTGAATGAATTTGCTCGCCATAATTGAACTTGATGAAAAGTACCTATGAGTTGAATTCTGACAAGCAGCTCCTGAAGATGGAAACTTTGATAATATCACCACTGTATTGTTCTTCAGATCAATGTTTTATAAAAGTGGACCTCTCGTATATCGTTTATACTTTTTAGGTACCTACTATGATACTATCCGAGAATATATCTTTCTCCTGCCTCTTCTACCTGCTTGCGTGAGGCATCCGGGTTATTTTAAACGTTTATTGTATCTTTCAACTCGGTCTTTTTACCAAACAGGAAAGGCTAAACCTTTCCTTTTTTGTAGAATGCAGATGTAGTAGAATATATTCTTACGTGGTGGAGTCAGTCCCAGTAAAAGAACCAACAGATCAATGTCTTGCCCAACCACTACGACAATGTCTTTTCGACGTACTACATAATATCGGCATTCTAAGGCACAGGAAAGGTTCAGTCTATTCAATAACATTATAACATCGACTTGCAAGATACAATAACTCCTGGTGCCTAACGCGAGGAGGTAAAAAGGCACGAGAAAAATATATTCTTGCATAGTATGGGGCTAAGCAAATCTAAAAAAGTATAATCGTGTTACGAAACATTTAGGTACTTCAACTTCACTTCTTGACCAACTCTCAAGAACAATACGGTGTTATTATGAAAAGACCACCTTCTTCAGCTTGTCAGCATTCAATGCATACTTTGATAAAGCTCTACAGTTGATACTGAAAACAATATCATGCAGCTGCAAAAATGGCTACAGAAAAATATGTGGATGTGTTAAAGGTGCATTCCGTTGTTCCACCATATGCAGACATTGGGGCCTTAGTAGATTCGACAAACCTTAGAAGATAACAATGACGATACTGATTTGTTTTAGATAGGTATGTACTACAGAAACGCATTTCTTGTGAAAATTTATAAATTATATTGTTTATTTTGTGTTAAATGTTGTATTTCTGCTAAGCGATCATTTTTAGTACTCTTTGATGCTCCATAGCTTAAAAACTATAACTCGTATCAAAATGAATGTTGATACTTATTTGTAGGTAATTTATTGATAAATAATTTAGTCCTTGACCATTTTGTCCTAGCTTGTATAGTTTTCCTGAAAATAGAGGAAATATGAAATTTGGGACCTTTATCGAGGGGGGGAGGGGTGAAGCGGCGGGTTGGGGGGGTGGGAGAGTTGTGTTCTATAATGTACTCACTTGGAGCTATAACACAGCAGCAACAAACTAAAATTATAAATTTTGCCGTTTCGCCCATACATTGAAATCTAGAATGAATACATTAACAGTGCAATAAAGTTGAAATCCACATTTTTTAACTGAATCCTATTATGAATCGAAGGGTTTTTCTTTTAGTAGTAACTTACAGACTTATAAACGATTTGATAATAAATATTTATTTCCAAATAATGAGGTATTTAGAATCTGGTTCTGTTCACTTTCGGTATTTTATGGAAGTTTCCTGTAAATACTGATCAGTTAACGGCTGCCGTTGACTGAAAACGACTGAAATCACTTTTATTAGTGGCTAGCCCGGAATGAAGTATCAGAACGCTATAGTTAAGTGCTACGTGAGTGTAAGAGCACATAAGCAACGCAGCCGTCATCTCGTCATATGCCACTTGACTGCCTCGATGGTGTAGTGGTTAGTTCGCAGGTCGCACTACCCAAGAGGTCCCGGGTTCGAATTCCGGGTGGGATTTTCTGTCTTCAAAATACTCGGAAACAGCTCGGAGTCAGGAAGTTGGTGAGGATGACGACACAGAATTAATGAGAGTGAAGGAATAGAGTGCACCTGTGTATTGCACAGACATCTGGGCACTATGATATCTCCTGCGTACCTGGCCTATCTCTGTTGAGAGGGGCTACCATTACCGAAAATCGGTAGGAGAATATTACTGTATTAATATACCGCTTTAGCGTAGGACGTCCACCGACAAGATGGACAGACCACCTTGTAAAGATCACAGGATAACACTGGATTCAGACCGCTCACAACCGGTAGCTGTGGAAAAGGGAGGCCTATGTTCAGTAGTGGACGTCCTTTGGCTGATATTGATGATGATGATGATAATGCCGCTTGTGTGTTAGAGAACTCAGAGAACACACTACTATTTCTCTCATGCAGCATTAAATTGACTGGTGCCTGTGCCAACGATACTAAACGCCGATCCGCGTCAGAATAAACAATTCATTGACCCGTCAATCAGGTGTTCTGTAATTAGATCTGGATCCGACGTGAGAATCAATCTGATACGGGTTGTCACGGAACGGTAGGCTGTCGGTAAAAAGTTAATGTGTTGATTCTGTGTGGTTTTGAGGATTCTGTGTTTGTTTTGTTATGCTATGTCTTCGCAACTAGCCGCATTCTTATTTTGTACCCATTTTGTTGTTGGAAGTTAATTGTATTATTAAATTACAGTACCTCAATCACTTCTTTTTGATAACTAGATAGTCAGTTAGGTGGTCATTAAAATATAATTATAACCTAACACTATTTTGCCTTTGCCCAGCAGTGGGATGCTTACAGGCTAACTTTACTTTTTTTTTTACTATTTCATAACACTTATCATCAGCTGTATTTGTTTTATATTCAAGATAAAAAAGTAAAGAGATAGGTATACCCAATCTGAAATATAATAAAAATTAAAAAAAAAGTTTAATGTTGATGTGCTTTTGAAAATTTAAAATTAATTATTTAGGTTTTTCAAAGAACAACGATTCCAAATTCCTTTCCCACAGTACTTTCTTTATGGTACATTAGCTTTCAGGCGTTTAATTTCTAGGCTTAAAGCCAGCACGTTTTCAACATTTCCATTTTTAAAAGAGCATTCCAAAAGCACTCATTCCGCCATTCACCCAACACAACATATTCATTCCAATATGTTTGTAGTATGTTGTTCAATCACACGACCCGTCGACTCTCAATAAGTTCAATTAGATATCGCACAACCGAGATGGAATACAGCGATTCTCTTATCGAATATTTTATTTATTTGACTATTGGTGTGTTTGGATTGGAAGCCAGGATGGGATAGGAGTAAACACCACTCGAATTCATGTACCTAACTTAAAGGAAATTGATTATAGGACAAACATATAATTATATTTTGTCTTCATAACCACATGTTTTTTTTAATAGAATTTAAATAAAGCAGATTCTCATCTTGACTTGTGTGGTAGTATGTATATGTTTGCACTACCTACAACATGACTTGTCAAGTCAAGCAATTATCTCGTGTAGCTGAACCGATTTAGATACGGTTTTCAGCAAAGAATTTGTAATTTTTTTTAAACTTATCTTACATAGTATTTACTTACAAATCTTAGTACCTACCTATACTCTGATTTTTAATTAGATAGACCAAAATGACATTTGGTGGGTGGCCACTTTTTCGTAATTTAAAAATAGTGTTGGTCCTTAATAATCGGAAGTTTCAATTTCATTCAGTTGTTGTTTATAATCGATTTTAAAATATTGAAATAAAATTAGTTTTTAAAAATCAGGAATCCTACAAAAAACATAATTATTTCAATGAATTAATTTAAAGAAAGTATTGAAAAGTCGAAATAGGTAATACAAGAATATTGCTATTGCAAGAGAAACCTAGATTATTCTACTCCTTACAAAATCTGTTTTATGTATTTCGTTTATTTGTAGCTATAAGTAACGCTTAACATGTATAATTTATCCTAATTAGTAAAATCACATAAATGAAAATTCATATCACAAGTTCAATTAATCGCGTACAATTGAATTGTTACAATACTATGGGTACTACGCTAGCAACATAAAAAAAAGTTTGATTGAAGCTGTCATTCTGGTCTATCTAATTAATACTCAGAGTATAACTTAAACCGTTTTTTGTAATGTAGTGCTTTCCTACTGAACTTTATCATTTTTTTAATGAATGTTTTGCAAATATATTTAAAAACAAATGTAACAATATTATCTTTCGTTGCTTCTTTAAACACTGAGAGCTTTGTAAAACAGAGAAAAGTAAAGTCTATTTACTAATATTTTAATTAAATAGATTGCTGTTTATTGATTTAATTTAGTTTACAGATAAAATAATTAGTCGCTATAGCGGCGCCGCTTGAATTCAACTCAAGTAGACGTCAATTTTCTTAATGTATTTCTCTTGCCAAATAGCCCAATCTAACAAACCATCACAACTAACAAAGAAGCATAGAAATATCATTCATATCAAAATACCATTTTCCAACACTAGTCTTATCTTAAAGAACTTCGAACGAAAGAACGTACAAAATTTTGTACGTTCTATCAATTGATTCGCGAACAAAGAAGAGGCACGTGATAGTTCAAATAATTATATGTAGAATGTTTTCAACACTGTTGGTGTTTTAAATGAAATATGAAACCAAAAATTGCGCACGGGCGGGACACGAACCTTTGGATGACCGGGCCAACGCTCTTTCCAATCAAGCTACCGTGCTAAATTTCTGCTCTGTTATGGATACGTCATTGCGCCATCTACCCGACAATATTTGCAACAGTGTAAATAAATAATTCTAAGGTAGGTTCTAAATCATAATATTTTCTATCCTTCTCTTTTCTTCTCTCTCTCTTAATACATAAGTAAAAGAAAATTGTGTTAGTTACACATTACTTACCACTTAGTTCTGTCCTTTACAATAATATCTATGTTCCGGGTGCTGGTGGGGCTTCCGAGATTTTGCAGCGCGTCCGGCATGATTGCCGACGACTGCTCTGAATAGGATAGTTAACAAACAAACTTCGCTAGAACCACTAGCATAAACATACGCTACCATTTTTACCTGAAATTGAAGTTCTATGCTTATGACGGTCTCCCTACACACCAATATCAAATATTACTTCTCACCTGAAAGGCGCGCAATCTATTGAAAGCTGAATGCATCAGTAGAAACCAAGCTTCGTGTAAGCATAAGGCTGTTTACTCACAGTATTATCCATACTGATAATTTTTCTGCAGAGTTCATTTGTTTGACGCGATATCCTCAGGAACACGTGTCTCGATATAATTTTTTTTGTACATGTACATACATAACATAATCGATAAAGACTAAGGGGCCATAGTACGAGCTAGACGATCACAATATTAAATTATGCAAATAGGTGCGTAAAGGCGCAGCGTAGGACGTCCACCGACATGATGGACAGACTACCTTGTAAAGTTTGCAGGATCACACTGGATGCAGACCGCTTGTGATCGGTCAAAGTGGAAAACCGTGTGGGCAACCGACGTCCTTTGGCTGATAATGATGATGATGATGATGATGAGGTGGGCGAAAGCACGTGGAACTGCTTGTTATAATATTTAAATCATTATTCCTGATATGCTATTTATTTATTTATTTGTTCTCTGCTAGCAAGAGAGCGAAAAAAATGTCATAAAATATGTAAGACGTACAATTTATGAGGTGGTTGTAATAATATTGTATACGAGAATCGGTTCTCCTTTTAACTAAGCAGTTGTTTTACGTAATGTATCGTTAAATAACTTAGCATTTCAAATCGAATATGGCAAAGTTCATCGATTTACACGTCAATCATAATAATTCAAAAGTATACCTATTTGGCGACAAGTGAGTAAGAATTTTTATCTTCACATTATGTGCAGCCGCAATCAGTAAAATAACTAGCAAACCAATACAGTAAAAAAACAAAACTATACTAATCACAAATCAATATCTTCTTTTATGGTTTCTTACTCGCATTGCAAACCTTTTTATTACTATTTTTTTTTAACAAGCCGGCATTCCTCGCTTTTACATACTTAAATTGACGGTAGCTTTCGCAAAAGCCAACGAGTACCCATCCTTACGTTAAAGATAGGCTTCTTTTTAGGTCCAAGTGAAAAACGCATCAACCTACAGCCAAGTTTGTACCTACACGGTATGCGCATGACGAAAAACGAACCAAGATTCTACAGTTGGCTCCCGATCATCGCAGAGTTTGCGCGTTCCGCTCCATCGAAAACTTTGATACGACGAAGTTCGTTCGATTTCCAAATCCGTGTTCTATTCAATCGGTTTTGAATTCGCGCCTCTTTCGCGATTTTTGATTTCGTCTGTGAAGTGTTTTTTTTTTGTGTGAACTGAGATTCCCGTTTAAATTTGGAAGTGGTTTTTGTGAGTGAAAAGTTTTGGGTACTCAAAGGAGTTTTGTAAAGGTAAGATTGAAAATACTCTTTTATTATTTTTAGTACCTTTATTTGTTTTTGTGGAAAAAAAGTATTCTTTAAAATACTGTTAGTGAACGTTTATACTCGTAGCTGTAGTGTATTCAATGGTTATCATGCCGCTCAGTAATTTATAATTATTTTATTGATCAAATGATTGCATAGACTACTGCAGCATTTAAAAATGAAGTGAATTAAGTTGAATTTCTATTATACTCGTAGTGACTGCATACTTCACTCAATGTTTGGAATCAAAAAAATCCTAGGATTCTTATTTAAAAATATGAAACCATTGAACATTAACATTAACTACCTCCTATATTAAATATAAAAAATATATCAAATGAATCTATGGCTACGCTAGCACAAATTTTTCAATAGTCAAATAAGAAATAAAAAGTCACCGAATTGTCAGCAATCATACGTAACTGTATTTTTTTTAAATCTGGCGCTTTATAATTTATGTTCTATCTGACCATTGAAAAATCGGCCCATAATGGATAAAAATGGTGACGATTTTAAATATTTTTAGGCAAATAAACATGTAATAAAAGAATTCTGTCAGTTCAGTGATACGTTGTCGTTTTCACAATCTGTACGCAGAGTTTCTTATCAATCTTCATACACTTTCTATGTTTATTAGCATGGCATTGAAATCTCTTTAAAGACAGAAAATACTCTGAAAGTAACACGTTAATTTTCCAGCCTTTTTTGCCGAGTCGTTATTTATTTAGACGAGAATAAAATAAGGTGCTGTTTTTGTCGGAATTGTAAATAATAATACATCTTCGCTTACTTTTATAATTGCATACTCCTACTTAGATAATCACCAATCAAATCTTATTCTCATTTATATATCATTTTTATTATATATTTTTTAATTTTAAAATTCAAACAACTAAACGCGTCTCACAGGCCCACTTGCACACGTTTTACTTATTTACCCGAAGTTAGTTGCCCCTGTAAACATTAGAGAAACTGATCCTATGAATACATATTTTTTTGACCCAATGGTTGCCTGGAAGAGATCGCTTATAGCGATAAGACCGGGCAAATTGTACATTTTATCTAAACGAATTTGAAATTAACCTATATGTGATGGGAATTATAGAACTATCTATTTATCTAATAGTAACCGAATGATGATTTAACCCACAGTTAAATCGATCAACATCATGCCATAAGCTCTTTGAGTTTTACCGCCATATTTAATTAACCTATTGTCGGCAGCCTGAATAAAAAATACCTCTATGTCACAACCATTGTGTGTTTATCTTGATATTTTATCAGTTAGTAAAACTTTATCTCCTCGAGTATTATTTTGGTAAGCGTTTTGTATCAAATATGTCATTCATGTAAGAAAATAAAAGCAAAATGTGTTTGGAGTGCTAATCATTTTAACGGCACGTTTGATGTAGTGGTTAGCAATCCTGGACTACAATGCCAGCGGTCGCGCGTTCGAATCTCGCAAGGAGCAAATGTTTATGTGATGAGCATGAACATTTGTACCTAAGTCAATGGATGTTTATATTTATTTAAGTATTTATGGGAGACGCACCCATCGTAATCTTTGTCTGATATTCGTAGAACAAGGAAGAAAATTCCTTAGTTCGAACCCAAGATAATTGGTGTACTTATAGTATGGCGCAAAAAAAAGTTTGTGAAAATCTATAAACACTCATAATTATCAGAACATTTATCTGTCGGTAACTACTTAAATCGACTTCCAAACATAGATTGCAGTCTACAGCTGGATTTGTGCATGCAATCGGAACGAATCGATTGAGTCGGCTATACCTTAGTAAAACACATCAAGCTTACCGCAGAGGCATCTTATTTGGTGGCAACAAGGGCAGGTTTGCAATAAAATTGCACAGTTTGATATGCTGCCAACTGTACTGGAGTAGGTGGCTTTTAAGCTATTTTGAATTGTACTCGCGAGATTTCTATTGAAAGAAGTAGGTAAAAGATGGATACTTGGATTGTTGTTCGATAGGAATCTTGGTCTAGCCAGATTTTGTACTTCGATTTAAAATGCAATTTTCAAGTTGATTTATAGAATAATTGCCAGATCGAAATGATTTAATGAATCAGTGCGCTTAGTCGCTAAACATCACATGTCAAACTTATCGATAATCTTGCAGGACAAACTATGATTCTGTGGTTAAAGTAGAGTAGTAGTTTCCCATCGACACAGAAAATATTTAAACTTTACCTGTACCTATACTCAGAAATACAAAAAAAAAACACACTGAACTGATTTTGATGATTTCATGTGTACTTAAAAGAAGTATTATTAGGTTTTTTTCCATTTATACAGGGTCTTCTTCTTCTTTCGTGTCGGCAGGAATACGGGCTAAATCTTACTTGCCCAGAAAGCGGTACAGGATGTCCCGTAAGTAGTGGTTCAACCGAAAACCGTAGATGGATGAGGTCATGATCTATCAGAATAGGCCAACATGGTTGAAGAAAAGTCTCATGGTTTAAGAGTTATTCAATAATTTATATTTTTTTCAATAAAATCGACTTACGTCACTTTCGCTGTCACCATCTATATACATATAATAAGACTGTAAAAGATCGATTTCTGTACATTGAAGATTTTTATGAAAAATTGTTACAGGGGGTCTTAATTACCGTAATAGAAGCCAAAACAACAATTTTTAAAATTTTTGTATGTCTGTCTGTCTGTCTGTCTGTCTGTCTGTCTGTCTGTTTGTCCGGGCTAATCTCAGAATCTACTGGACCGATTTTGATGGGGCTTTTTTTATTTGACTCAGCATCACTTGGAGAGTAAACTAGGATAGAAATAATCACGCCAATAGACTTAGGGGGTAGGCAGAAAAAATATATATATAAAAGAAAGTCGTGTTTGTTACAACACTTATAACTTGAGAACGGCTGAACCGATTTGGCTGAAAGTTGGTGGGGTGGTAGCTTAGAATCAGGAAAAGCATATAGGATACTTTTTGTTCCGCTAGACGGGGCCGGGGCTGGGGTAGCACGGGACCGGGACGAAACGGTGGGGAGGTAGCTTAGTACCAGGAGAAGGACATAAGATACTGCATATAGGATACTTTTTGTCCCGCTAGACGGGGCCGGGGCTAGGGTAGCACGGGACCGGGACGAAACGGTGGGGAGGTAGCTTAGTACCAGGAGAAGGACATAGGATACTTTTTATCCCGTTCGATGGGGCCGGGGCTAAGGCGGGACGGGGCCGAGGCGAAACAATTTAAAATAAATGTGGGTGGAAATGAATCTGTAAAGTGTTTTAATTCAATGTGTAGTGTTTCCTCCATATTGGTTTGTATAAATTAAATGAATATTTGGTACTTTATGGTACTTGCCAAAGTATAACAAAACAGTGCCATGAAAAAATTTATATTTAGATCCATTTTTTCCACACAACAAAGTAAAATGTTAGTAAAGTAGTAGTTTTTTTTGTGGCAAAGTAGTAGTTAAAAGTAAAGTAACCATATTATCCTATCAAACAAAGGAATTCCTAATCGAAATACAAATTGTGAACGTCCAAATAATCGGTATGGTCATAATAATTGATCACCTTTGATGTACCTACTACTTGCTTCTTATTGTTGTATAATATGGCCAATTTTAATGATAAGTGAGTACTAAAATGTACTATATAAATACTTTATATCTTGCGTACTTATAAGTACTTATACTTAAGTATCTTATTTGTAAAATCATAAGCCTATAAATTAAAAATTCTATCCAAAGTCACTATTCCACGCGGACGAAGTCGCGGGCACAGCTAGTTATTTTAATATGGCAAAAATGAATGTTTTTCTGAATTATTATCATTTTGGCATAATTGAACTATGTAGTCCAAATATTTTTTCTTCAATAACTTCAATAGTTTAGTCAGAAAATTACAATATTTTGAATTTTTTGGCTCGATAAAATTTTACTCAAAAGTTTAAAGACCTGTGTTGAAAAAAAAATATACTGGACAGTTTTTGCCCAACAGCTTAAAAACTTCTACATTTAATGCACATTACAAAATACTATAATAATGATACGTTCCGGAGGGAAACAAAAAGTTTCACTCAAAACATTGGCAAGGGAGGCAATTTTTTGAAAAAAATCTTAATATTTTACCTCTTTCAGGATCATAATAAAAGCTGACAGTTCAAAATTAAAACGATCAAATATCATGACAATGTTACCAGATAAAACTCAAACAACGGATTAACCTAATCAGCAAATAATTTCTGTCATCATAAATTAATGAAAATGGAAATTATCACGAGAGTAAACGTGATTAGAAGCTACCGGGATTCTCGACTACCTACATGGTTACTTAGCGAGTAAAAAAAATCATGAGACTTTTCTTAACCCATGTTGGCCTATTCTGATAGATCATGACCTCATCCATCTACGGTTTTCGGTTGAACCACTACTTACGGGACACTCTGTATATTTTATTTTACGCTTGACTTAATTCACCATCTGATAATGATTAAGATACTATACATATAAACTTTAAAATTAAAAGTGCGACATTTAATGCATTTTCAATTTGTATAAGTTTTATAGGAATTCACGATATCCAAATCCTGATTAAAGATAATCCTGAAAGAGTATTTTACTCAAAATTGTCGTCCCAAATAAATTCATGGAATTCCTTTCCTAGAAAAATATCGAGAAAAAAATCTTTATAGAATCGAGTTCTCAAAGAACTTAATAAAGTAAATCAGGGCAAATTCGGAGGTAGATTTGAAAGGACAATTTTGGACTCTTTCCTATTATTGGAAGGAACGCCGAGGGTCGAGTTACTTTGCGTAGTGTATTAGGATTTTCCTTGTTTATTTATTTTTATTATACAGTCGAAAATGCTTGTGACTTCGGTATTTTTCAAAGGGTTGAAAAAGTCGAACAAGAGAATTATTAATTTTGTGTCGAGAAAAATACAATTAATTACGTTATTTGTTGTTATTCAAGTCAGTCCATGAGAAACCCCCTCCCTATATGAAGCTCCTATAATAAATAATACTAATCAATCTATATTAAAATCCATAACTAGTTGTCGTCAATGACAATGTCAAGATCTATGAATTGACACATTTGTTCGCAATACATTGCTTTGCATTTATTTTGTTAGAAAATAACAAAAAAAAATTTTTTTCTTGTATTTTAATTAAATAACAATTAAAAAAATATTTATCTTGTGTTATATGTACATTAAAACCATTTTAGAATTGGTTGCTTAAAGAACATATATTTTATTTTTTGCTACTTTTACACACACCCTGCATTCCTAAAAAAATTGTTTTAGTTCCCTACATCGTATTTTAATCTCAGGTAAAACGTAAACGTCAAACGTGTTTTTTTTTCTTCAGTTCTACGGATTTTAACATTAGCCTTAGTAATAGTGACTCTTCATGCTTACGCAGTAAAAACAGGAAAAATTGGGGCAAAAGGCGGTGATTTCGTACGTTGATAATAATCTTATGATTAGTCACGGTGACATTATTAGGCGGTTGATCGATGTGACATTTTTTGACTCCAAGCCATTTATCAAATATGCCCATTGCAACTTAATCGTGCTAATGGTTTGGTTACCGCCATAATTTTATTTTACTATCTTCTTCAAAAATCTTTAATTAATTATTTTAGTATGACTTTCGAAGTATTTAACTCCTAAGGTTACAAATCTGTTTAATTCCATAGAGATTTAGTGAACAGGCAGTGTCTTTTTTTAAGAAAATAAAAATTAACTAATAAATGCTAAACGCTAGCAAAAGCTTCTCTTCGGAGCTTTCAAAATACTGTCATGTACAATTGCAATTCAATGCAATGAACAAATTGGCTATTCGACATAGAACCTATTGCGAGAGATTATGTTTACCACATAACCCTGTATAATGCTAATCATTACAAAAGCTGCAGCTTAAATAAAAACTACGGCTAGTATTTTTGCTTTTTCTGCCTACACCCACAACCCCGTTGCACAGAAATTTCGTATTATGCAAATCGCGTTTTGTTGCGCTATCGACTCGCCTTGTTGACTGTTCGGCTGATTCGGATAAGGCGCCATTACACTTTACCGCATTTAGTGGCAGTGGGTTGTAATAATCTACTCTGTTTTTACAGTTCTAGACCGTGGCCACTAACGCGATTGCTAGTGGCTCAGGTCAAGCTATTAACGCGGCCACTGAGTCACTTGTGTCTCGAACGCAGCTACCCAGTCAGTTCGCTCTGATGCCATAAACATGCAAGAAAATACTTTTCCGCAGTTTGTGGTTGCGTAGTAGCCACCACGTCAAGTCGCTCAATGTGCTCTTACTTTATTCTTTCTATATAAAAACGCCAATGTACTATTTTAGAGAAGAAAGCAGCCACATAAACCATCTTACAATAAATCTGACAAACTCTTTCGGTTTGGTTTCACCGCCTTAGTTTAACCAATTTATAACCGACACTGTTTTTTTTTTAATATTCAGTTTTATTAAAATAACGGATTTGTACCCGAGGCATATAGATTTTCAGCCCAGTCTAATAGAAATCTTGTATTATGCAAATCGCGTTGTGTTGCGCTACAATATTGGTTCCTCTGCTAGTTGACTGTTCGCTGTCTTCAATAAGGTAGCGTTACACTAAACCGTATTTTAGTGTTTAGGACTTTTCTGTATTATTTATTTATTTATTTATTTTACTAGGTCTGCCAACAGTTTCATGCATCGATACAAGTCTTAAACTACAATTACATTATTTCCTAAAAGTACTAAATACAGAAACTATTTACTGGTAAACACCACAACTGGTTATTTAACAAAGAATGCAGTCAGTTGATCTATATTTATTGATCTGAAACATTGTTATGGTATCATGAATATATATATTATTATAATGTTCTGTAAATCTTCTTAAGAATAAATAAATATAAACGTTATTCTTACTTTTCTTCGCTCAATCGTACAGCTGAAAGTCACTTCAGTAAAATAAATGAGAGGAATGAAAACAAAATCACGTTAATTGACCTTGCCTAGATTGTACGAATTTTTATTAAAATTTTAACATATTCTTTAAATATTCTTTATTGCACTTAAAAGATGTACAGAAAATACAAGAAGTCACAATGTGAACAAAGGTGGGCTTATCCCTAAAAGAGATCTCTTCCAGCCAACCCATAGGTGTTGGAAATGAAATAGTTGCGGTTATCGGCAGTGCTAGATTAATAATACGGAAAAAAGTTATAATTTATTGATATTTTTTTAATATTAGTAATAAACTAAATACTATAAATAATCTTACATAACGTATATATATATATACATATAACATAATAATAATAATATATATATAAACAAAAAAGATTAAATCTCATATTCTACTGCATTTTTAATCTTAATTAAGTTCAGTATGCTGATATTTTAAAATCAAATTAGCGTATCCCTATTTTTCTTAGACCTAGTGTGAAGCTGCCTTAATTTTCTATTCCGGTATGTAAAACACTGCGCCACCTAAATTCGATTCCCGATTATTATCTTTAAATAGAGATTTCCGGATCCTAGGTATAACTTAGAGTTGGTTCGTTAACATTTACATAACTTAATTAGTTTTAGACCAGGCTCACACAAATTCCAACTAAGTGTAATTTACGTCCAACTTTAAAAACATAATCCAATTTTCATCGGTTAGGATTGGTTTTAATAAGATACATTTGTAGGGCTGTTTTTGTTTAAACAGATGTAGCGCAGAGGTAGCAGCGGTTTAGTGGTCAAGCCTGTCCCCGGCTAATATCTGTAGATATTATTTGATAAGCATAGTCAGAGGCTCTAGGGGCCTATACCTTTCATAGACTTTCATAGACGAGGCATTTGCCTAGCAGTGAGACATCTGGGACATCTACCAACTTTACCTACTTGACATAGGTACATATCTACATTGGGGGTTACCGTTTTCGAGCTCACTAGTTGGCGCCACTATCGCGTGAGGTCCAGAATATAGCTTTTATGGTGTGTAAATTATCATGATGGAGAGATAAAAAATCAAGTTTGACATTAAATCTTAATATTACAATACATCGGGTATGCCGCAGTCCAGTTTTGTCAGGAAAAGACGAGAAAGTACACAAGATATCAAAGATTTAACATTTATTTTCTTAGCCCCCCTTTTAACACACTCTCGTTCATTGATATGTAACTAGTATTTGCCATAATTAATGGAAATTATTGCTTAATATTCGAAACATTAATCTAAATAGAACTAAACTCGCACCTCTAACCCAAAAAGAGTGACATTTGACATTTCGGAGACCTCACGCTACACAAGCGCCCCTAGCGGCCAATTCACACGCGTTAGCCCTCATTGGTACAATACGATACCAAGTAAAGCTCTTATATAGGAGTCATTTGGTTTGTGAATGTAAAAAAAGCTCTGAATAAGTTCCTATTAGCATTAGGTATCTGTCTACTACTTCATACTGTTAGCGAGTAGAAAATCGAGAAGCATGGAACAGCACTAGACAAGCGAGTGATGGTGCCCCTCACCACGCGAGCTGACATTCTGACTGACATGGACCGACACGGAATACGCGCGCGAATATCGTGTAGCTCTGTTTTTGATATTTAAATAAATAGATTAAACGTAAAGTGTGTTTCAATGCTTTCAATACAAAATTACGTTCTTTATTTGAATAATTCATAGTTAATGCTTATTTTTTCTATGGTGAAACAAGTTAATCTTTTTCTGATAGGTAGTTAGAAAATTTATTTTATAATCATGACAAAAAAATAATGAAAAATACACCGCTTTACCAGACGCCGTATAATAATTACCTTAGTTCCTTTACATGGCCCCTATGATAATTAGGTATTAAGTAACAGTATAACGTGTAACGTGAGGCACGTAGGTGTAACTGGTGTAGCTAATTAATAATTTCATGCCTTAAAAATACTTTGCCTCAACCTCGAACTTAACACCATGACCATGTAAGGTGAGGAGTCAAGATCAGGGGGCGTTTTGCGATCTTATTTTAATCCTATCAAGTTCCAGGCAGTTCAATTGCCAACTAGTTGAGACGCCAAATTAGCATTGCGATGCAACTTAAGGAAAATTAAAAGTTTTTCAATTTACCCACTCGTGTAGTAGGTACTTGTCCCACGCAATACTGCTGCACTCAGCTCGATTCGTAGTTCTATTTCGTATAATCAGTGGATTCAGTGGATCAGCTAATCCGTTCAACATCAACAAGCCAGCTTATGTTTATCTCATTCTAGTATTTCTACCAACTTATACTTACTTTACTTAAACACTGAAAGTGGAATAGGTCTAGGGCCGAAATCGCGGGTGCCAAAATATTGAGTGCTGAAAACAAAATACATTCCAGAAGTCTTGGGCAGGTAATAAATTGGCCTCGGTACAGACTTTGATATTACTTTTGACGTTAAAAGAGGAATATGATTCAAATAAACTTAGAATTTGACTTCAAAGTTTTATGGAAATATCCAACTGACCTAACTTGCGACTACGTATTAAACCTAAGAAGCAATCAGAATTTAAAGTGAATTGATACTCCCAATATCATTCTTTCACATAAAAGAATCGTTACAATATCGATTCATTATTCCAATTCGTATTGATACTCCAATCGCCAATTCCGACTGAGCCAATTCAGAGCCAGCCATTCACAAAACATCGATTAAAAATCGCTCATATTTTAATCGAGTGGCGATAATCGATTCACAGTTGATCGGATTTGAAGACATAACTGCGATTTACGGGTCTTAAGGCTGTGGGCATGTTTTTAAGATAATATTAAGGCTAACGATTGACTAATGGATTCATTTTATTGTTGTACTAGCAGATTCCGCGGCTTAACCCGCGTAAATATCGAATCTCACAAAATATCATTGTAAATTATAACCTTTGTGCTAATTTAATGTATAAGCTTTGTTCATTACAATAATTTGATTGAAACCTGTGTTGCCATCCTAATCTTGCGGCGCGCGCTCCTACGCACATCATTTTGAGTACTTACCTATTTTTTGCTTGTTTGAGAACCCCGTAAAGTAGTTGCTTTCGAGACGTTGTTCCCATGACACAAAACTGACCTACCAGGGCTCAATTTCCGCGTGTGCTTTGCCTTAAACTTATCTGAAGACCTGTGTGACTGTGCCTGTGTCCTCGGTGATCACCTGCAACCTGGAAACCATCTACTGGCGGATAATGGGTGAGTCCTGACAGACAAAACCTCCCTTATATTTTTGCCTACCACGTTGAATCCACTGCCGATCTCGAACAAGCTTTATTATTGTAAAGTTTCATCAACATCCATTGAGTAGTTTAAGCGTGAAGGAGTAATAAACAAACATTCATATACTCACAAACTTTCGCGTTTATAATATTAAGTAGGACTGTTGAAAGAAGTTTAGTACTTCAAGTTAAGAATACACAAGTAACAAGTGCATTTTTCTGTCAAACAAAGGCGCTGAAAAAAAACCACGACAGTTGTTTTCAGAAGTTCTAAGGACCAGTTTTTAAGAAAAAAATAACTAACCCAATGGTAATTCACATAGCTAATCTAACATTTTAAATTAGTTTTCATGCCGAGGCGATGCTGTTCCCTTTACGTAACGTGCTTCCGTATGGTGGACGCCTGGTTGGTGCTATTCCTGTTGTACCTGTTGTCCTGTTGTACATGTTGATAAATGTGCTTCAACGTATATAAGTTAGTGCAAGCGAGATAGACATGGCACTGTCAAGAATTGACAAGACTCAAATGTCGGACAACCGTACAGTGTGACAAGGATTTTCTGGCCAATAGATGACATTGTCAGGGGGGCGCTTATTCAATAAGGGTAGCCAGAGCAAGAAAATCTCCCTTGATTCAGGGAGTTTATTATTTATTAGGCTATTTTTATTTATCACATTTTCTATGGAATATTTTTTTTATCTAACCTAACCATGGCAAAGTCAAAGAAAATATTTCTTGGATGGAAATGTCGTAGAAGGCATTTTCTACCATATGAGGCATATAATGTATGTTCCACCGATTTTAGACGCAAAACAATTGTATTATCAATGAAAACCATTGAAAATTAAAATTTTATTTAGGAGTTTAGCTCTACGGTATTTAAAAACAATAATACTAATACTTTACACAGAACACGTACGAAAATAAAATAATAGGGAAAATCAGAAAAACTCTTGTAAAATTGAGGAGACCTCCTACACTCGATCTGGCAACCGGATTTTTGAATTTGACAGCGTTAGTTCCGACTGTCACCGTTGGCCAGAAGATCCATGTCGCACTGTACCTGCAAAAAATCTCTTAACTTACAATGATTCAAATGGGTTGCATGTATTAAATATCCCTAATGTACACACCCTCACCAAAGGTGCATTGAATTGATAATTTTATTCATGAAGGTAGGTAATGGAAGGTAAACGTGGGCTTAGGGGGTAAGGGGGGAGTCAATTGCGAGGAAGAATCAAGGGTCGGACTTAATAATGCTCTTAAAGACACGCGGAAATATTGGTTCTGACTTGGAAATCTTTGAAAAGATTGATAAAATTTGCAAATGCGATAGACGTTTTCGCTGCTTTCACCATTCTGTCTTGGCCAAATAGCCAAATTACCCAACATTACCTATTTATTTGACTACAAAGAACTCAATACAACAAGAACTATTCTTTATGGGTTTTCAATTCAAGTGACACAATTCAAACTATCAACAGCTACGCTTTAAAAACATCGAAACCAATTATTTCAATCGAATTTGACGTAGGATAAAGAAATGGACATACACTAGCTTAGCATCCTATAAGAGCGAGGAAAAGTTTTTTTTATAAATTGCACATGCTTAAAGCAACTGCAGTCAGAAACGGAGTCGAACTCGGCGTCTTACGCTATTCGGACGCATTGGCCATACATTGGACATATTGGATATACCTCGGCTACCGACACATTGGCCAGCCTGTTGAATTTTGCAAGTGCATTTTTTTAACGAGCTAGCATTTTTTTTTAAACGCAGTCTTTGATAACTGATGGTGAATATAATGATTCAAATCACAATTTAACTTGGACAGTCCAATCGATTATATCGGAGATCGATACCTACTTTAGCCATTACATATTCATGACGGCGCTCTCGAGCCGTGACTGACGACTCATAATCGCCGATTAAAATATCAATATTAGCATTTGGATATTAAATCTCGTTCATATTTGTTTTAGATTTATGTAGGGTTTTAGCTTTTGGGTGCATTGTTGTCCTTGGAGATATTAAAATAAAATATTTGCTAATTTTTTTGCTATTAATTGTATATGAACTACAAATAATTTATCGGATATTTTCATTATGTTTAGTTTTTTTAGATATAGACGAATTTGTATTATTTATTAAAAACAAAAAAAAAAAAAACAATACAATGTTAAGTTTATATTCGTTATAATAAAAATACTATACTGTGTACAGGATTAATAAAAAAATCCATAAAATATTCAGTTTACAACTAGGTACGAGTATGATCACATTAGAAACTATTGAATGAAATAATAGCTCTTTTGTAACGTATATTGAATTCTTTATGACTAATAAAAGCTAAAAATAAAAGTCACGAACGAAAAGCACGCACTAAGTTGAGTTATAATGAGAGATTAAAATACAACGGATTTTATGTGAATCGAAGGTTTAAGGTCAAATGGATGACCTTAGCTATTGATGAAGTTAAGTTCAATGGCCATCATAACTAGTAAGTAATTATTTTCATCTGAAAATCTTCACAGATGAAGATTTTAATACTATTAGAGACCAAAACAAAGCCGAGAATACGCATACGTACAAACGCATCTACCATACCATACCTAAACGGTGTACTTGTACCTTTAATATTTTCATCATTCGTTTTAGACTCATCCATGTCACAAACATCTGCTCCTTGCTGGGTTCGAACCCGCGACCGAGCGACCCAGCGGGGCTCAGTAGTCAGGAGCGGTAACCACTACACCAAACGTTTCGTCAACGTTAAAATCATTTCGGAAAAATAACACTGATAAAACAATAAAAAATTACAGATTATTTCGCGGTGTTTCATGCAGTGGTAGCTCTTTGGTAGTGATAAATTATCAAAAATGAGCAAGGGCGCGGTCGTGTTTGGATGGGTCACCATTTCGACCCTATGAAAGTGAGGTCTATTACGAACATCTCCGTGCTTCGGAAGACACGTTATCTGTTAGTCCCAGCTAATATTATCGGTTGATATAAGTTAAATAATGCTCAGAGGTCATAGGGGCGGCTTGATAACATCTGACGGCAAGGTTGGTCGCTTGCCTTGCAAACACCCCTCCACCGATCTGCAATCAGCTCACGTTGTAGAACATGGCTCACATCACCTCGTACTTGTGGTAAAGCCCAGCAGTAGGATGTTTACAGGCTATCTTTTTATTATAAATATTTCCTTAAAATCTATATCTGCTTAGAGTCTAAGCCTTAGACGATAGATATTATTATCATTGTTGGGCACCGATAGCTGTCATCTTTTTTTTAATTGTTTATATCACTTTATACTTTTTTTGGAGCTATATTTAGATAGGCGTTTGTTTTATTGTGATTTTTTAGTTTATGGTTCTCAGGCTGAAGTTATGGCCAAAGCGCTGAATAGAGACAAAGTTTATGAATAAATCACATTCTTTAATTCTTGCTTAACAAAATATTGATATTTATATTGAATTAATTTATAGTGATGAAAACCATGATAACTTCTTAATACTTCTTCTTAACAAAACAATAACCTTTACTTGTTTTCAATTAAGCTAAACTTAAGCCCTTCGAAGAAAGTTTAACGTAAGAGTTATACCGTAAATGTTTTGTAGTTCGACAGGGCTGTTACGGATATTGCAATATCAAGGAATGGCAATGGAAAATGCTTATTTGTATTACATGTATTGCAAAAAAATGTTTCCAGTCATAAAACATGAAATCGTCATTTACTACAACATGTTAGCGATTTTAATATTCATTGATTAGGGAATATATCTTTAGATTACCATACCTCTGAGTTATAGCATTTTAGAGCACTATGATCAGGTCAAGGTAACTACGTATACTCTGTAGAATCATTGATGAAAATTTTTGCTCCTATACGGGTCACACGCTATACTCATATTTCCTTTGTTAATTTTGAAATCGGTTCATGCACATGTAATGCCCACTTTAACATTAATAACAATGTAGTAATGATAATATTAGTAGGGGTTTCAGTACTTTACGTAATAGCCCTGCATTAGTACTAATGCAAGCTACAGCGGACCGCAGCTTTCTAACTTTTAAGTGCGCGCTGTAACCAGACGTTTAACTTAACAAACTGCTAACCGGTAGATGGAGTGTTAACTTAAATGAATCGCTGCAAGAGCCGTATAACAAGACGTTGGTGCACTGTGATAATAATGAATTAAGAAGACACAAACAGAGGAGTTTTTTTACAGTTTTTTCGCAGCGAACTTTTTATTATAGGCGGCCAGCATCTATTGTAAACCAGAACATACATGATATTCTATTGCCTTTATAATATCAGTAAGGAATTATAAGAATGATGATGATGAATGCCATTACAACTTAAAACCTATACATTTGCAAATGGAGAGAGACTGTATGATATGAACTACAATAAACTATTAATATCTGGAATCCTAGCAGATTTGATCCACATTGTCATGGTATTAGGTGGATTGTACTGGGCGCAACGATTTAACTTGTCAAGTATGTGTAAACGAGACACAATAAAAATTCCATTGTTATGCGACTCTCGGCATTCGTTTGATACCTGACTGATTAAATCCGTCCCATTGTGATGAAATATGCATCTGTAGATATATTGCAGTCCGGTCTTATTGCAATTCAGCGCGTTTCAAGTTACAATATTTAGATAGAGAGGAGATGACATGTGATATGATCAAAGTGCGTAATGGATTGCATGATAGCGTAACGATGTAGATAACTATTTGCTTTACCCTTTAATTAATCGTACTAAATAATAAAGTTTTAAAAAGTAGAACGTGACTCAACAATAAAAATGTGATGATTCACTTGTACAATGCATGCCTAAGAACTAGGCTAAACTATGCTATAAAAATAATACGTTTTAGATGTTTCTTTTGTCAAGATTTAAAAAATACTGTTATGTAAAAACTGAAGTATTGGCTCAATTTAATAAATACTCTATTACATATAACTAAATTAAATTAAATTACTATTTACTTCAGATTCGTGGATCTATAGTATGTTAAGAGGTAACGCACCAATTCTAATGTTAGTTTAAAAATATAGCAAAATTCAAATTATTAATAACCTGTCTGATATGTTTTTAAATAACTATTTAATATTTCCTACAAAAGCAAGGTTAAGATTTTTGTCCTGCGCCTGATTTCACTCTCATTAGCCATGTTCTGACTGTCGTCTCATTGTATTCATTAGAGTAAAGGAACAGAGAGTGCACTTGTGTATTGGACACACATCTGGGCATTATAATATCTCCTGCGTACCTGGCTTATGTCTGTTAAAATGGGCCGCTACCGAAAATCGGTAAGAAAATATTATTAACATTTACCATTTCCTATCTGTTTGTTTTCACTCAAACAATCCTACTGCACTGAGCTCTACCCTAAGCTGGTTATCAACAGCTAGCTAACCTAGCTAGCTTATACTAACAAAAGCAGTAGACGAGACCTTTGTACCGGATCTATTCACGGCTTCCTTCAGCCGAAATCACTCAACAGACATAATGTCAGTTTGCATACCTGCATACATGCCACGTCTATAATGGAGTTACATGCAGTAGATTCAAGGGAGTTTATACACAAGCTCAAGGCTCGATACCAGGGCGCTGTGAAGATCAGAATAAACATTACGTCTCCGGTGGCCAACCTCGAATGAATGAATGAATGAAACAAACCAAATGGTTAACAGGAAACAGTACAGTTATTCTTATAAGATGAAATAAGAAACTAAAAATTGCTGCAAATTTCTTCAGAAAATTCTATTTTTTGTCCTCAGCTCAACCAACCTACTTCATAGTGATAATAACTGGTGTCCCTATTTGCAGTTACTTTATGCTTTTACTATGCATACAATCTGCAATGCTAATACACCACCGTTTCTAGAACTTAATTCGTTATAGTGTCTCTGTATTTCAAACTTGTATCACGTTATTTTAAGCTCGGTTCAAAATAATTTATCTAGGTAAAACTTGGGTGCGTTTTGCGATGCAGTTTTGACATTTAAACAGCTCTGCTTTACTGTCAAATTAGCAATTCTTATTGCGATCTCGTTTCATAATATTGATAATATTACTATAATATATATAACAATATAAATTATAATATTCATACCATTATAGTATTAATATAATATTACTAAATTGATATTTTTCGTTTACACTGAGTGGAAATTAAACTGCCTCGGAATTGAACGGATAAAGTTTGGATAATTCCGCGCGGATTAGTTGTATGCCAGGGGATCAATTTTTGAATCACTCGCAACAATATTACGAAAATACAACTTGAATCAAGCTTGATATAGACGTGGTTACAAAAATTAGGATATATTTTAACCTCAGATTTTCGTACGGAAATCGTACATTTATCATATCAAATCACATGCCATACTAACGTAAATGATTATTAAAAAATATGGCTCCTGATCTTTTACTCACCGGACTATGAGAGTGAAGGAACCGAGTGCATATGTATTGCGCACACACCGATAGGCTGTGTTATCTGCAGAGTTTCTGATCACTGCAGAGATGAATACCTAAAAATCTGTCAAAGATAACAACCATAATAACCATTGAGTTGTTATTACTACCTACGTATGGAGAAGTTATGCCAAGCCAAAACTATGTCGCAACTCGATGATAAGATTGTGACGTATTCCTTGAAATTTGAATGGCGAAAAATCATGGCGCAAGAAATTTGTTCATGGTGTCAGTTCCATACGCCAGTAATAGAAGTTCAATGTCAATAACAATCTTTTGTAACACTAAAAGTAAAGTAAAGTAAAAGTAAAGTTAGCCTGTAAGCATCCCACTGCTGGGCAAAGGCCTTACCTCAAATGTCAGGTAGTATGAGCTGTATGTATGTGTATCCACCACGCTCAGTGCGGATTGGCGGAGGGGTGTTTGCAAAGGTAAGCCCAACCTTGCTGTCAGATTTTATCAAGCCGCCCATAGGGCCTCTGAATCAGCTTAACGACTAATATCAACCAATATTAGCCGGGACCAACTGCTTAACGTGCCTTTCGAAGCACGGAAATGCTCGTGATATACGTCACTTACATGGTCGGAATGGTCACCTATCCAAACACCGACCGCGCCGTAAGTTGCTTAACTTCGGTATTACTAACCAAAGCGCTGCCACCACTGCGCTACGAGCACCTCTTTGTAACACTGACGGTGTAATTTCCCCAACTATTCAAGGTCGCTGAACAGTATCAAAACTTAAACGTACGCCATCGGAAGCCCAGTGATTTACATCCGATGTTCAAAGCCAATGAGCCAGCATTATCGGGCTGATCAAAAGTTCTAATTGCCTGAACTTTAATCGTTCCCGTAATAAAGTTTGCGTGTGTACCTAGTAAGTTTCAATATTACGAGAGGTATGGGTAAATACATACACCGTTCTCCTTAGCGTGTGGGATTTTAAGACGCAAATTTTTATTATATTTTACAAAACAAAACAATTAAGTGAGCCATAAACAGCCTACTGCTACGCAAAGGCCTTACCCCAAGTATGAGGTTGTATGAGCCATACTCCACCACGTAGGCTCAATGTGACTTGTAATTTCTATTGTTTGTACCTTGCGAACACGAGGTGTGTTTGCAAGGTACAAATTACAATTATGACTGAATTATAATAATTCACGGTAATTTCACATGATGCTTATGAAGAATAACCTATAACATAACACATGAAAGCCTCTACTGCATGTTTGATATTAACAACACATTCAATATCATGAAGGAGACAAATGTAGTAGATAATTTCACTCATAATGATTCGACATACAACAGAACACCTTAATCGAGAAGATGAAACGCAAATCGTGGTTTAGTGCATTGTATAATATTTATAGCGCGGCCAATTCTCGTAAATTGTATCAAGAAATGTATAAATTCAAATAAAATACGTTGTTTTTTCCAGTTTTAGGTTATTAAGATGCAAAATAAAGATCAGTTTGGTGTCTGTGTCTAGAGAGATATCCTTAAAATGTCTGCTCTAATTTAATATACTTTTAACCTGCAGGCACAAATCATAAGCACAATTGCGAATAATTAACATAGGTGCAGAAGAATAAACATATTTTTATCTCATTCAACTATGCATTACATAGCCATCGGAAAGCTGACGCTATCCTATTACTATTATAAAGGCGAAAGTTTGTAAGTATGGATGTATGGATGTATGGATGTATGGATGTATGGATGTATGGATGTATGGATGTATGGATGTATGGATGTTTGTTACTCTTTCACGTAAAAACTACTGAATGGATTTGAATGAAACTTTACCACAATATAGCTTATACATCAGAATAACATATAGGCTACAATTTTTGAGGTTTCTAATGTGAGGTCGTAAAAAAACACATTTTTTGCGCTACTAGACGGGACGAACCTGAAGTCCACGCGAACGAAGTCGCGGGCAAAAGCTAGTCATAAATAAACCAACTATTTCTGCCAAACCAAACCAGAAACCAAACCAGAAATTACTGGATAAGTCTATGCTTTTAGCAAGGCGAACAGTCCCTCGGTTTTAGAATTGATGTGTATGCGTTACGTTTATTTACGAGTTCGTTAATAGCTGTGGCTATCACATAACGCGATCGCTTTCGTGTTGCAATCATTTATGATGCCATGTCTGTATTCCGAATACTCCGTAGTAGCACTTACTTACATTTTAATCAGTAAGCTCAAGATCTATTATTTCTACTGTGGCTATTGTGGCGAGGACGTAGGACGTTAGGTGTAGGACGTCCACCGGCTAGAAGGAACAACTTGTTGAGATGATTGCTAAGGAAAGCAATGAAGGATAATATTGATGATGATAGATGAATATATGCTCATTGTTAACAGTACTCTTCATGAATACCCTTGACAGTGCGTCTGCCATTTTACTTGCAAGCATTTCCTCCACCCATATTTTTAATATTTTACAATGATTGAAAGCGCATTGCAATAGCATACTGGTTAAATAATACCTATGTTGTTTATGATGCGTTCAAATTGTGAGTTAAAGCGAAAATTGGTATTTTATCGGGTGCGGTTTGGCGTTGGATATTTTTAAAGGGTGTTGCTGTGTCATTATTTTGTGGGTCGTGAAATAATACATTTCACATAATCTGTGAGGTTGCTGTTTACTTTTCCATTTTTCCTAGAAGGTATTTTGTGCATTCAATAACGTAATCATAATGTACAATTCGAGTTTGTATTACCCAGAGTTAAGTCTTTTTTGTTGAACCATACTTCTACATGTATTTATTAGCACAAAAACAAATTAATATTAAAACAAACATGACTTAGAAGAGTCAAGCCTTGAAGAATGGGAATTTTAAATTTAAAAAAAAACTGACTTACTTATCATACAGCATAGACCGCAAATAACAGCATAGTTACTGACGGCGTGACACTATTTTAATTTTAAGCTCCAACCAATGAAAGTGCTCGTAACATAGAACGAATTTTCATAACTTAATGTAGAGCTGTCAAATTATCTGCTCAAACATAATTAACGATGCATCCGCCATTAAATATGTTATATGTATTGCATACCTCACACATTATTTACATATATATATATATATAATGTAGTCATATTATTGCAAGGGATGCAAGCTATCTTCACCTACACACATATCGCTTTATTGCTTACAAGATACCTAATACCCCTCACAACCATTACCGCGGGAAGCGATTGGTATCAATTACTGTCTGCCGCTGTCACCGCGACTATTCGGCGTAGATCCCTACCAGGCTTTCGACAGAGGTGTGACACAGGGAGGCGAACTGAGACCGGAATTGTTTGTTGTTGATATTTTCTTACTACGTTTTTATATTGAGAGACGATAAATCACAATGCGGTTATCAGTCTAGAGATTTTGTTGGAGCACTAAAACGTTTTAAATAAAATTGGCAAATTCCAGCTTATAACAGTATTTATAGCCATTTGAAATGCTTGATTATCTTACAGCTTCCATATTGTATGCTATACCTGTTTTATCAAAATGCTATCGATAGAGCAATTCTTTCACAAAATAACAATTGAAAATATACCCTTATCTTGCACTCTGAACTTTCTTTTTGCCGTTAACCATATTAGAGAATGTCTAAACTTAAATGACGCGCCCCACTATCGCATTAACGCACACAAGCACACTTAAACTAGTCGATTGTGACGTAGGCATACAGATCTCAATTGGCGGAGCAGTCGATACTCCCACACAGATAAAGTGTAGATATTAATATTTGCACTCACACATCGAAATCAACTAATTAAGCAGTAGGGCGGCGCGTCATTTCAGCTTAGACAGACAAGCTCTACAGGGAATTTCCTTAATTTATAACTTACTAGCAAAGCACCTAGTCACTACTTTGACTCTATTGATACTCAACGCTTTAAAAGGCAACCCTTCTACTGAACCCGAAATCAATTATGGTTTTTCTCATACAGGGGAGCTCTAAACCACTGAATGGCCGATGTCCATATATCACTCACGGTGTTAGCAGAGGGGAAGGGGGGGGGGGGGGGGGGGGGAATGCTCAGTCAAATGTGAACTGCGGCCCGATACTGTGACTTTTTGTAGGCTTTAGTGGTATTATGGAGGATCTGAAAGTGTGTTTAGTAGCTGTTTTCAGCTTATAATTAATTGTACATTTCCTCTAAATCAATTTATAATTAACCTATGTGATGTGCAATGAAGAATTGCCATCTTTGAGGTCCCGGGTTCGAATCCCGGTCGGATCAATAAAGAAATAGGTAATTTTCTGTATAGTTTTGGCTCTGGTTGGTCCACGACCATCAGACTGATAGGACTGATCTGACTTCCATAAGTGCATTAGCTACTAAGTTTGGCAGAACAATGTATGTGATTGGTGTCCTATATGTATTTATTTTATTTTATTTTATGCTAAGCTTGGTAAAGACAGACTCGAACGATAGAGCGAGTTCACCCTCATGACATCTGTACCCCAATCACGAACATTTGACGTATTCGTCACGTAATCGTAGTGAGCTTACGACAGTCGGCAGCACGAAGCACTCTCGTGTCGTGTAGTAAGCTCGAAAGCATTACCGCAGATGACGTCATACTAACGTTACCATGGCACGTCCAGAAACAAGTTAAACGATCTATTTAATTAAAATTATTGAAATATGTTATTCGAGTGTCGAATTTTTAGCTTGTTTAGCGTCCGATAGAGGCGCTTACAAATTCTTATACAAATGATTACGTTACTATACGAATTAACGTCACACCGGAGGCGGCGAGCCCGCCATTATTCATTGCGCTCTGAGAACCCGAAAACGACACATTATTTTTCATTATTTATACCATTTCATACCATTGTAATTTCGAAGAAAGTAAATCATTATGATTACCAGCAGATTTGGGTCTCATTCATCACCCATCATCATCATCCAACACAAGGGCGCATTCAATATGTTGAGCTTATACGTTCTTCATAGAACATAGAACTAAATCTATATCACTGGGACGAAAACAGTCTTCTTACTAACGCAACGATTGTTTGTTTCGTGTGCAAAATAAGGTTAAATACCAAAACACTGTATAGTTATTCAACAAAGAGTTCAACATAATGATCACAACGACCAGTAACGAGAAATAAATGATCCTATACCGTCACCGATTTTCTAGAACGCCTAAAAATAACTCGAAAACTTATCAGCCCCCTCCATTCGTCACAATGATTTGCGCTTTCCCCCATATCGGAGTAATCGAGTAGAAAAACGTAAAAACTAACCGGTTCGATTCCCGTTCTGGCAGATTTATTGGTCGTAAAAAGCGTGAAAACAATGCACGATAAAATGGCGAAGGCTGATGGACAATGTTGTCTTAATTGCCCATCAAGGGACCATGTTTGGTCGCGTCGACTTTGGGCTATCTGGAGCGTTTAAAAGATAACGCTATCTTACTACGTTCCACCTATTACCTAATTTGTAGCGGTGGTTGAAGATAGTTGAGTTTTTGCCGGATAGTTGTGGTGTATTTTATCATTCTTACATATTGAAGGGTGGAAGGCAAGAGAAATCACTACACTATCTTCCCTAATTTGAAGTTTTTATGGAAAAACTTCACCAACAAAAGCCTAGCTAATAATATTGATTATGATTATGATGATGATGACATATTGATCAATGGAGATGGTTGTTAGTTTTGTAAATATCAAGAACACAGCCTAGGCATTCTTAAAATGACCTTTTGAATGTTAAAGTAATTAGTAGCACTGAAATAACAGTAAAATTACCTTAAATAAAACACTAATCAGTGATAAAACAGTAATCAGTGATAAAACTCATATCTCATTGATTTAAGCTAAGTTTATAAAAACAATCAAAAACCAATTCAGCTAGTTTTCAATTGTAAATTATAAGTGATCTAACGAAAAAGGTTTCAAAAACATTTGCTAACACTAAAACTATTTCCAATTCAATCAATTCTCTTTAAACAATATTTTATTTTCATTATTAAGTATGTTGCTTTATTGAGCTTTACTTTGCTGTTCTAATATTTGCCATCACAATTTCATATCTCGACTCAAATTGAATTTTTCAACGTTATGAATCGCAGACTAAAATAACACTTATTACTTTCCCTCAAAACCGTATCCTTTCACATTAAAACCGCACCCGAGTAAAATTATTAGGCTCATTTAAGGCCTGAATGAAAAACCGCAGTGTGATTAAATAACTCGTAAAGCGATAGCAATGCGATCGTAATCGGTTTCTATGGCATGACTGTAATAAGCCTATCAAGTCAAATGTTGCTTGTCATACATTATCCAGTTTTGGCCACATCACGACCTAATTTTAATAGGCATAAAAACTCAATTTGAAGAGTTTTCGAACACTTCGACTCCTCTTATTCTCTAGCTATTAAAGGCACTAACCAACGAATAATTTCAATATATAACGTCATTAACTCTCACCAGAACTTATTAGGACATTGTGTAACAGGTCATAAATGTCACAAACAAGAGGCTAGTACCGTTACCATGAGTTTACGTCGGTTTTACTCGCTAGCGACGACGTAGCTTTTTGTATGGAAAAATTTAGTTCTGCAAGTGATCGCCAGGAGCGCTGTGTAACGGTATAGTTGACGCAAAAAACTGCTGAAGTTATGTCAAATAATGTCAATACACTACTCTCCCATTGATTTGGAACGTGATTTTAGTGACATGAATCCGCAGCGTGCTATTTTCAACTGAATCACTTTTTGCGGTGTAGAAGTATAATGCAAATCTAATTTGTTATTAGATTTATGTTAATTTGTGATTATGATAAGCTTTAATGTCGCATTTCTTTTCACTAGTACGGTTTCGGATTTTAATGTATTTGTCGTTAACTGCATATCGTAATGCGTTAGCGACCACGTTACATAATCGTCCTACGCCCATTTACAGCCTTCGCAAAACAATTACCCATCCATTTAAAAGAGTGCTACTCCTACAAAAACATTTAAACTCGCTAATTACCTCGGTATATAGTCGGGTTGTAATTAACAGCTCTTAATTTCACACTTCGGCGTTACATAGTGGCTGAGTTTTAATTGACGGTCATAATTCATGGAACATGAAATGAGCTTGGTGAAAACAACACTCCTTGATGTAAACTACTACTCTGGGGTAATATTGTGCTTAAAAACTAACAGTTTTAAGTACTATGCTAAGCTAAGCTTGAACAATCAAGACGGGTGCTACGAAGTCGCTACGATTGTGCTACGAAAAGATTCTTTCGTAGCACCCATCTACTATCGATATTGTCAAAAACTATTGTCATAAATCTGAAGAGTTTGTTTAATTATTTGTTTGTTAATTGAACGCAGTAATCTCAGGAACTACTGGACCTTTTTAAAAAGTGTTTTTGTATTAAATAGCTTAGGTTTTGGGGTAGGCTTTTAAACACCACGCTAGGACGGGATGGGCAAACTCAAAACTCGCAGACGCAGCCGCGCTTGACCCTTGCGGTCTTGTAATATGGGTAATGTTACCTGAAACAACAACACTTAATTGTTGATAACTTTTAGTGTGTATTATGATTTATTAAGACTAGTATTAATATCAACATTTTTAGCGTCTATGACGTTAGTGTTTAAGTAGTATTAATTGGACATTTACAATTTTTGTATAATTTACATAAAAGTTACTCCTGTCTTTGATCTCCTTCTCTTGAAACATTTACTAAAATTCTATTGTATAGCCTGTATTAAAAATGGAAATATTTCATAAACAGGCATTGACAATAGGACTGGCTTTGTTGTGCAGCTTCTTCTTAGCACTAGTCCATAATTGTCCCGAAGCTGAGGTAGGCAAATTAAAAAAGCTGTATTAACTCCTTCCACAATTGTTAAGCGACTTTCATTATGCTGAAAGTAAAAATAATTACAAAACCCCTTAATTCTTTCTTTCGAGACACGGCAATTTCTCAGTTGGCTTTACGTTAAGAACACAGTGAAGTTAAGTTCAGTAGCACTAAGTTTAAAAATATAATTTATTTTATGTATTTGGAATGTGGCAATGGACAGGGCACATAGCGTGAAGAACTGATGGATTGGGATAGAAAAAATATTTATTATCGTATTGTACCTTATATATTTATTTAAACTTAATACACGGTGACTTCATGCCTATGGCAGTTATAGGGCAGTGGTCAATATATTCCCACCATATTTTGAACTGTATTCCATTGACTTAAGGTCTAAATCCAATATTTTTTAAATAGTTCTGCCTCAGGGTTAAGACATCCTCTACAGGTCAACCACTTGTTGATTTCGTAGAATAATTAGATTTTCCCGAAAATAATAATGTTTTATACATCTCGATCTTTTTATATCAGTAGGCCTGCTTAATTCTTGGACTTACTACTTCTAAGACATATCTTTTCGGCAACAAAGATTTTGCTAATCCGTAAGCAGAATGAGACACTCTTGAAATACTAGGCAGTGGATCTACTTAGTTCTTTACTGTTATGCTAAAATAAGTATTCCTGGAAACAACGCAGTACAAAGAACAATTGCTTTTAAGAAATAAGTTATTCAAATAAGCTGCTTACACACTCGCGGTTTCTGAAAAATCTGGTTGCTCCAACAAATTGTATTTGTGAGGTTTCTACGCCATTTCCATTCTTGTGTTCTGTCTGATTTATTATTACAGTTCGATTGGAAACGAATATTGAAAAGAAACATTTATGAATAAGCAATGTTTTTGCTGTTTGTGTGTTCCTGATAGCTTATTGAGATTAAGGCTCCCTTAAACGTAGGTGCTATTGCTCTACAAAATATCAAAATCGAAATCTATATTTAATGCTACCTTTTATATTAGAAGCGCAAAGTCACTCACTTGGGATTGCCATACCGTTAAAAAAATACAAAACTCGGCGATTTTCTTCTGAGCTTTAGAAGTGACTAATAGCAAACGAAGAAATCCGATAAACTCTACTCTATTTTATACCACTTAACCGACCCACTACGCGTTAGCTATAGGTGATAAGATAATAATAACTTATTTCAGATATTTAACATTGTTAGCTTCTTAAAATAACCAGATTTATGACGAACGGGTAATAGTAGACGATTATTTAAAAGATAGTATTGTATGGACATGCATGATCACCACAAGCATTGTAAATTGTTTGTTAAGAGGCAATGACAAAAGTGACTGAGTTTGTTGCGCAGCTTCTTCTCAGCCCTAGCCCACAATTACCCTGAAGCTGTGGTAGAGTCTATATTTGGACGTGTATAAGTGCCCCCAAGGGGTCTTTGTGCAAAAATGAACAACTTTTATGACTTTATAAGTGCTACTAAAACTTAACCTAGTTGTACTGCAGAACAATCTTTCCCAGAAACAACGAAGGCACTTTTTATTAATTACTAAATTAAATATACATAAATGTTGTTGTATAATATTAATGTATAGTTTACGATAAAATTGTGAAATGAATAATTTGATTGCACAATAAATTTAAAAAATATATATTATGTTATTGGTAGAATGCACACGACTTCCAACATATTGATATTTGTTAGTGTTCTTTCAAATAAAGTCCAGACCAAAACCCACAATGTAATAATCAATCTTTCGCACCTTAGCCTTACCTTAAAAGCCTGCAATCATATAAAAGAAATATAATCCCAAGTCCAACGGTAACGGCCGATTCGATTTATCTAGCTGAGCCACGTTTGGGCTTTCCTTAAGTAAACAATACAAAAGGGAACGGTAGGACACACGTAAAATATGGTTTAATTAAATAGCGAAGCGTTATCAATTCAAGTTGAATTAATTCTATAAAGAATAACTACTTAGCCCGCTGTTGCATAAACAGACGGATAGATGGCGCTACTGACAGCACGGTAGCTCAATTAGAAGAGCAGTTGACCCGGTTTGCTAGACAGTTGCAGGTTCATGTCCCGCCCGTGCGCAAGTTTTGGTTTCTTATTTCATCTTTGGAGTAAAATATCATTAAAGTTACAAAAAAACCGATTCTAATAAAAATACATAAAATCTTTTGTAATAATGGGTTCATAAAACAATAGTCTTTCAACAAAAATCTTTTGTAATGAGGGGTCTCATAATGTATCGTAAACATATTTACTAAAACTGATACTTTTGATGTGCAAAAAGCTATTTTACTATGTTTTCTAATGGTAACTATTGTTTCATTGCATTTCTTTGGAAAATGTGCTCCATTGTAGCACAGATATTATAATACTATTGTAGGCTTTTAGTCACTAATTTAATGAGTGATGAAACTATTTTTTCTTAATAAATGTTGAACCAATAGAAGTGTTGAGTATAGCAAACGAGGAGAGGTATTTATTGTTATTGGTTTAGCGTAGTTCACCAAAGCACATCAGTTAGTAAAATGTATATCGTACTAATATAATATCATAATTAGATAATTAGAACCGAACAAAAACGACCATACGCCCTGAATTATTTATCAACACTAAGCCTTCTCCTTCTCCCTATCATAGGTCAGAAGTTTCAATATTCCAACCACGTATCACAAAAAGGCCTACAGTCTTAATTCAGGGCAATATGGTCGATAATAGAACGTCCACGGCCAGGGTAGTAACAGCCCCTGCAACACCCAAGGTCTTTCAAAGATTGTAATAAGTGAAAAATTTATGTAACGGTTAAATATAATCTATCAGTTGTGATTTGAATTCTGATTATTGTTAGTATGAAATTTGAGGAAAGGTGAACATTTGAGTGACGGAGAAATTCGTAGCTGGTACCCACAAATATAAAGTAATGAGTTCAATTCCCGGTTAGAAGGTAAAAACTTAAGCCTCATAGGAACACTTTGTTCTTAGTCCGTCTATATGTCACGCGTTGTGTGTATGTCCATGGGGAAGCGTAGAGTTATCGAGTTGAAATTAAATATATACACTCAGGTCTTCAGTCCCTTAAGGCTAAGAAAAAATAGAACTTCAAATCGAATAAAAAAAGATAGAGATAAGAAATATATGACAGAGGATGGGGCGAGAGCTCACACTGAAAAAGTTTGTTTACTATTGACTTTTTAGATGATTGGGTTGTATACATGAGGCAACACTGAAGATATAGTGACACAGTTTCTCTATGTTTTAATATTCAGAAAACAATACATCCGTGGACAAAGCCTGCACACTGTAACAGGGATCGCGTTTACTCTAGCATAGTTTTAAGAGCCTCTAGGATTTTTTTTTGTTTTGTTTTCCTTCACACACAGTGAAAAACGTTAAACCGTATACAACCACTAAGTTATTTTAACTAAAAGCTAGAGTTTAAATATCAGAACGCTTTCCTCTTTTTTAATATATTTTGCACCATTTGACCAGAAACTTCGTGCAACTTAGTAGTTTAAATAGCAAAGAAGGTATTTTAAGCGTTTGTTTAAAGGTCACCTCCACCGATAAAAACGCTTAAAAAAAGAAAATGTGTACCTAATTTTGCGCTCGTAGTATGCTAGTCGTTAGTTAGCTAGGAATAGAAACTTTTCTTTTTACTATTATAGCAGAAAAAACCTTCTTACTAACCTTCTCTACTAAGAAGTAAATTAAAATTCATGAACTGATTGATGGAGATACAAAATAACGACCGATCCGTTCAATCTTTAGATACCAAGCACTATGTTTAGACAATTATTTTATTCATAAAATGTCCCTAAATTAAATTATCTTTTGGCCAATAATAACGCTCGCCTGTTTCTCGTTTAACGGATAAGTATTGCTATCCAACGCGGTAACGCAGCCCGCATCCTCGCCTCTTTGCCTCATGGTCACGGTTTTATTTTTGAGTAGGTTTTCAATTCTTATTCATCATCATCATCTAATTTAAGAGCCAAGCTCTTGTCGGTGGAGTTCCAAATTAGGGAATATAGTGTGGTGGTTTCCCTCTTGCCTTCCACACCGCAGTGTAGGAACCGGGGGTTTCCCGCCTCTTAATGTCCAGTCAAAAGCCTTTCCTGATATTATTTATCTTCAGCCTTCTGCCAGTACTGATGTTGCTGCTACCCAACACCAGGGAAACGCTTATTTAATGGCGGTGTTTACTCGCCATGTCACAGGATCGTCAATGGATATTGTAGCTTTTTATAGAGGAGCCCATCCCACAGGACTCCCCACTACATCCTGGTAACCCTGCCGCTGTTTGGTCGGGGACTGCTTATTCAACATATTCGCAGCTAACCACCATATCTGGTGGCCGTTCACTATCCGCCACCTGTGACCCCGCTAGTAGCCTTCAGCTCAGCCCTAACAATTCATGCAATTCTTATTATTTGCATGAATAAAAGAAAATACTTCTTTGCCCTTTTTAGTTAGTTCTTGTATTTGAAAATAAGATCTTTTAAATTATTCTGTTAATAACTTAGTACGATTCGAAGCCTAGTTACTAAGTTTTCATAAAATAAAAATATTCCTTGGTTTCATTGAAACTTGATACGTATTATAGGATTTTAAACTTTCGCGTTGCATTGCAATAACTATTAGACATGACGGTGAGTAATAGCAACTCATAAGTTTTTATTCGCGTTTAGACCCGTCATGTCTAATAGTTATTGATACGTATTCTCATCAAAAACGAATCCTTTCACATTTTGAAGGTACATTTTCATAAATAAATCGCAAACAACCCAAAACGCCTCGATCCCACAGATTTTATCTAAAAACTTTACACGCAACGTCAATTAATTGTATCCAAAGCTCGCATTCAAAGCTGCCCACACAGCCAGCCAACAAAGAGCGATGCAGTGAGCGACCTTTTTCGCCGGATCAAACGCTGCATCGTTAAACTAAGGCCGCAGGGCAGTAGTGTAAAGAACCGCGCTCACAATGTTTCTGGGAAAAAAATATTTTGAATTTGAATTTTAGATACAAAAGCTTACGTTTACAGTCTATGTGGAATTTGTTTAATGTTTTTTGATCGCTATTTTGGTAAATATTTGAAAAGATTTGTTGAAATCAGCGGCTACAGTCTAATGAAGTAAAATTTGACGTGATAACAGCAGAAAAACCGACGATTGAACTAATCGAGTCGGTTTTTCTGCTGCATCAAACATCCTTTTAATTTTTGTACTGGTATGCCTTTGAAAAATTGTCTCAGTTAATGTCTTAGAATTGTCTCAGCGTTTACCAAACGCCATCTGGTGTTCGATAGGCAAAACTGGTCAAACCTTACGCACCTGATGTCATAACATAAATAAATAAAGAGTACTCAAAAAAACAAAATTTTAAAAATAATAAAGCATTGATGATACAAATCACACTTAACATCCATAATTTTCTTTGTTAATGCACCCATACCAACTCCTACAAGATGCGTTTTTTCAATGCGAAAGAATGATGTAGGGAGGTAGGTAATATATTCCGTTTTCAGGGTAAAACGACTTAACTCATTTTTATATAAGAACGACCATGTAAAACCATCGATCCAACCACCATAGATCTAAGTTAAAAATTCATATACTTACGCGAGCTCCACTGAACACAGGGTTCCACTGAAAACAATAAAATCTTTTTTCCTAAATATTTTCAGATCGGAACCGTGGCCCTTAACAATCCGTATTCATCATGAAATCCCAAAAAACAAGGACAAAGGAGCTAACTCGATCAGCCGACATCAAATTATGGCGGAAAAGGATTTCTATGTTCGCGATATTTGTCCCAGGATTGGGCTGAATGCTCACTATGGTATTGCTTGATAAGGTTATGAATTAAAAGTCAGATAATGTCAGTCATAGCAAAAGTACATTCTTCCATAAGTATGTATATAATACCTTATTTACTTAATACTAGCTTTTGCCCGCGACTTCGTTCGCGTGGACTTCAGGTTCGTCCCGTCTAGTAGCGCAAAAAATGTGTTTTTTACGACCTCACATTAGAAACCTCAAAAATTGTAGCCTATATGTTATTCTGATGTATAAGCTATATTGTGGTTAAGTTTCATTCAAATCCATTCAGTAGTTTTTACGTGAAAGAGTAACAAACATCCATACATCCATACAAACTTTCGCCTTTATAATAGTAGTAGGATTGTTAATACAATATGTATTCATCACTCACGCTTAAAAGCAACAAAATTGTCGTCTTACCTTTCGTTACTTACATACCCTCATCCCAAAGAGAAATGAAAAAATAACCGTTCGTAATTTGCACTCAATGACTCCCTAAAGTGGTCACTGTGACAATATTTTTTACCATCCCACACTGTGTGTTCGCACCTTAATTTTATTTGCAAAGGTTAGGTAAACAGCGTGACAGAGGGAATATTAGAGTGAAGCGAAAAAATGTCGGACCGCCAATTGGCTAATTGGGCTGCTCCCACGTTTATGTGAAAACGCAGAAAATGTTTATCAGTTGGGTCGAAAGGCCGGTAAAAAATTCAGTCATCTGTGAGGACGTGAGTTCGGTATCCAGTCAGTACTGTACCACAGTGATATTACAAAAACAAACTACCGAACTATTATTCATCATCATCGTCATTATTACCACCCAAAGGACGTCCACTGCTAAACATTAGGCCTCGTCAACTGTTTTACACAGCGGCCGGTTGTGAGCGGTCTGCATCCAGTGTGATCCTTGAAACGGTTGTCTGTCCATCTTGTCGGAAGACGACCTACGCTGCGCCTTTGGTCGAAGGCTCTCTACTAACACGAACAAACTACTATTACTATTTAAATGTATGTAAATATTCCTATCTCGTCTAGGATACAACTTCGGCTTAGATCATAGAATGCTTATCTAAAGTAATTATTATAATTGTTAAAACTATTTTAAGCCCGAGTCGGGATTCGAAACTAGAACCTATTGGATAGCAAATCAGCGAATTAACCACTACAAAACAAGGCAATAAATGTGAGTAAAGTTTTATGTAAAATAGAACCAAACATTTGGTATGAAATAAATAATATACCTACCTATTAATACGCAATCTGATATACCTATGTATTAGGAATACCAACCTTGTAATAGTGTAGCCTGAAATACTTTATAGTACGTCCTTCCGCGGTACCTTCCCTTCCTATTTCGCAGTCGGCTGCTCTCAACTAAGGCGATAATGATAAATCTTCTGAGGATCTGCTGTGTAAGAAAATAAATACGTTTGTTTGAAACATGGCTCTTTGGCCTACTCTCACGAGGATGTAGGCAAGTTTGACAGCCTAATCAAAATATAAATTCGAGGGCATAGACCTGAAGGACCCTACAAAAAATTCAAATAAAAATATTTAAAGTCGTTTCTCTAACCGAATGTTGGTATTGTGTTATGCCAAGTCGTTTTGCCTACTCGCTTCAGTCGGCATAAGACTCAGAGCTGACAAAAACAATTGATTTATAATACAGAACATTTGATAGAAGCTTTTTGTAATGGTGTCAGAAAAATCAGTTTATTTTACGATTACGTATCCAGTGATCATTGCGCCCATGAACACGAATCTTAAGACGTATACACATTAAAATCCGTTCATCCGATTAATAGCACAAAATTTTCAAACATACGGTAAAAGCATAACCCGCTTTGTCGCAGTTGGATAAGAAATACAAATATCTTACAAAGTAGTACATCTGGTTAGCACGCAACCGATGCGATCGTAATAAGAAGTCTAGCTGGGAATCCCATCAGAAAAAATAGTTTTAGTTAACAAAGTGTAAGATTTGTACTCAAAAACAAATAAGTAGGTAATTTTTTTGGGAATAGACAAACGGCATGTTTCACAATGTCTAAATGCGTTATGTGTATCTTCTGCTTCATACCAAGAAACAAATGACGTATTCCATATTTGAATTTTTCGTTGGTTAGTGTTTTTAAGTCGATGGTGAAACAGGTTTTTATTCTTCATGCTAAATCACTCTTCCTATTTATAAAAATTGTATAAAATTATGTGCTTAGATTGAAAAATATTTAACGCGTAAGTAGCTCTTTATGTTTTATACATGAGTATTTGGCCCTCCCTTCCTCAGGATATTCTGATAAATTATAACGTCATCACAATCTAATTTGGCTCCAATCTCGTCACTCCGCCGCAGTCCGTCGCAGACATTTTATATCAATTTGCAAGAACAACGTCGCATTTCTTAGCTTATTTTGTGAGAAACGCTTAGGGATATTTCACAAGAACTAAAGGTGGCATCAGCCGTCAACGTATCGTCGACAGGCTGCCACCACGTCGTTAACGGTTTTTGTAACAGTGGTTTATAGACTTTTGCTGTCAACTTGCTGACGGCAGTCGTCGGCAGTTCAGCTGCTAGCCGCCGTAAAGTTGTCATCGTTAGCTTTCGTGAAGTGCTGTTGCTGGTGTGGGTGGCCTAGTTCTAAGCAAGCATAAGTATTTTGTGCGCATCTTGAGGCACAAGCTGGCAAAATGAAATAATGGCGTCAGTTTTGATTTATGACAGATATTTAAAAAAAACTTTAAAAAAAATCTTTCAAATATAATATTGATAACACAATTACCATAAATTGATAACGACGCCATATTTGCTCAGCCATATATTTACATACCTGAACATACCTACATGGTAATCTGTCAACGATGATGGTAAAGTAGATTGTTATACAAGGGGAGAAAGCGACCCATTTCACTTGAGATGTTTCTGGCGCTCGAACGAAGTGAGAGCGCCAATAATTCGAGAGTGAAATGGGTGCTTTCACCCGAGTTAAACATACTATTTTTCATTTCGACTGTGAGGAAAACATTAAATTTACAAAAGTGGTTGTAGATGTCTTGGTGAGGTATTATGTAGTTCAGCGAGAAAGGAAAACTCAAGTTTTGAACAAAATATGACAATTGATTTACAGTACTAACAACATCTAACACGATTAGAAAGAATAACGGCACGAATACTATACATAAAAACAGAGTACAAAAAAGCAGAAAATATCAAATAATTAAAATCTTTGTAAAGAATATCGATCGATTTTTTTCCACAGATAATAACAGAATCCAAAAATATTTTTTTTTTCTTCTTCTGACAATTTTCTTCTACTCTTGCTCCAAAAAGTGAACTACTATTTTAAATGGTCCCCAATCTACATTAATTGTTGTGGCACGATTAATTTTAGGCACCTTAAACCATGGAGATTTGTTTTTAGATTTTCTGGAGAACACCATAGAAAACACTACCCTTATTTGTTTGTTTATTTGTTTATTTATTTAAGAAAACCAACAGCTAAAAATTACTTATACTAATTTACAATGTACTAATAAATAGTAAGCCAATACTAGGTTTTCCTTTTGTTACGATTAGTATAAAAGTTGTGAGACTTAACTTAGTTCACACTCAGCCTCTCAGTAATTAATATCGTCTCATTTCCAATACTTACAATGGAATTAATGATACGAAAGAATACGGTACAGAATAATGGGTCCAAGTGCGTGGAATAGATACCATTGTGTGGGATGAACTCATTTAGGATTAGCTGCGAGGTTTCGAAGGCATTACTTTCTTTTGATAGACGATGTTCGGCCTCAGTGGAAACATGAATCCTTAGCGGCATTAAATACACACTACACATGTATTAGTGACCACAAAAACATTATAGACCATCTCCATTATCATAAATTCAGCTCCAGGATGTCCACTACTGAATAAAGACTTAGGGTCCAATTTTCGTGCAGTTTGTATACGAAAAAAGTTCACCAATCGAATAAGAAAAAGCTTTCCTTCATCAGGGTCATGATTTCTATGCATTTCGATTTCTTCCGTGCTGTATTTTACTTGTTTTTTTTCGGTTAAACGGTGAAACTCCTAATCGAATTACCACATGGAAAAAGTTTGATTTACGCGAGAATCTCAGCCCTGCACCTGGCCTATAATTTTGTACAGCGACGTGTTGCAACACTTGCAACATGACTTCCAAGACATTGCAAGTAGTCATCCATTGTGAACGTAGCATAGTACCTATAGTGACTTTTTTACTTAAATGCACCTGAATTTGCTCGAGAACGGGTGGACCGTTTTTCATAATTTTTACTTTGTTGGATTTGTCATACAACGGGGCCGGGGCGGGCCGAGGCCGGAGACGAAAACGAAGTTCGCTGGGACCGCTAGTTTTACATAACAGAAATCCAAACAACCAGAGCGTTGTTGAAAATGTACATTTGTAAATGAATTACTATTTAAAAGTAAATATTTTCTTAAAGTTTGTGTATCCATCTATTACTGAAATAAGCTTGTTACATTTTCAGGCGAAACAGACAAAAAATCTGCCACGGTAAACGTTGGCCCGCATTTGGCGAGCGTCGGCCGAAACTTCAAATAAGCCGGCATTATCTGCTTAGGCTTTGTTAACTTAAATATAAAAGAAAAGCAATGAGAAAGACCGCAAATATTTCAATTCTTACAATGTTATCTTTTTTTATACATAAAAAAGCTGCCGACAGCTGTGGGACTGCATTTCATCGGATACCTTCAAAATATAGAAAAAAAAAAAACAGAAAAATTCTTTATCTTTAATCTTAAGCTTTATTCAGAAAAACTATATAATTTCTATCTGCTCTTTCATTTTTCAATATAAAAAAAATGTTTCTTCTTAAATTTTTACCATCTTTCTTGTTTTGCCTTGATTTACAATTCACCGAAATAACTAAATCAGCCAGTGAAAGCCAAGCCTCGAGCCTTCTTCTAACCTACATCTTACACATAGACTTTGACAACTTGTACATTGAAAATAAAACCGTCAACCCAGCATCCGTAACTATCTGAGTTGGCCAACTAAATCCAATTTGCTGGGATCATTGTGACATAAAGCCAGGCTGCGTTTGAAGTTTGCTAGTTACTTGTATGCCTTTGGGAATGTGGAGTAGATCACTTTGTATTTCTAGTTTAGTTGTTGCTGTTCAAGTGGTACGTAGCTGACTTGGATTATTGGAGTAGTAAGAAATATGACGATTCTTTAATTAGAGCTGGAAACTGCCTTAAGAAGATTTTTTTTTATCACATGTGGGCCTGATTCAGTGTTAATCACATTTGGAAGGTCTGACCTATGTGATGTGCAATTAATAGTAACCGTATGTTGCACGTAGACTTTTGACGTCATGCATGATAAAAAATGAGACTCATAAGACTTCTATCTTTGTCAATCAATATTATTGTCATTTATCGCCGCTTCTTATTTTATTATAACCTCATTGATGTGACTGAAAATCAGTGCATCCAATTACGGTTCCATATTCTTGAATGAATTATAATTACTTTATTTTTTTTGTACTTAATATGTTTTTTTCGACATGTTTTTTTTGGTATTGTGTTGTTTTTGACATTTAACGAATTCACCAAGTGCACTATCCTAATCTACCTCATCGTCTAAACGCAGCACCAATACCATAGACGATCGCAGCCGATCCCAGCTTTGTAGTCAAAATCGCACTTGGAGTGTTTCTGATTGACTATGCTTTGCATTCTGTGTTCGATTGTGGTAAGATTAACTTTGCTTATTCCTGTAGTGTTTGTAGTGGTATCTATAGTAATAGATTCACACTGTCTCGGGGCAGGCCTCATGGGGTCGTCAGTGACATAAGTAGTCTCTAGAAGTCTAGATGTCGATTTTATTTTTTATTTTATTTTATTTATTTATTTGGTACACCAACAGGTTACATACAAGCATTGACAAAATAAACAAAATAATAATTGCATCTAGTATGCAACCCAATTACAGGTGAACACAGCATTGTTTAAAATGTAACAGACTTAGATTTAAGGTTTATAAAGTAAAAGTTTAAAGTTACATACAAGTAGTTACTAAGTTACATACAAGTAGTTACTAGAAACAGAAAAAGTATATAAATATAATAATCACATCACAATTTGTACTAGCTGTGTAGCTGATAAAATGACTTGACTCTCTCCTTGAATTTTGATTCAGACTCATGGAAAATATCGAGATCACATTCGCCGTTTAATCTATTGTAAGAACTCAACATTCTCGGCAAAGGTGCATTTTTTCCAAGGTTAGTGTTGGTTCGCGGCACAACAAAAGTATTTGTAAGCTTCCGCCGGGAGTTTGGCCTAGGAACAGCATATTTAATGTCCTGCAGAATATTTTGAGAATCTATATTATTTAAATATCTATCTATGGTCATAACACGATGATATGGTCGCCGTGTGTTCTTGTGAGGCGAGCCGGTGTTGGGAGGCATATGTAAGGAAAGAAGTACGGTACACTATACTAGTTCCAATCACTTGGATTGGGATCTACAATGTGGTTTGTGGTTGGATCGGTGTTTTGTTATAGTGACTTACTTAGTTGCTTGTTTTTATACTTGACGAGTAAATATAAAATGTTTCGTTTTGACTTTTTATTTTCGAACTCCCTTTTTCAATGTTTTAAATTTATCCCCCATATGTGATTTTGTCCAATTGTTAAAAAATAACTCAACAAATTGTTAAAAATTAACAAAATAGGTACGTCTTCTTTTTGGTCGTTTTGTAAGTTTGATGAAGGAACGTAAAAAGGTCAGAGTGTATTCTTAGGACTAAACTAAGTTTACTTACAAAAATGTAACCAAACTATGTTTTTTTCTAATCAAGGCAATCTCAGTCCTATTTCTGGCAATTAAGCTACTACCCAATATGGAAATCGCAGACAAAAATACCACCAATGCTGTCACATGAGAAGGGTTAGTGTTTGATGAAATGCAAACACAGACATATTTGATGAGTGATTCCGAACCTCCCACGGCATCCGTTCCGTAGGGTTAGTACTATATATTACTTAACTCTATTGTTTTCGTATCCATACGTATTGAACATCATAAATTTTAAAATGTAAATATACAGAATGTAAAAAAGAACGAGCTAAATTAAAGGGGGTGGTTATGAGTCGAGTCTAGGATAGAGGAAAAAAACTTGTTTTTAATATATATATATAAATTGTCTTAAAATATTTATATAATATCCCCTGTAATCTAAACTCAATTGACAACCCCCTTAATTTTGGCCCATTTTTACAGCTTGTATACGTTCTGTTATAAAGTTAAAAGCCCAGCCGATTTTAATAAATTTTACCATTGAGGTTTATTCAAAGCATACGTTCTAGACAAGATTTTGACATAGAAACAGACATAGGTTAGTAATAGACCCCGGAAATTTTCTCGCCATAAGGTAAAAAAAAGAAGAAAACCCGGCCAAGTGCTAATTAGGAGTCCATTTAGCAAAAACACCACATTATTTTGTTGACGGTGAATATAATTTTGTTTCTCGTGTTTGTATGAAGGACAAAGTAATATTTGCGGTTGTTGTAAAGGTGTTGTATATCTTATCTCAAAAACTACCAATTCGATTTCGTACAATAGCTTTTGCGATTGCGTGCAAGTTACGTATTAGCCCTGCCAATCGAGGGTATAGTCCCTTGCGTCATTCATTGATCCTGCTACAGCATGTATTGATACTTCGTGATCTATTTGTAATTACTACTGTCTGCTAAACTTAAACTCCTCAAGGGTGGGTATATATCTATCTTATCTCGTGTCTATCTTGCAATGAAGACATATTATGTTACATGACATTATCAATGCGCCACGATTGATACTAAAAGATTTTAAACTTTTTTGCTGTACAATCAGTATGTTTGATTAGGGTTCGGATTTTATATCTGTACAAAAAAAGTTTTTTTGATGTTCAGTTAAATACTAGGTACACTTTTCTTTATTGTCTTGAGTCTAAGAATTGCGATACGTTTTTCCTGTTTTCTGTAACATTATTGACTTAAGAGATCAGAGCAATGCAATGAGATGAAGTCCAATTTTGCAATGACATCGACAAATATAGAACAAATCCAACATCGACATCGACAAATAATCGACAAATATGGAACAAATCTGACATCGACAAATAACCGACAAATATAGAACAAATCCGACATCGACATCGACAAATAACCGACAAATATAGAACAAATCCGACATCGACATCAACCAATAACCGACATATATATGACAAATCCGACATCGACATCGACAAATAACCGACAAATATAGGACAAATCCGACATCGACATCGACAAATAACCGACCAATATAGGACAAACCCGACATCGACATCGACAAATAACCGACAAATATAGAACAAATCCGACATCGACATCGACAAATAACTGACAAATATAGAACAAATCCTACGTGGGTAACAAATGTCTAGCCATGCCGCCTCCGCCAGGCCCCGGCAGAAGGGGTAGACCCAAAAAGTGCTGGCTTGACGTCGTGAAAGACGATATGCGCGCCAATCAACTGTCCACAGAGGATGCCCAAGACCGTGCAAAGTGGAGACGGAAAAGTAGGAAGGCGGACCCCGGGCGTCATCGCACGCAACTGGGAACAACGCCGGGATGATGATGATGATAGAACAAATCCGACATCGACATCGACAAATAACCGAAAAATATAGGACAAATCCGACATCGACATCGACAAATAACCGACAAATATAGGACAAATCCGACATCGACATCGACAAATATAGAATGTGATTTCGTATGAAGTACAAGACAGATAACGCTAATGGGTACTTATTCAGACATTGTGAAACAGGCCTTAATTACGATTAATGATAAATCCAACCCTCTGTCTTCCATATTTGCGACCCATACTTATACAACGTCCTTGCTTCACCAGTCCACCCTTTAATCTTCTGCAGTGAATGCGTGACGTCATCAGCTATCCGGGCGTGACGTCAGATACGGGCCGGAAGTTACGCTTCAACAGATAACGGCGAGCTTCCGGGCTGGCGGGCCTGGATCGTAAAAATAGCACTCATGTGTGCATTCATTTGAATTTTTGTCGTTACATTCGGAATCTCAAATTATATCCACGTATATTAAACTAGCTTCAAATAATACAGGGTGTGACCTGCAATAGGAGCAAAATTTTAAAATATCAACCCTTCAAGTAACCTGTAATCAGTTCTTAATGCTTTTAATTTACTATTAGCGCTGGTAGGGCCCAAAAGATAAGGAGACATGTTTCGGCCTTTTCAGGGCACATTTATTTTTATTTTTTTCACTGTATATTTTGACGTTCATAAGTGTCATTTCATGACCTAAATTGAATTAGAGAATTTGAATTTGAATTTATTGTAAAAAAAATTTTATTTTCTAACAAACAAATGTGTCCAGTCATCCAGTCATAAAATTTGATTTTGTCATTTACGAGCTAGGAATTTTGATAAACATTGATTGAGGATCATAACTTTGGATTCCTATATTTCTGTCTTAAAGTATTTTAGAGCACTATGACCAGGTAAAGGTAACTATGTATTACCCTGTAGAATCATTGTTCAAAATTTTTTCTCCTATTACAGGCCACAAGTTGTATTCCTTTTGGAACAAACGATTGAAAAGCATCTTTGTAACAAGTTGGGTAAAAATGCTCTAGTTGTATGTCTGCAGTTCTCTGCAGATAACATTTATTTCATGATCATGATGGTTTTAAAAATTGTTGTGCTGTTAAAAAAATATACGGGTTTTTAAAATCTTTTTTCACACGCGGACGCAGGTGTTGTAAGCTCGCGATGTCTACAGCTTAATTATTTGCCTTTTAAAAATAGGAAAATATAACTATTAAAAATAACGCTTATAACAATGAACTTATCATCATCAAGGCGTAATAAAAAAGATTTTTGGTTCTTCTGACTTCGAATTATTGTAATTATTTTTCCTTTTTCTGTCTTTGAAGTAACTATTATACGCTTGTTTGTTTCAGGGACTGTTACTTTTTGTGGACACAAAGCTTTGCTTGAAGATAGCGTTTTAGCTCCAATGCACAGGTGAGTTATTTCAAATACCAAATTATTAGTTAAGTATGTAACTTTTTAACTCTCGCCGCAAAAAGAAAGGAGTTATGTAATCAAGATCAAAGATCTTAAGAATTTTACAAGTCCAGTGCATTCTACCGTTAAATTGGTATATGCAATTTTTTATATGATTAAGCAATTAAATAATTAATATTAGTTCATTCAGCTACAATGAAATATGCAATTTTATTACAATTATATTACAAATAGTTAATTAAATTAAATTGCAAATAATAAAGTAAAGAGTTAGTCAATTATATTAATTATTATTATTATTAATTGTTCGGTTCAAATTTTATTTTAACATTGTAATCGTACACAATTATTGTGTACTTACTAATACTCTATCTAACAAGTCGTGAATAGAATACAAGTTGTACCAAAAAATAGCATTTAATACCTATTTGCGATATTAGATTAAGGGTGATTCGTCCAAAATGAAGATAAAAAACTAATCTTATGTATTAAAATACACGAAATTTCTTACAAAATCCTGATTATCTTCATATTTTTCCGAAACTTCTTTCAGAAAATGTTATTTCGCCTCAAACACTGAAATTCCTCGGCTAAAACAAAACGTGTTAGGAATCAGACCCATCGTATTTCCGAAATCACCAAATAACTTACGGAAAATGTTATTGTTGCAATGATCACATTGACCACAGTATAATAAGACAGAGTAGGTGTCAGCATCAAAATAACGGTTGAAATTCCAATCCAGCATTGAATTTCTAATATTTTTTAACTTTATATCTATGCTACTGCATAAATTTTTGCTAAATTTTAAAATAAAAAAAATATTTTTTTTATTAAAAAAAATTAAAAGGAATTTAGCGCTTCTACATAATGGAATCGGATATAAGGTTTTCAACTGCACATTGAGAACCTTACTATCAATTTTATTAAAAATAAGGTTTTTCTTGACTCTAACTACGCTAAGCTTGGCATATTACAATGGAGCAAGCTCACCCAACAGAAGCATGCTCTCTCTGACTTTGAGGTGGTTATCAAGAATTTCACTAGGCTTTCTCCTAACAATTTTGACTGTGTAGCACTATTTACGATACGGCGCGATTATCCGCGCTGTTACACAACGGATCCAGTTAATCAATCGATAGCGTTTAGTGCCAACAGATGCCGGGCGTGGCGCCAGAATCGTTACCGTAAGTTTTGAGCTTGTTTTCCACTAAAATAGATGTAAATTGATGTAGGGAATAAGAGAAAACAGCAATAGCTTACTTCTTTAGTACAGCACAATTGACAATTACTTATTATTCTTACAGCTTCTGTCAAATTATCTATAGCACCACAAAAGCACTCTCCAACTCTGCTCAACTGCTGTGATAACTTAACTTAAGTATTCCTCATTAAAATTTTCTTCTCCCACTCACTTTAGTCTTCCGTCTCTTACTCACTCCTTACGTTCCGTTCCACGTCTATAACTCACATTGATATACCATTTTATCGTAGATCGGTAAAGTATATGTATAAATGGCTACTTATTTAGTAGTAATAGTGCACGTTGATACTTTTTATTAATTACTTTTTATTACTTAACTAACTAACTAAAGCAGCTCTGTTTTTGAACAGATTGGCAAATTTGCGTTGCGATTTCATCCACTCAGTGGATTAGGATGGACTGGTACTAGAAGAGTGAGTAAAATAGAAATACGTTAAGTTTCATCAGTGGGATTTGAACTGCCTGGAACTTGCCCGTATTAAAGGCAGATCGCAATATGCGTTCTGTTATATTTTCATTGATTTAGTATGACCTGATTTAGAAGACTCTTAGATGTCATGATTGTTGCACTATTTTCATCCGTAGTTATATTTTAATTAATATTTTGACTCTCATAGTATTATTTATTTTGTTCCTAAACTAAGTCTGTCGATATAAAGCCATTGCAATGATATTTTGAGTACATTCGTAACATAACCTTATCGGTGTTATATTAAAATTTTTGCTGTTCTGGGACTTCTGCAGTGTTATTAATCTGTACATCAAATCTGTTTCATTTCTTCCTTTGCCAAAGAAAATATACACCGTGCTTTTTTAACCGTCTTACACCCGAAGCCCACGTAATGTAACCATCTTAATAAACCTCTAGGACATGTTATTTTTTTAATTACACTCCACATGATTTTGGTGTAAAAAATATCTAATAGTAATGTTACGTAATGTATCATCCTGTTCATAATGTTTATGTTTTCAACAATGCATTCCTTGACCTTGCCGCCTCCACGCGTTCCACACCGTAGCCAATCTAAGACAGTCCACGTGGATCTCTAACCACTCATGCGCTAGCGCAATCCTTTGTGACGCCCACCGCCTCGCCCCTTTCTATTCGTGCGTAAAATAAGGTCAGTAGTGCTAGACAGCCGAGTGAATGACCCGCGCGTAGTGCTCGTTACAGGATGTTTCGTACTAAATTGTGCTGATATCTTCTTTAATGTCTTAGGCTTTGAAATTTTAATAATAACCAAGTTTTATTTAACGAATGACATGTAGTTATTGGATACTTTAAGTGGCCTTCGGCTGTAAGATGGTTAAAAAAGCACGGTGTATAATAGAAGGTAGGAAACATAAAAAAAATCATTATTCAAAAAAACGGTTTGCTGTTTTAAATTTTAGCTTTCTACTCACAGTACCTTTTTAATGGTTGTCTCCCGAGAATAAATAGCTTTTGTGTAGTTTTTCAATTTATATCTTTCACTGTCACCGATCTTATCTAATTCAATTTATTTATTTTTCAATTTCAACTTGTCAGAAAGCCAAATGGGTCTTCGCTTATTTTGCAATTTTGTTCTTTACGTATGTAGAATAAAATTCAATTTACAATTACTGTTAAAGTATAGTCATCTTGACAAAATATAGTGATGTGACATCAAATTAACAGAATGATGTTCAGCCAAAAGATTTGCGAGTAAAATGCCTTTCGTCGAATATTTATGTCATGAAGTAGCAATTAGTCATTTAAAAATTCCTTAATTATTATTCTTTAATTTTGATGAGGCTTCTTAATGGGAGGAACTTCATCTTCTGAACCAGAAGCGCAAAAAAATACGTCAAAATAAAATACTTAATACACATTCGCCCGCAAAAGTTAGAGGAAACACTAGCTTCGTAATTGTAACGTATTTTCAATAGGATATTATAGAATTTAATGAACACTGTAAATAAATCCATTGAACTTACTACAAATTTCACAGTCGAATGTCTGATTCCAGCTTTGTGCACGATCAAGTGTTTTCGATTGAATTATCTAAACTCGCAATGTGCGATGCAATTAGTTCATTGTTTTAGAGATTATGCACGGAGTTTGTGTGTGCACTTTCACTGTAATTACAGGTGAATTTTCCGGACAAAGGATTATTTAAAATGAAGATTTCTTCCTTTTACCATACGAGCACCGCGATCGGCCCTTTTCCTTACTATTTGTAACTGTCTCCTTATAAAAGAGCTTTCTATCCGGTCACAAAGCTCGTATTCCTGTGTTAGTGAAGCTATTAAAAATAATATCGCTTTGAATCACTTCGAGACTGGTATTTTTTTATTGCCAGACATTTTGTTGAATTAAAGCAAGATACTTGGAAAAAACCTTTTATTTAAAGGAGCTAATAAATATAATTACAGAGCACGTTTAAGCTTTGACGTATGTATTTATAACAGAGAGGAAGGAGCGCCTAGTAGTGTTGCCAGCAGTAGTTGGAGCGTTTGGTTTGTGTGCATAGATTATCCAACACATTTTGCCATAATTTCACATGCCGCGGCCTAAAAAGGGATATTGGGGTGTTTCGCACCACGAGGTTTTCGAACCGCGGGGCGAATTGCCCAAGTGCTGTTTCAAAATGGGGTTCTTCACAACGCAGTGGTCTATAAAATTTGACAATTCAAAAGATAACTATAGATTTAGAAGATAAAAGATATAACTTTTTTTCACGAATAGAGGTCGCTGCGACCACGACAGCGCGTTGTGATTTTACTCCCCCGCGTCATTGCGTGATGTTTTATAGCCTATAGCCTTTCTCGAGATCCAGTAAATAAAGCATTTGTATAGCTTACAGTGTGTAAGATCCTACCTGGTCCATCTTCCTTGGGTCCTGTCAGTGCGATGCTGATGGATCGCTGCGAGAATTAACCTTTTTACCACCAGAGGAATATATCGCAGATTTTGTGCTTGCGAGTTAGTACTTAACGAGAAGAGTATTCTGTATGTTGAAAGGAAAAATTTACACCCCAGGCTTGGTCACACTATCTTAGTTTTACTGTAAGAAATGTCTTTTAGCTGTCTTACTCTGTCTGCACTGTTTACGAAACACGTAGATTTATAATTGGCTAAAATGTATACCTACTTACCATATCTAAAAAAAATCTCTTGATACTTCGATACATATTTTTTGCTTTAAGTTTATTTTAACCCAAAAATATTATCACTTTCACTACATAAATAAAAACCACAGCTCTTTTCAGGACTGATATTTTATCCTAGGCATTCTTTTGCAACAAAGAGACCGCACAATGGCTACTGGACTATTGTAAATAAACCGCGACAAGAAGACTTGCGTGTTTGATTTTGTATGATTATTAATAAAAAAATATAAATGAAGCTATAATTTTTCAGCGGCGCATATTTATTTATGATTTATTTACAACAGCTAGATGTTGCAATGTGTTTTTGATTGGATACGTTGTAAAAATAATATGTTAAGATGCATCGATTTGTGTTTCAGATATTTGATCTTTATCGTAAAATAATATGTAGGTATAGTGCAACCAGTTTTAGAATTTCAAAAGCTTAGATAACTTCTTGTTTTCATCTTGATAAAGTGACATTTGTTTATTAAGAGCAGTCCTACTTATTTCTAAGATTATGCTTGTGCAAATATTAAAAACTTTTTGTTTTAATGGAGTCGTACAAGTTTTTGCTAAAGCATTCTCCCGGTTAAACCTTTAGAACACAGAAATATATTCACCGTTTGTTCATTCAAAGCCAAACTCATACTATCAAATTGATGACTTCATGTCACCACACCACCTACGTTTCCCATTCACCCCCGTTCGAGTGTTTTCCTATTCGCCCCCGTTCGTTAACTAGATAATAGTCGAGTGATTGCTCGGTAATTGAGTGATCCACGGTAATGCGATGGCGGTCGATTCCGGATTGGCGCTTGATTGATATTGTGATGTGATGGTGGAAGGATGGCTATTTATACAGGGTGACTAAATAAAAATATATCTAGAAACCTTTAGATTTAAAAAAAATCGCATGTAACATCGGTCAATGTCTGTTAAAAATCTAACATGACTTTGCCATAATAATGTCCTTCACTAAAAATACCTATATTGCATAAATACCATATTTTTTGCATGTCTTACGGCCTTACCACAAATAAATAAACAAGGTTTGAACAACTGTTTAAATATTATGCGGCTAAAATAAAATGTATGCACCCATATGTCATTTGACTTGATTGACGTTGATTTTATACTAGCCATATTATATTTAAACAGTGTTCGAAACCTTGTTTAATTATTTGTGGTAAGGCAGTTAGTTTTCGGCTGTTATAAAATACTTTATGGCATTAAGTCTGCCAATTGATAAATACAATGTGTAAAAAGTTTAAATTATAACATAAATTTACATTTAAAGATAATAGTAAGTTGGTGTACGGTTCTTGTCAATTTCGTTAAAAGATTTCATAATAGTTTTGACTAAAAGTTATTTTTAAATAGTAGTTTTTCAATGGTTAAGTTAAAGTTTTTTTTCGGTTACTTCTTTAAATAAACTAAGAACTAACCAGGTTAAACTACTCATTTCATAAAATTTTTCAAAGTAACTTGCGTAATTTCTGAAAACATAATTCCCAAACATAAATGGGATGCTCAATAAACCTGAAGTGTAAAACAAGTCCACAACTACTAAAATAGTTTCCGTATTTTAAGACATTACCCACCTCTTACAGGGAAGTAAGATTGACTTTAAAGTAATATTTACATCTCAATTCAAGTTGTTTCATATTGTGGGTTACTGTATAAATATTGCGGAAATCGAGAGAAATGTGCAAGTTTTCGCTGGCGTACTCACAGAAGTTTTGAGCTATTTTAAATGTCAGAAGTAAAACCGAGTGTACCAAAGGGAGTATTCAAGCTGTAAGCATTTAAAAAAAAGTATTACTATATTTCGTACCTACTAAATCTTATTACTGTATTCCTCGTGTTTAAAGTTGCTAAAATATGCTTAAATTATGACGACTATCGCAGTGCTATAACAATTGTCCATAGACAATATAAACATGCGAATCTTTATTGATTTGTTGTTTATTGACAAAAATATATCAACCAAAAGTGTAATAAGAATTCTTGCACGATCTTTTTATATTCTGTTCAATTGTCAATGCCACAAAAAGATGTGATACATGATTGACCATCTAATAAACCTAACCTAACCTAACTGGTTCTTTCACAGTTCATCATATTTTATAGTCATATCCTATCTCATTTTTGACCTAACTCGTCAAGAACAACCCTTCCCAAGCTACATAATCCTAATCCCTCATTCACTACACCCCAGTCCAACACATTTCGACATACCCAAATGTCTGAAAACATCAAACCTACCTGTGTAACGAGCCCAATCTAGAGCGGGGTCGTGCAGACCCTGCGACCCCTATTTCCGCACCGGTCCCTATTCGCCTCAAGCTACCCGCTTATAAGGTGCAGCGATCATTTCCTTTCAATATCCGAAATGTATTTCGACACATGAGTTGGCTGGCCGACTAGGTATGAGTGATTGAATGATTTTATGAAACTTCATCTTTACAGACTAACTCATTAACAACATGATTAAAATGTCTATGGCACTGCCGTATCCCTGAAATGTCACACGCGAAAACGTCGAATTTTCATAACTATTGGTCCCTATTTTCAACCCGATTTAAAACTTTTGTATGATTTTTATTTATTTACTAGCTTTTGCCCGCGACTTCGTTCGCGTGGACTTCAGGTTCGTCCCGTCTAGTAGCGCAAAAAATGTGTTTTTTTACGACCTCACATTAGAAACCTCAAAAATTGTAGCCTATATGTTATTCTGATGTATAAGCTATATTGTGGTAAAGTTTCATTCAAATCCATTCAGTAGTTTTTACGTGAAAGAGTAACAAACATCCATACATCCATACTTACAAACTTTCGCCTTTATAATAGTAGTAGGATTTAAATACTTTATTGCACAAATCATGGTGTACAAAGGTGGACTTAATTTTATTTTTTTTAATTTTTCTCAACTCTTAAAGTTATTTATTATATACCTCCCAATATCCCGGAATAAATAATACATATACATACGATGTCAATACCAATAAGCCTTATTAAATATGTGACAACGTGATTAATGATAATCATAATATGTAAGTACCTACTCAATTTAGTTTTTATCAAAATTCGGGGGCTAGTCGGATATGCCTAAATCAAAGTAGGTAGATGAGAAAAAGATAAAAAAATACTTATTTTATTACACTTTTATATCTGTTATGGAATTGTGTAAAGTAATCGTATTCATTTGACAGTTCAAAACGTACGATATGATCTGTCAAACGGCAAAGAACAAAAGGTTTGACAGATCATATCGTACGTTTTGAACTGCCAAATAAATACGATTGCTTTGCACAATTAGACCTCTGTTTTGAAGGCCTAACCAACATACTGTTACAACTTTTAGTAAGCAGAAGCCTTTTTTCCGATCATGAAATTAGAAGTCATTACTCAGATCTATATCATTAAATTACCATTCCATCCACATAACACACAACGCCTTTTTAGGGTTCCGTAGCCAAATGGCAAAAAACGGAACCCTTATAGTTTCGTCAAGTCTGTCTGTCTGTCTATCTGTCTGTCTGTCTGTCTGTCCGTCCGTATGTCACAGCCACTTTATTCTGAAACAATTAGCATCAAACCGCTGAAACTTGGTAGATAGGTGTATCCTCTTTACCGCTTTCCGATTCAGGTACAAAAAATTTGAAAAAATGATATTATAGGGGGGGCTCCCATACATGAAACTAAAACCAAAAAAAATTTTTTTACTCAAACCTATACGTGGGGGGTGTCTATGGATAGGTCTTTCAAAATGACATTGAGGTTCCTTAAATCATTTTTTCTAAAAGTCTAACGTTTGAGATATAGACGCTTCCAAAGTGGTAAAATAGGCGTCCCCATTTAACTTTTGAACTAAGGAAGTGAAAATTTTGTAAAAAATTTGTAATGTAGATCTCAACATAAACTTTCAACGAAAATTGGTTTGAGCGAAATCGAACCAGCAGTTTTTGAGATATAGTAAATTTTTATCAACCGCAAATATAACTTTGTCTTTCATACAAACATTATGAAAAACAAAGTTATATTGCGGTCAACAAAATATTGTGGTATTTTGGCTAAGTGGAAGTAAGAATCCCTAATTCAGTCAAAGTTGGCACGGAACCCTCAGTGCGCGAGTCCGACTCGTACTTGGCCGGTTTTTAACCTTTAGAGGAGCGTGTGCAGGCGTAACGCAGCACGTGTTTTCATACATTTCGAACGCCAACGGTCGAAATATGCTTCGAAATATGGAATGAGACAAATTGGATCTCATTCGATTTTACACCCTGAACTATGCCAGTAGGTCTTCGATTTTTTGAATTAAGGCTTGATTAGTTAAAAATGGACGAAATTCCGAAGACATTTTTTAGTCAAAAAAGTGAATGTTTAGGTTCTTAAATTTTCTGAAACATACAAGATTTATAAAAAATAAAGATAGCGCATATTTTTTTTAAATATCTCAAACATGTAAAAAAAAATTCAAAATCAGAGTGATCGTGAGTGTGAAAATCGGAGATGTCTACGTTTGAGGGGTGGAAAACGTGTTCTCTTTTTGTATGAAAGCTTGCGCGCACACGATCCTCTTAACGTCCGCAAACGATTTGTAATATCAAAGTCACTGTTACGGACACCCAATCGTTTTGTATTAGTTTAAGGTTTTATATGTAAATAAAGATTGTTTCTGTTAGGGCCATAGTGAGTAAGCATTGTATTAGCTTAGGGCTCGTTTTATTTTAATAGAAAACCGGTTAGTTATGAATTCCCACTTGCAAGATAGGTAGGGTAACAGTTAACTAACTAGGTAGGAAATATTACGAATTATGTAGGTAGTTTGGTACAGGGGCGAAGGAGACCCTGGTAGGTTGTCTCGCTCTGACGGAGTGAGACCGGTAAAGCCTGTCAGCTGTTCCTGTCCCCCATCTCGCACTTTCTGAGGGTAGGTAAGAAACCCATAGAGTGGATTGTTGCGGGTGGGAATTTTATGACTACTAATGTAGGTAGGTAACAAAAATGTTAGAAGGAGATAGGTACAACAACATCGGTTGTCTCCCTCCATATCTCGATGTAGGAGGGTGGCTGTAAAAAGCGTAGGAAAGAGTACGCAGATGTTTGTTTTGTGTCCGTCCTTGTTTGTTAATAAGTTACATTAGTCAATTGTGTATGTGTGAATTTTGGCAATAAATATAGGGCCGTGAGTGGGCTAAATTTGTACGCGCTCTCACGGTCACCGATCTCAAGAAGAAGAGTTTTATTTGGAATCTACAGTCTACTACATCGAGGGAACCGACCGTCGGAACATTGACTCGGAGAGTAGTCAATATCGTCTGGTCCGTTGCGACCCGGATAAGAAGAAATCAGCAACGCGGCATCGACTTGTGCTTTGGTTGGCACATACACCGAGGGATCTACGCCGAAGCACAGTGTAACCAGGGCCGCGTTTCGGCCTATACTCCTACGAAGAGACGGTCAAATTACACGGGTTGTTCCGTGGCTCGGGCATTCACCACCTAACGGTGCCAAACGGTGTCTGTCTCGAGTTTAACGCCATTCCCAGGCGGTGCAGTCTTCGGGCGAGCTGCCACAGTCGCGCAAGCGATTGTGAACAAGTCCGACCGGCGCCGGTACGGTGTGCGTAAGCGTGGGGGCCGGACTGTAGGCACTGCGGAGGGTTCTGGACATTCCAGCCAGAACTGAGCACCCCACGGATGCGTACATTCTCTGCCGGGCGGTACCTCCCTTCCGATCCTGCACGACCATCCATCCCCAGACAGGCTCCCCTTGGTAGTGTACCTGTTTGGGATTGATAGGAGTAGGGGCAGCAAGTAAGAAGATGCCGACTACGCGCAGCCAAGCTGGGAGAATGGAAGCCGAAGACTCAAGACAGCGCAACTTTGAAGAGCCACCCGCATCACCGTCTGTGCAAGCCACCGCGAGTAATTTACAACTACCCGCAGTAGGCGAACGAATGGAAACGGCAGTAGAGAGACGTCACGACGCCGACGCCGACGCGCCTAGGACAAGGCCGCCGCCGTCATCGAGAGGGTCAAGCGTCGCCGCTCGTCTAAAGCAAGCCGAGTTAAGAGCAGCCGAGCAGTTTGCGGCTATTGAGAAGAATCTAATCCAAAAGAGATTAGAATTTGAGATCGCTACGATAATGGATACAACAGATGAAGATGACCGTGAGAGCCTACCCGCCGGTGAGGCCCTAGCGAGGGTAGATGACTGGTTGGAAAATGCCCAGTCCCGGCGTCGAGATGTAAATACGCAACTACCCACAACCGAGATGTCTTGCAGCGTTCCTACCCTCCGTGAAGAGAGGAATGAAAGAGATAGACATATGTTTACGAGACGCAAGGAAAAAGATGCGCGTAACATGGAGGTAGATAGAAACCGACATTTGAATTCGCCGAGCATAGAATTAAATGAAGATGTCAACAATATTAAACAAGATGTGCAGCGACAGGTCGAGTCAAACAATGATTGTATAGCGAGACCCCAAGAGACTATGGACGGGGCGGAACGACTTGCTTACACATTGGAGAGGATTATGTCGAAGCGACCGGCCCCACGTCAAGCTATTGAGTTACCGATATTCAATGGAAACACGAACGAGTGGTTGCCATTTAAAGCTGCAATGGAAGATTCAACGCGATCATGCAACTTCAGTAAAGCCGAGAACCTGGCTAGATTGAGGAATTGTCTAAGAGGAGAAGCCAAAGAGGCAGTAGCGGCGTTATTATACCGTGCCACCGATCCGGACAAGATCATGCGAACACTAGAACAGTGTTATGGGAGACCGGAAGTTATCATTGATCGGGCACTAGACGACCTCAAGAACCTGCCGCGAGTTGGAACGACAGCCAGTGAATTGAATTCGTTCGCGATTAAGGTGCAGAATATCGCGTACACACTGGACTCTGTAGACAATAGAAGCTACCTCAGGAATCCGTTGCTGACACGAGACGTGGTTGATAAGCTGAGCCCACACTTAAAAACAAGATGGTGCGACTACGCAGCGCGGTACGCAAGCTACTCGGAGCCAGAGATCGTGACACTATCGCAGTTTTTGATGGAAGAAGCGAATAAAGCGATTCGATTCGCATACGTGTCGCAACCTAGCAACAGCGCGGCGAAGAAAGAAGTGCAAGCTAAGCAGAAAGCGAACTCAAAGAAGCGAAACACTGGTGTGTACGCCACAGCCGAGGATAAGGCTACGACGGCACAAGAGAAGACGTGTTTATGTTGCGGCGGGGACCACGAAGTGTCGAAATGCACGAAGTTTACAACCATGACAGTAAAACAAAGATGGGATTGGTTGAAGGAAGAGAAGATATGCTTTCTATGCTTGAACAATAAGCACAGGCGAATCAAATGTAAAGCACCGATGTGTAATGAGAATGGCTGTAGCCGACGTCACCACAGGCTGTTACACACAGAGCGTGACAACAGCGGAAGTCAACAAAACCAAGAAGTGGTAGCCTCAGTTAACCATACTGTGGGGGCAGCCAAGGTGTTGTTGAAGGTGTGTCCGATCGTCATTGAGGGGCCACGGGGTAGAGTAAACACACACGCTCTACTTGACGAAGGGTCTACAGTAACGTTGATCGATCAGGACTTGGCGGATTACGTCGGTGCAGAAGGCCCGCTTCGAGACTTACACATATGCAGTGTGAATACACAGAGCGTACCACACACAAGCAGAGAAGTGGAGGTTCAGATAATCGCAAGTAACAACGAGAAACATTTGGTGAAAGCGAGAACGATGGAGAATCTCCGCTTGAATACTCAAACGGTGGGTCGGAGCTGTTTAGAGTATGAACACATGCGTAACCTGAACGAGAGTGACGTGTGTTATGTGAACGCCAAGCCGCGTGTCCTCATAGGCGCGGATAATTGGCATCTGATAGTAAGCAGGAAGCTGTTGACAGGCAAACGCCACGAGCCAGCAGCATCGCTCACCAGACTGGGGTGGGTGATACATGGTCTAGCGCCGTCCCGAGTCATTAGGGAGAGAGATACGGTGTTGTTCGTTGATGACCATGGGAGAGCTCGGTCTACGCAACCTGACGAAGAATTACACAACATGGTGAAGTCATACTTCGAGATCGATTCACTGGGCATTCAGAAGAAGGAACGCGAGAACCCTGATGATGTGCGCGCCTTAGAAGCCTTTGAGTCTACAGTGAGATGTGTCAATCAGCGATATGAAGTTGGATTGCCGTGGCGCAAGGTTAACACAGTTATGCCGCCGAGCTACGAAGCTGCGAGGCGGAGGCTCACGTCAATAGAAAAGAAGATGGACGCATCTGAAGACTTCAAAGCAAAGTACACAGCCCAGATCGAGAGTATGCTTAGAAAAGGCTACGCGGAAGAATGCCAAGAAGCCGACACACAGAGCCCGCGTCTCTTGTATTTACCACACTTTGCCGTGGTAAATGTTAACAAGCCACAGAAGGAATACAGCGTTTGGCTGCGGAACGTAGAGACACTTAGCAGTCTGCGTCTACCCCGCCTCTACACTTTGACGGGGGGAGTGACTGGAAAGCAGCTGCACGTGTTCTGCGACGCTAGCGAGTCTGCTTACGCGACAGCAGTCTATTGGCTTGTAGAGTACGAGGATGGATCACGTCGTGTGGTATTAGCGGCAGCAAAGGCAAGAGTAGCCCCGATGAAGACGCAGACGATACCACGTCTAGAGTTACAAGCGTGTCTTATCGGAACGAGACTTGCGTCGACAGTAATGGAAGAGCACAGATGGCAGTCAGATAGAGTTACATACTGGACAGACTCTACAACCGTTCTGCACTGGATTGGGAACGATAGAGTGCGTTACACGCCATACGTAGCGCACCGCTTGAGAGAGATATGCGAGTTTTCAAGACCCGATCAGTGGCGGTGGGTGCCGACGCAAGACAACGTAGCGGACGACGCGACTAGAGTCGTCACAGAGATGAAATCACATGAAGACAGATGGTTTACTGGGCCATCGTTTTTATACGAACCGGAGAATACATGGCCGTCTCAAGCAGTCTGCACAGAGAGCAGCGAGGAGACTGTATGTAGCGTCGCGACAGAGGACAAATGGAGCGTGCCAGACGCCGGGCGTTTCTCTAACTATGAGCGCCTAGTGAGAGCGATGGCGTATGTGCTTCTATTTGTTGATAAATGTCGCAAGCGCGCAACTGTTTTAACCAAAGAACACATAGATAGAGCGGAAAGATGGCTGATGAGGCGAGCGCAGGCCGACTCATTTCGAGAAGACATAGAGCGCCTAGGAAGAGGCCAGAACTTAAAGGCAGGGAGTCGCATCAGAACACTGGATCCATTCATCGACGAGGAGGGCGTGTTGCGGGCGAGAGGAAGGACGAGGGCAGCGGGTGTGTCTGCCCCCGATACTACGCCCGTCATATTGGACGGCAGCCACCCGTACGCGCGGTTGTTGTGCAATCGAGAACACCGTCGCGCCCATCACTCTCACAATGAACGCGTCGTCAACGATATACGACAGAGATACTGGATACTTCGATTGCGACCTACCGTTCGCGCCGTGGCCTATAAGTGCGCCTTTTGTCGAATGAGAAAGGCGAGACCTGTGACCCCTGTGTTGGGAGACTTGCCGCGCGCTCGAGTAGAGGCCTTCACCAGACCATTCTCTAACTGTGGTCTAGATTTCTTTGGTCCCATGACTATAACTGTGGGCCGTCGTCACGAGAAGAGGTGGGGAGCGTTATTCACATGCCTCACCACGAGAGCCGTGCACATAGAGTTGGTAGCGAGCCTGTCGACTGACTCAGCTATCATGGCGTTGCGGCGTATGGGAGCGCGACGAGGGTGGCCACAGAAAATGTACTCAGACAACGCGACGAACTTCAAGGGCGCAGACAAAGAGCTACGAGCAGCGATGGAAGAATGGGAGCCAGCTCTACGTGACTACGCGCTCACCCAGCGCATCGACTGGCGCTACATAGCACCGGGGGCACCGCATCAGGGGGGAGCGTGGGAGCGTCTCATTCGCTCTGTCAAGAACGCTCTACGAGTCACTCTACATGAAAAAGCACCGAGAGAAGAGGTACTTCAAACTCTACTGGCGGAGGTCGAGCACACCATGAACGCGCGACCGCTCACCCACGTGCCGGTCAGCGCTGACGACCCGGAGGCGCTCACCCCTAACCACTTCCTACGTGGGGGACCGCGCGGCCTACCCATCATAGGGCCGTGCGAACCAGCATCGAGGAGGACGTGGAGGGCGGCGCAAGCGCTAGCCGACGAGTATTGGCGCCGCTGGCTCAAAGAATACCTACCCGACTTGGTGCCAAGAAGAGGAGCTCGAGATGTCGCCGAGGTCGCCATCAAGCCGGGCGATCTAGTCGTCGTGGTGGACCACACTCTACCTAGAAACGTGTGGCCCCGAGGCGTCGTCACAGAAGTACATCCTGGACCGGACGGAGCAGTGAGGAACGTCGAGATTCGGACCAAGGGCGGCGTGTTTCGTCGACCGGCGTCGAGATTGGCTGTCCTGCCGGTGGAATAAGAAGAGGTTCGCCCTTCGCAGCGCTTCACCGGGGGGAGACTGTTACGGACACCCAATCGTTTTGTATTAGTTTAAGGTTTTATATGTAAATAAAGATTGTTTCTGTTAGGGCCATAGTGAGTAAGCATTGTATTAGCTTAGGGCTCGTTTTATTTTAATAGAAAACCGGTTAGTTATGAATTCCCACTTGCAAGATAGGTAGGGTAACAGTTAACTAACTAGGTAGGAAATATTACGAATTATGTAGGTAGTTTGGTACAGGGGCGAAGGAGACCCTGGTAGGTTGTCTCGCTCTGACGGAGTGAGACCGGTAAAGCCTGTCAGCTGTTCCTGTCCCCCATCTCGCACTTTCTGAGGGTAGGTAAGAAACCCATAGAGTGGATTGTTGCGGGTGGGAATTTTATGACTACTAATGTAGGTAGGTAACAAAAATGTTAGAAGGAGATAGGTACAACAACATCGGTTGTCTCCCTCCATATCTCGATGTAGGAGGGTGGCTGTAAAAAGCGTAGGAAAGAGTACGCAGATGTTTGTTTTGTGTCCGTCCTTGTTTGTTAATAAGTTACATTAGTCAATTGTGTATGTGTGAATTTTGGCAATAAATATAGGGCCGTGAGTGGGCTAAATTTGTACGCGCTCTCACGGTCACCGATCTCAAGAAGAAGAGTTTTATTTGGAATCTACAGTCTACTACATCGAGGGAACCGACCGTCGGAACATTGACTCGGAGAGTAGTCAATAGTCACCTTTGGCCAATTTGGGCAACCATCTTCTCACTTAAACAAATCGTTCAACTTAAATCTCTGGCAGAGCTTTTACCTAACTCGATCATTTACACATTACAATTCACTCTTTAGCAATCGCCATGACAGTATAAATAATCCGGGGTCTTCTATATTTTCCGAAGTCAAGTAATCTATACCACCGTTAAGCCATAGGTTTTGCACCTGATCACGCTTTGTCATTTTAGACTGCCGTGTCACCGTATTATGAGAGCGAAGGAACATCGACAGCTCTGCTATTGAACGGATTAGCGAATTCGTATTGCAATTTCGTATAATCTACGCAGCAGCAGATTAGACTGGGACAGCGCTACACGAGTGAGTTAAATAGAAATACTTATATTTTTTCCTTAGCATCGCAATTGATCTGCCTTGAACTTGAAGGGATGAAAGCAAGATCGCAATACGCCACTTATCTCTGTTGAGATTGCATACCATCACCGATTGTTAGGACAATTTATCGTTTAAAGTATGCGTTTCCTAGTACATATTTGTCATTTGGTGTTATGATTGCTTTTGAGTTATGGAAAACCTCCAGGCTGTATTACTGCAAGTCATGTGTTAAAATAGGGTACGAAAGGTTCCGCACGGTTGCTCTGACCCGACTTAAATATGACTTACAAGACGGTTATTGATGTCGTAGGCAGATTGAAGTTTTAGTCCTATGGAGATCTAATTTTAAGTTGCGATGGGTCAATTAACTCTGGCCACACACATGCGAAAAAAAATGTATTAACTAGTAGTGCTGATTATAACTTTGGATTACTATATCTCTGAGTTAAAGTATTTTAGAGCACTATGACCAGGTCAGGGTAATTACGTATTACTCTGTGGAATCATTGATAAAAATTTTTGCTCCTATTACAGGCCACAAGCTGTATAAACTTAAAAGAAGTCGGACCAACCCAAATAATGTAATTACTTGTAAGTTGAATAAATTTTATTTATCATTATCATTAAAAAGGTATGAGGTGTAGGTAAAGGTAAAGTTTTAGTTCAAAAACAAGAAAAACCATGATACGATATACTCGCCTACCATGATACGGTAAATTTCGCGTACCTACAACATCAATAACTTTTAATTCGAAAAAGGACTGTCAGAAAGCGAACCGCGGCCGCAAACGGGTTAAGAAGTTAAATTGGAATCGGCGTGTGATATTTGTCGAACTTTTCGATTCGAATTTAATTTTGTTTGTCGAAAGAAAGTTGGCGGTTTGATCGCTGTTCATTGTTGCCTAATCCAGGTTTGAGGGCGGAGAGTATCAAAAAGGATTACTGGGCTTTGTTTCTGTTAACAAAATTTATTTTGACGGGTTGCAATATTTTTAGGGTTTTGTGACACAAAAAAAAAACAGCTTGGGTTTGATGACTTTATTTATTTGTTTTACCCTAAAAGTACTAGCTGATACACACTTACTTACATTTATTCATACTAGCGGTACACGGCGGCTTTCTACTAGAAACAGATTATAAAAATTAAGTATTTTCTAAACCGTCAAAAATCGATTTACGCAAAGTCAAAGAAAAAAACTTTTCTATAGCAATCCTTAACCGAATAAAAAGAAAAACCACTAAAATTCAGTCCCTCAGAATGTATAAGTAAAATCAATTTTGCACGTCCCATAAAAGGACTACATAAAATATAAACGTTCCTTCCCTATATCTCAGAAATCCGCGGAAGAGTATGTCGCAATTTATTAAGATAAAAAACTGGTAAAGATAGTGTGACGATAAAATAGACGCTATAAAACATATCTGCTTGGGAGAAGATTTTTAACTAGTGATGCGAAAGGCGATGTTGGAATATCATCGCTAAAAATACGTAGGTAAGTGACAATCAAAGGCGTTGGTCTATACGTAGCAATATTCGTGTAATCTTTAAAAAAGGTAATGAAACTCAAAAAAGATAGACAAATTAAGAGTACACTTTCAATTGAAAGTAAAATTTTACCTAACGTTTTAAAATACAGCGTTTATCAATAGGTTTATTTTGTCAGTGGGTTTGTAAACTTTTAAGGCTACCAGAATATAATAAATGGTCATATTATTAAATAAAAAAGAGGTTGGCAACATCAAATTTTGATTAACATCATCCCTTTGTTTTATTTTTATTTCCTTTTTCTCAAGCGTATTGTTATTGATTCCTGACATGTTAATTTTATTTATCAATAATATCACTTTTGACATTGCACTTATGAATTTATGACTATACATTTTATTTTATTATTTCATATTATACTGACTTTTGTAATCTGACTCTATTGACAATCTATAAATCTTGAAATGTATTTTAGTGATTGTACTTGTTAATATTAATAACTGCACGATGACGAAATATTTGCATATCGATAGTTCGATGAAACATGCATGTTCATACCTAATAATTTGTAAGAACTTAATATGTACCATGTTTTTTCGCAAATAAATACTATTCTATTCTATTCTATTCTAAGACTTGCCTTTGCCCTTACGTAGCCACGAGTGAATATTAAGTCTTCTACTTTTCAAGAGTAGAAGACCAATTTTAATAGACTCACACCTACATCCACATGGTATCGTAATTGATTACTCTTAGTAAAAATAATTTTGTATGATAACATAAAAAAAAAAAACTATCGTCAAACCCGTCAAACTATTCCCATCACTAAACTAGGGAAAATTCTCGGCAAATTGAAAACTCGGCGCCAGACTTAGGATAATATAGCGAACGAGAAATCCAAACTTTCGATATATCCTTTCCGTTACACGAGATATAAAATGTGCTCTTTGCAAGCGCAAGATTACACATGGCTGTCGGCAACATTTATTTTTAATGTTACAAGTAAATAATTATTTACTGTAGCAAATGTATATTCTTGGATGCGAATGTAACAGCAATAATGTATTAAAAAGACAAAAGCCATGAGTTACGGTTTGAAACGAAAATAGTTTGCACGCACTCAGGACACAAAAGCGGACATCACTAACAAAAGACGATGTAAGGTTCGAGTGATTTTGACTCCTAAGGTGGTCAACCGCATTAGTAGTTAGATATGTATGCGAATAGGTAGCACAAGCAGCTATATGATAGATATCTAATTTCAAAGCATACCTTCTTTTAAATTATGATAAATTTTCGAAACAACTAGATAATAGGTTTGGCAAGGTCGTAAGTCATTTATCATAATAAGGGTAGGTACTCACCCCCTCAATGTTCAAGATTTACCAATCCACCTCAAAACTTCAAATCACATCTATATCTCCATTAAGTCCCGAATAATGGCAGCACTTAGGAAAGCCTTAAATTACTTTACTTCTTTTGTTCCACCGTAAATTCTTTTAACAGGTGTCATCTTTTTAGAATAAATCCGCACTTTATCTGTGGAGTAGCGTTAAAACGTCAAAAAGTCCGCAAAATTACCTTCTGGCATCTTATCTCCCACCAAAATGGGACTTAACACGTTTTCCGACACCCATAGAATGGGCTTGCCAATTCTTATCGGAGTTAGGTGTCCATAATAAAATTATGCAGAATCAATGATCAAAGTTTTTTTTTAGAAATATTACATGTAGTTTTGCATTGATCTGTAGTCACACTGAACTATAATTCTTGTGATTTCTATGACATTATTTGATCCACCGTTCATTACTTATATTTGAAGGTCCTAGAAGGCCTACCAATGGTGAGAGCTTATAGCCACTGCTGCCTTATATGAACTCACCTAGACATTTAGGCTTTCTAAGTGATGGTTAAACTTATTTTAGTAATAAAGCCCACCTGCCTTGTTTTATTATTTTGCTTCTAATAGGCTACAGGGCTTAAAAAATTAAAAGGAAAACGATATGGTACATGCCATAAAAAAACTTATTTGTCCTCAAAAAATCACAACCCACGGTCACCCTACAGCAATCCACAATCCTATTTCCAATCGCGGTGAGTGTAAAAGAACAGTACGACAACGCCGCGGATAGAGTGCCCACCTTAGGCCTTTTCAAATATGTCCGTCCCTTTTTCACATAAGACTATGTTTGTATGAAAGATAAGGACGACTAGATTCTAAAATATGGGCAAAGTGTTAAGAGTATCTAGGCTTTTTGATCTCAATTCGTTTCCGAGACACACGTGTGTGCAACAGATAGGTTCGTTTCGGTTTTTATCTCTGGTCCAGTCAAAGGATTGCCATGTAAGCGATGACTTTCATTCAGATGCAAAAGTGGGTGGGAAAAGCTTATAACTTTATTTTTACACAATCATTTTATTAACATGCTAAGTACTTTGTCAAATAATATAATTAATTGTCTCGACGGAATTTTATGAAGTCATATACGTATTTTGTAAACTGACCACTATGTTTGTATGTGTTTAGCTTTTTGAAAGGCAATACATACAATAATAATTAGTTTCAGATTTCAAGTACATTTTCATACACAAAATATGTACCTTAATCATGTCATCTACAAACTGCATACATTTTAAAAATTCGAGTGATTGCATGAGTCAGTGTTGACAAAGGCGCGGCGTTGTATACAAGATGGACAGACACCATATAAAAATCGCCGGATCACACTGGATGTTTGCATCCAAAAAGGTCTGCTTTTCGCAACCGGTCGCTGTGGAAAACTTATGGGAGGCCTTTATTCAGCACTGGACTTTACGGTTGATTTAGTGGCTTTCCGATTTTAGAAAAAAAAATAGCCTCCACCAACCTCAAAGTGCCTTCAATAATATCTAATAAAGAAAGTTGATTTCCTCATCTCAAATAACCAATTTGCGGTGAACCGTCTCTAAATATATCCCCGCCCATCACTTTTCGTCTTAATTTTTCTTGACATCCAACAATCACTCCGTGATGTAATTATTGTCGGAACGGAATTCAATTTATCTCGTTACTCGACGTTGGGAGGAAGTTGTACATGTGACAATTTAATTATTTTGAGATAAGATGCAAAATAGGTAGTCACGGCAATTATTTATTATTGCGTGTCTTTCTTTCTTCACAAATGATTTTTACTTTTCGCTCCGAGATCCCGGGTCTTCGACTTCTGGTCGGGTCAACTTAGAAACAATAATTTTCTTTTGTCTCGGGTCGGTATGTGTTGTGGTACAACCGTTGTATCTGTCTAACACAAGTGCATTAGCTACTTACCTTTGGATCAAAGCAATCTATGTGATTGGTATCCATTATTATATTTAAAAGACAAACTCCATTTATAAGCACGAATAATGAGCTGTTAAAGTTGCATGTTGCAACAGAACCTTACTCAGTAATAGCAATAATCGGTAAAACATAGTCTAACCCCAAACAATGAAACCGTCTCCAAAACACAAAGCATAAAATATTACACTCTTTTGTTTGCAAAACTGAAAATTCGACAAACGTGACTTTTACAGTTCTCGACCGCAACCCAGAGATATTGCGGCCATATTGGTTGCCTTTTATCTTCGCCGCATCGGTATAATGCTCCCCCAGGAAACCAATAAGTAGGTAATAGGGCGGGCCGTTTAATAATACTTTGTTACCCGCTACAGATTGACCAAGTTCTATTACGTCACGAATCTTTCGATAGCAATAATTGTACAATGATTGCGAAAAAAATGCTACTTGCCACATGCACCAGTTAATTTTACAAAAAAAACTGCATTGCTTTGAACATTCATTAGCAGCAGATTAAAAATATTTTTTAATTTACCTGGGCCATGCATGAATCATTCGTCCTCTTTTTCACCATATAGGAACCTTACTGTACAAAAATAAAATAAAATAAGCCGATAGTACAATTCTTACGGCCTGTTTGATAAATATTATTTTCATGCGGAATTCTCTAGACTGAATGCGATATTCGAACTTCATTTTCTTCCTTTTGACTTAATTGTAGTCTGCCAATATCTTGATACTAAATGACCGTTTTACTTTTAATTTATTCATTCATGAGATGTCCGGGAGGGGTTCAAGACCGATAGAGATAATTTACCTCACCGTTAAGGCTTTTTCATGAAAGCATTTTCATGAAATGTGTTCTTTTGTGAAGACAGACACATTTTTGTATTTTAGCTAACATAATAAATATGCAAGCCACTTAAACTAAAAAGTTTTAGTCATACAATGTTACATACTTCATCGTCCATTAGATTTTTTATTTTATTTTACACAATAATAGTCCCCCTAGCCGATTTCGACTACGGTGGCCAGTCACAACGACCAACCGACTGCGCGGGACATATTATAGTGCACAAGTGTGTGCGCAAACACAGGTGCACTCTCTATTCCTTTCACTCTCATAGCCCGATGGGACAGCAATCTGACACGACCGGAGAGAGATCAGGCGCAGGACCAACGGCTTAACGTGCTTTCCGAGGCACGGGGGTGAATCACCGCCAACTTCCAAACTCCGGGCTACCCTGAGAATTTCTGAACAGAAAAACTCCGGTACATATTTTTGGCCCGACCCGGGAATTGAACCTGGGACCTCCGGCGCAGCTGTCGCTTTAAAATGCGACCCTCTCACCGCTGCGCCACCGAGGCAGTTTTTACACAATAAACTCACAGCAAACCCTTTCACTGGATACTTTGTTGATAAAATTAAATTCATTAAAAAAAAATATCAAGATCAAACGATATCATGGGCTCAAAGCAATTTTATTATTGGGAAACCATAAAAGTTATTTTCCACCTCTATTGGATTTCAATGGCTCGGTATAAAAATGTCGTTAGTCTATTGACTAAGCCATGGCTTGGACAATAAAAGAGGTATAAAAATAATTGTTTCCTTATTGTAACGCTTTATCGGATACTTTGTGATGGATAAATTTTCAATTAAAATGGCTGTAAGAACAATTTTAAGGTAATAAAATATACTTATTTCATTTGCACCTTATTTAATTAATCTTCATAATTATTTGTCATAAGTAAGTAACCGGTGAAAGATTGGAGAAACACAATGTTTTTACGTGCTTTCCAAGGCGCGTTGCATCAGCTCTAACTTTCTAACTCCGTGCTGTTTCAGAGTATTTCCAAGACAGAAAAATCTTTAAACTTTCGAACTGACCCGGAATTCATTCAAACAGGAGACCTTAGAATAGTTAGATACGGGATTGCTACCATGTACCTTATTATTTATGAGCTTCAAATATTTCGGCACTGTTGCAAGCTTCTCCGTGATCATGGCGTTTGCAACAGTGCCGAAATATCGGAAGCTCATAAATAATAAGGTACATGGTAGCAATCCCGTATCTAACTATTCAAATGTTAGTGACCATGAAAGTTTAAAACGAGATCTCTTGTTTAGTGACCAGCGGACTGACTATTACACCAACGAGGGAGTCAAGTATTGTAATTCGACAGTGATCTAGTGACAGTAACGTACCATACTACCACTACCTAAATACAGGGTGTTGTATTGGCCAGCGACGCCACTCACTCAGGGGTGGTTATTTTAATAAAATAATAATTTAAATAGAAACATCCCACAAAACCAATTCATTATTGCGATACTAGCGAGCGAGTCAAAACTATTAACGGCAGGTCGCCTCTTCGTAGCTTACTAGCTACGGCGTAGTATTTCGTAGATACACGCGATTACGCGCGAGGGTGCGAGTGACACCATTCGTTTTGAAATTTCTTATAATATTGTGAAGAGGTTTTCTTTTATTAAACTTGTATATAATTTAAAGATTTTTTTTTAATAAGCATAACTCATATGAGTTACCATCTCTGAGTAAGATGTCTCTGACCAAAACAACACCCTGTATAACGTAATCTAACCTTCTAGTAACGTAACTAGTACCTTTACCAGTTCATGCTACCTAAAAATAAAAGCAAACGTAATCTCTAACCTTTGAACGTATGGGTTCATGTTCCGGCCCCATATTATTATGCGTTGGTGTTTCCACGGATCAATTACTGAATGCACTAACCAAGACTTAATTATGTTTAACTGCTGCAGTTGTTTTAGCCCGAACTAATACGGTTAACATTTTGAAAAGGTCGAATAATTTGTGAAAGTTTACGTTGCGTCAATAGGTACATACAAGGTAGTATATATTACTACAATATTAGTTCTTATTGCAGGTTTCTAACGACTAATTATTTACACTATTGCTATATGTATTTCAGTAGGCACCCAGTCTCACAAAATTTGATGATGTATATAAACTCGCCCCGTACTAGAATTTAAAAAACTGTCTGACTCAGTTGTTTTTTGTTACAAGTTCAATTTAAATCATTAAGTTTGTATTGTACCTACAGTGACAAAATACTATACACATATAAAAAAATATCAAAGTTAAATCAATTAATACGGTTTCATAGCTCGAAGTTTTTTTTAAATAGAAAATAAAAAAAGTTAATACCATACCATATGCCTGGGTAAGAAGACTTTATTTCACCTATTTCAATATAACTTTGCGTTAACTTAATAATGTGTTCTCCTATACCTATTTTGTTCAAGTAACGTTTTAATGCATTATCATCTATTTTTAAGAGAACCTAGCTTTATAATCATTACCGCTAAGATTGTTTGTTTAGCAGTCTGAGAGGAGCCTAGAAATGGACTGCCTCTATTACACATTGTCTATAAACGGGCTCATATAATGTGCAATAAAGAGTTATCGTGAGATAACTCATATTAGTTATGGGAATATTCCACTAATAATACCTTAATTTAAGCGTGTGGGTTATTGAAAACCTTGTGCTAGACTTCATGAGCCGCATCGGCATTCGACAAGGCTTTGTCAGATGACGCGCGTGCCCTTCAAATCATTTTTCCTATCAGACAATGATTCTGATTTTTAATTTTCTTACCAATGAACATGGTATTTCAAAACTACACTTTTAAGGGCGTACACGCGCCGCTTCAATTTCCCATACAAAGTTCATAGTAACGGACGAAATCCGACGTTTACCGAGTTATTGAGCAGTTTTGAATCGAATTAATATGAATCTTAAGGAAAGATAGATGCTCGGAATCGGTAACTAATCAACTTGATAGGTCCAAAAAATATTATTTATTTTTTTATACTAAAGTGGTCACTAAGTGACCAGACTAGAAATCAGATTAGAGAGTTAAATTTTATTGCATATTTTGACTCATGTTTCTATGAGAAAGTTGTTAGGTAATGATTCTGAGTAGGTATCTCCTATTAGGTATTCCTAAGGGTAGATTTGAAACACCTTGTATAAGTATACGCTTGTTCATAAATCTTAACTAGAGCAACGCAAGATCACTTCCCCTGTTGCATAGCCAAAAAAGACACAATTTTTTATCATCATATTCATGTACTACAACTCCGGTTTTCGCTTGTTGCATATAACGAAAGTAAAATACATTACATACTGAAAATTGAACGGCAACTTTTCGCTCACGAAAATAGCATCTCTGCATCGAAATGGGCGATCGAGAACATTTTCATGCGTTATTTTTTGCTTAGTTTCACATATCTGAGCAACAGGTGATAGCGGAACGAGGGCCCTGGATTGTGGAAAATTTATTCATGTAAGTATGGATGGTTGGCTTGTATGTCTTTTCATGTGTGTGCGGTTGTTGTGTAACGGTACACGTTTCAATATGTTGTAGTTCATTGAACCATGGTATTAAAATTACTATGATTGATGTTTAAATGGCAAAGAGGAAAATTAGTCAAAACAAAGTGCTCAAAATATACTCTTTAAAATTAGATTTTTATATTGTACTAGCGGCCCGCCCGCGACTTCGTACGCGCGTTTTAGTTTAACTCCGTTCCCATAGATCGTAGCTCGTAGCGAAAAATTATAAGCCTATACCTATACGCATTAAACTACTTCTATAGCCTTCCCTGATAAATTAGCTATCTATCATATTCTATACCCTTAGGTACCAATAGTTCCTGTGATTAGCGCCTTTAAACAAAAAAACGAAAACATCCAGTTTTAAAATATATACATAGAAATGCGAACAGATAAATGTTATATTCGACGACGCGTTTGGTGTATTGGTTAGCGCTCCTGACTATTACGCTGGCCGTCGAGGGTTCGAATCCCGCAAGGGGCAAATGTTTGTGTGATGAGCACGGACATTTGTACCTAAATCATGGATGTTATATGTATTTAAGTATTTATGGGAGACGCACCCGTCATAATCGTTGTCTGGTACTTCGTAACACAAGGAAGATAATTCCTTACCACGAAACCAGACCATTGGTGTGGTGTCTGGCGCATATTTATTTATTTATTATATTTTATGTACACTCAACACGCAGCCCGGTCTTTAATGGTCAAACTTACACGGGGATATTATCTTTTTATTTTACAACAAAATAGAAATACTTCCTACGCCCTTTCGTTAATCGTACTTATATTTCATTCGGGTACTAATAAGACCAGGCTACTCCCTGCGCTTACACAGCATCATGCCACATACAGGCTGTGGGAGAAGCGAATTCTTTCAAATCTTCTCCCGCTACCTTTTAGGAGTTTGAACTTTAGCTTTGTTTATGGTTATAGCGAATACTCTACTTTCTTGAATTCAAATCGTAAATTCAAAGGGACAATTCTATGTAAAGATCTACGCCATCATCATCATCAACACTCAAAAGCCGTCTACTGCTAAACATAGGCCCCCCACGAAAAGTTGCAAATTGGACACCCTTCAACCACAGGAGCAGCGTAGAATGTCCACCGACAATATGAACAAACGATCTGCAATCTACACTGGACACATACCGCTTGATACCTACCCTTTTTGAACACAAAACAATATTATTTACTATTCTAAGAAATTAAATCTCTTCTATAGGTAAACCGCGAAACTGAGACGTCTCTGACGTCACTTTTGTTGTATTTTTCTCCCAAATAATGTACTCCATATTTTTTACTATGAATTAAATGTTCTTCTTCAAGGTAAAAGAAAGATAGTTTAATTTATAGCAATGATAAGGAGTACATTAATTGGAAGGGAAATGAAAATAAAAGCGACAAAAGTGACGTCAGAAACGTCTCAGTTTTGCGGTCGGCCTATAGAGAGCAACATCAATAACAAACATGTGTCAAAACATTCTGTCTCAGATATTATGTCAAATGATTGTCAAAAATGAAATAAAAAATATTTCAATCATAAGCACCAAGAAGTATTGATATCAATTTTGTAGCAAATCATCATCCCAAAACAGCTTTCTACCGCTTTTTAACCCCTTTACAAGATAAATTTAAATAAAATTTGATACGCATTTTTCATTATTATTTTTAAAGAATATTTATGCAAAATTTGAAGTAGATCAGACCAAGGAATCACATTTTCCCATACAAACTTTGCACCCCTTTTTCAACCCCTTAGGGGTGAAATTTCTAAAAATCCGTTCTTATCGGATCCCTACGTCATACAAAGAACACACCCTCCAAGTTTCAGGTCTCTACGACCAGCGGTTTAGGCTGTGCGTTGATCCGTCAGTCATTCAGGACCAAGCCTTTTATATGTATAGATATTTTTTTTTATAATATTAGGAGTTTAATAAATTAATGTCATTTTTTTGTGTTATTTTATGCCGCCTCAATCGTTTCTTCGCCCAATGGTTGATTGGTAGAAAATGCGTTAAGCATTAAGTCTGCCATTTGAACTCCATTTTGTCAGTGCAATAAAGAAAATATAAATAAATAGATATTTTTTTAACATAAAATGTAAAATAATTTAGACTTTATTTTTTTATTTTCTCGCAATAAGCTTTCAAATATTTGGCATCGAACGCCTTTCTTGCAAACTATCCTGATAATCAATAGCTAAAACCCTTAAAAACGGCAAGATATCACATTGGATCCGAACCATTTGGGTTCTCTGTCTCAAAATGCCAGGTCCGTATTGAGATCACAGTATTTTCTATATGAATTAAAAAAACATCCAGGGCCGGACTGGGATCGCATTCGGCGTGCCGTATCGTTTGCTGGCTTAATTGGAAACCCTGAGCTCAATGCTGCTATTGTATACAACCATAAGACGGAAGAACTCAGTAAGGGTAGTCAACAGGTGCTCAGGAAAAGGGAGGCAATTGCCTTTAATTGTTGTTTGGCCAGTTATGTCAAACCCTGGATGTAGACCGAGAAAAATGCACCCGGTCGTTGTTGAAAACCATAAAACCAGGGTTGAGGAAGACGTGTTCAGCGGTTCTCATCCTGTGGCCGATGATGATGACGGCGATAAAATACGAAACGTAAAAAATCTAAACTTCCGACATCATATCGATGGCTTAGAGCACACTTGTTCTAATTACAAATAGTTGATTTTTCAGTAGAGCGTTTTAAAGTTGAAGCACGAATTATACAAAAACCGTCAATGATATGGAAATCAAATCTCATTAATTCATAAGACATATTCTTTGGTTCTACAAATAAGTAAATTTCATAATGAATTTACTTCAAATTGATAACAAAATCAGCGGAATTAGTTGCTAGCCCCCCTCACTTAGTACATTTGAACCCTTAAATTTAAAAATTTGAATGCACGAATGTACTAAGTGGGTTGGGGCTAGTATTTTAGTAGAGAAACAGGTACTTATCAAAATAATAATACGTTAAATATTTATTAATACAACAGAAAAATATAAAATGAGATAAGAATATGAATTTAATTTCCGAATTACATACTTTACAACTTAATTACTTCACAAAATGTCCCGCAAAGGTGTCTTTTGGCACAGGCCTCCTCTAACTGTTTCCATTGAACCCTGTCTGATGCCACTCTCGTCCAGTGTGGTCCCAAGGTCAGCCTGAGTTCATTTTGCTCTATTTATTCATATCGTCCCTGCTTTTTGGCGTCATCTCTTGGATACCAGAGAGTGACCTGCTTGCTCGATTTGTTCATTATACAGCGCAGCATGTTGCCCGGTGGCCCCACTTCAGATGATCTATATGAGAGAGAGCACATCCTTGAGCTTGGTTTTCTTTCTGATTACCTTGCTCATTATTTTATCCCAAAATTTTACGCCTAACAAGCTTCATTCCATTGTTCTTTTTCTTAAGTCTCGTAGCCGTATGTCATTGATGGAAGAATGCATGTGTTGAAAGTTTTCGCTTTTATGTGCATATTTAGTTCATTGTTATTCATTATTTCTTTTAGACTCCAGTATATTTTCCAGCTATTAGCTATCTTTTTCCAATGACCAGGTGGACAAAAAGATCGCCTTTGTCCATCTGGCCATTGGGAGATATTGTTTGGCCGAGGTACACATATTCCAGGGGCAATCCATTTATGATTATTCGAGCTCTTCTCTATTTGTCATGATCTTGGTATTCTTTGGGTTCATTTCTAGTCCGACTTCAGAGCTTTTGTCTGCTAGATTATGGATCATTTGATTATACAAAGAGAAATATTCTTCTAGTATTATTAGATTGTCCGCAAAGTGAAGGTGATTTAGACGATATCCATTAATATTCAAGCCAAGTACTCAGTCAATTTTTCTGAAAATTTGCTCTAGAACAGCTGAGAAGAGCTTAGGCGATAGCGAACCCCCCTGTCTAACTCCTCTATTTATTGAGAATGGAGTACCTATAGAATAGTTTCTAGCTTCATCCAAGCTTGACCTTCTTTGTAGATGTTTTTGTGTGATGGATTTTCTCTTTATTATTTATGTACACTTTGTTTATTCCCTGCTCCTTTAAGTTTTGCCATAAATGTGGTCATTCATTTTGACTGTCATAAAGCTTTGGCATAGTCTATGAATGCCATAAATATAGGCTTGTTATACTGATTAATTGTTTTGTATGTATGTGGTCGAAGGTGCTAGTTTTTTTTCTTAAGTAATAGTAATGTATTTTGTTGTACGAGTATTTGTCTACTGTTGGTAGGTTAAATGAAGCCATCTACAAAAGATCTTTTGCAGTAAGCTTTTCAAATGTCTTTGTTGGTGTTGGTCCATAACTAAGGTATGGCAGACTGGAGTATCGACCTGACCATTTTATTGTGGCATTTGGTAAAACACCATGCGATGATTTGATTTTAAGTTTAAGTTCCGTATTACACCGGTGTCAATAAATTCCTTAGGTTTGTTCGAAATAATATAGCCTTTGTACTTGACCTTGCCATTGGGTGATACCCAAGTCCACTTTGTAAAAGGATTTTTGTTGAAAACAGAGTTTAGTAATGTAGGATTGTTCTTTAATAGAAACTTTACCAATTTGTGTTCGTTGTTACTTCCTTTTCCCTTGCCATATTTGCCGAGATTGTGATCTTCACCATCCTGCCTTGACTTGAGCGTTTAAGTCCCCCATTATTATTAGGTTATTATTGGCATGTGCTATTGTTACTTCATACAGATTCTCATAGAAAGTATCTGCATTGTTCCACCGGTGCGAACACTTGTATAACTGTCCATATTTTCGTATGTACTGATAAGTTTATGTAAAAAAATGCGAATTCTCCTTTATACATAGTACACCATGACGTAGTCGTCTCTTTCTTCTATCTCTTCTCTAAATTTTCTCATTTCACGTATACTACCAATGCAGATGTGCCATTTGATATCGGTGACTGCCAGTCTGCGGTCCAATTCTTGTAGGCTTTCTTATATTCTTAGAGTTCTGGTGTTTAGTGCACATTATGTATATTTTTTGTTTTGTTGCAGCTTCTTGTTGTATCGATTTTTTATCTAATCAAGGATTAAAAAAACACATTAGTACATATAGTACAAGTGTGCGCTAAGCCATCGATAATATGCTGTAACATCATAATCATCATTATCAGCCGAACGACGTCCACTGTTGAACATAGGCCTCCTTCACGGTTTTCCACAGCGACCGGTTGTGAGCGGTCTGCATCCAGTGTGCTTCTGCGATCTTTACAAGGTCGTCTGTCCATCTTGTCGGTGGACGTCCTACGCTGCGCCTTTGGTCGAAGGGTCTCCAATCACTCTGCCCCAACGGCCATCAGTTCTTTGCACTATATTCCTTGTCCATTGCCACTGGAGATTACTGATTCTCAGGGCTAGCTATATCCGATACCTTAGTTATTCTAAGTTTCTCCTCATAAGCTGCAAAATCTCAAAATAATTCTGCTAAATTCAATTAATGTTTATTTTTGATGAACTTAAACGAGAATTAAAAACATAACATGCCATCAAATTACAACTGGATATAGCCGTTGGTGCTCCAGACTTCGTTCGCGTAGATTCGATGGAGAAAAGTGAAAAGATGAAGAAATTAAATTTTATTTACCGTTATTAAATAACGATAAAAATATGGAAACATGAAGCAGTAGGCCTACTGAGTCCACAATACAAGTATTGCAACAGTTTTGTGAACTATTTACAGCGAGCTATCTCCATTAATAGTTTACAGCGACGCGGCCTGTTGCAGCTTTTACGGCGAAAGTCCACCAAACGCATTCGCATGCGGCATGCGAAACTCTTGCAGCACTGCGGAAATCTGTAAATGTATGGCAACGTTTCGCACTTGCTATGTCTCACTCTAATATATAGCTTAATAGTTAATACGGTGACTTTAGGGACGTATCGAATAGAAAAAATAACTGTTATATAATGAAAGGCGTTACCTATAATTTTTACTCGTTGCTAAATTACCTAAATCTTTTAGCTAAACACTGGACTTTAATCGTTCAGGGATTTAGTAACAGTAGGGTTTAAGTAACAGTGTATTCAAACGGTATGTGTACATTTTTACACAGTGTAAATTTTATGAGTTAACTTATTAAAAGTGATATATTTTCAATTGAAAGTCCTTGCAATGAGAAGAGAATCGCAAGAAGAAAAAAAAAGAAAAAAAAAAACGATAGTCCTCGCAAATTCGCAACGTAATGTACAAATAAATCACAAACCTAACATTGACCCATTTTTAAGACATAATAAGTAGCTACCTGATAATTTTCTGTAACCGCTTTTTATCGATTCCCAACGTATAAAATACGATCGTCATTTTCATAAGAGCACCACTATATCACGGCCCACCTGTTTCAAGATTACAAAACAAAGAGTAATACCTTAATACCGATATCGGAGCGAAATGTTAGGTGTATTTATTATGAAATAATGACCTTTGTCACACTGGCACAGGGTCCATGGTAGCCCATTATCCTCTGCCTATGTTATTTGTGGGGGATTATCCTACGTTACATGGAGGGTGCGTAAAAAATAAATTCACTCAAAATTAATAGGAGAAAAATTCTCTTGCGCACCGTAAAGTGGGCAAGAGAATTTTTATATAACTCTTGTATTAATTAAATGAGGTAATAAAACCGGCCAAGTGTGAGTCTGACTACCGCACTGAGGGTTCCGTGCCAACTTTAACTGAGTTAGGGGTCACTTAATAACTACACTTAGCCAAAATACCACAATATTTTGCTGACAGCAAACACACTTGATAAAACTATAAGGGTGCCGTCTTTTGCCATTCGTCTCCGGAACCCTAAAAAGGTGGTACTCGTATAAAACTGTTTCTTACTTTTTAATTTTGGAAAGTTGATTGTAGAGATTAACATTGTGACATCGATTTACAAGATGCGTAATGAAGGCTTTACATCACTAAAATGAAGAAGATGACCGTTCGGAGGTAGTAGAATTGTGGTAGATGCAGGGTGCATGAAACCAGTTTAAAATTTTCATTGATTATCGAGATGGTAATATCAGGAAATTATGAAGGTTTAGAAAAACCTTTTGAAGAAAGTGGAAACACCGAAATCCCATGCATTCAATTACATTACCATCAAACATTACAGTTAAGTATCATTCGGTTCCAAAAACTTTCTTGCTACTATAATTGGAATATCGTTTGGGGAGTTTGTAGCCAGTATATTTATTAAAACAAACCTTAAAGAAAACGGTAAATGCGTCATTCCTTTCGAGCTACAAACAAGACTAATCGCGACGATAGTGGGCAGCAACGCCTACGGATTGAAATAGAGTTTCCATTACATAATACGAGTAATTGCATAGGCAATTTAGAACTTCTTTTTTTTTTGTTTTAACCATTTTAAGAAGGCTTACTTATGAAACTCGTGCGGCTTAGCTTGAGTTTCCCAAATAGCTAAACGGGGCCCCTATTTTGGAATCACTCGCTTGGATATGGCGTTTGATTTTCGTTTGAAAACAATTCTGTGAGTACTCACGTCTAGATTTTGAGTGATTTCCGACGATTTTTATGTGTTTTTTTTTTAACGAAAATCACACGCCATATCCAAGCTATTCAAAAATAGGGGCCCAGGTCTCTGCTGGCTTTCAAACCTTTTCATACTTTTGCCATACTTATACTACTTGAGCACACGTAACGTGTTTTAACTTATCGGTTGGAATGTGGGCAATGCGAATCTAGTAACAGTCCGGTGTCGTGATTTATTGACACCTTTATTTCAGAAAGGCGAATGGAACTTTTGGTTTACTTTACGGTCCGCCATTTTAATTTTGTTAGAAAGTAGCGGACATCAATAAAATGTTTTATGACGCCTAAACCGTCACGTTTAGCCATAAAACAGGCTTTAAAGAATACTCGAATTTTGGTTTTACATCTTTCGATCAAACAATCAGCCTGTTGCAGTCCACTGCTGGACTTAACATCTTTCACAGCTTATAATTTGAAAACTTTACGATGTTCAACCAAAGTATATTTTCTATGTATATTGATGCAATAAAATGTCGACTTTCTGTCGTGGCCGGTAATTCGTCAAAAATGAAAAACCAAGTGGGAATAAAAAGTACAAGTGAAAATTCCAATGTCCTTTTTCCTCTGTCTAACTTTTCAGTATTGATTTTCATAATAATATTTAACCAAGGCACAAACAATCATGCATTTTTTTTTTCAAAATGTATTTACTCATTATTTATTTGACTCTGACGCTGTATGACCATTTTTATCATGCTCAATAGTTAACGATAAAAATCACACAATACATCACATGTTTGAAGGTTTGATACATCAAATTTTTATAACCATGCTTTTCTAAACTTGTTCATTTATTTACACGACATTGAAGCTCAACATAGTTTCTGATTCTGAAATATGATTAGGTCCAACATCGTCTTGTCAACCGAGTTTATTGCTTTACCATGGTATAATAAGGCACAGAATATATAATAGTACTACATAAATAAGGTTTGTATACAACCTACTTCCTTGCATAATAGTGGGCTAAATGGCCCTTGAGTTAATAATAGCCGTCACCGGGGCAACAGCGAATAGTGGTGTCTACGATAGTGTCGATGAAGAAACAAATTGATGGAAAAACAAATGTACAAAGGGTTCCTCGATTAAAACATGTTATAAATTTCAATCATTATCAAACGTCATAATTATATTGGCAGAATTACTTTTAACTCAAACACTCACTCGTTACGTAATCGAAATTTTATTTCAAGTAATTAATACGAATCACGTCTTAAAATAATGTTATTTTTCAACAGAGTAAGCATTCCGCTGAAAATGCGGAAACCTTGTATGCCTACAATTATCTCCGAAGTTTTATGTGAAAAGGCTTTTTTTAGAACGAGCTTGCCCCAAGCTTCTATCGTCGACTCTGTTTATGTCTGGTTAAGTCTGGAGTCAAGAATAAAGCCATTACAAATAAAAAGAAAAACCTATTGATATTTTAAACAAAGTTAAACTGCATTTCGTACAGCACTACCGCGAAGTCAAGGGCAAGTTTATCTGTTAATTGGCCCGATCTAGCGCGGGCGAGCCAATTTGTAACGATACCGAACTTTGATGGCGCTATAAACGCGTGTTGTATGAAGCTTTGATTGAACTCACATACCATATATCCATACACAATACTAACGTTCCATGGGACCTCGCCTCGCCCATCAGTTAATTTTATTTCTATATTATAGGTCGTAGCATGATGTTTTGTAGCCTTCCTCAAAGAATCGATACAAATATTATGAATGTTATGTGTTTGTTTGTTGTCCAAAAGTAATGGTGCAATTCGAAAAAATATTTAATGCTCATCATCAAATTTAAAAGCCATTCAGTTTTTTCCATTCTATACGCTCTTCCTATTCCCATTCTCATTATTTTGACCTCATGATACAACGCAACATTTAACTTATGCTTTATTTGATGCAAATAGCTTTTTCTCGGTCTTCCTCATTTCCTTTTTCCTTATATTCTTCCCTCTATTATGGTTCTGATGAAGCTGTCGTGTCGTATCAAGTGTCCCAACATTCGCCCTCCTGGGAAACCCAGTCTACTTATTGAGGAAAGCTAAAAGCTATAAAAAATCGTGCTACGACCTACGGGAATGGTGTTAAATTAAAAACCCTTGACACAGGCGCTCAGACGGGAATCGCTAGTCGATGATAAATCGATTTATAACCTCTAATCGAGTCGCATCGTTTGCTTACTTTGACATTCTAGCGCTGTCAAACCAATTACTAATACCATTACAAATTTTTGATGAGCCAGCAGAATCGACTATGGGATTCATCTACTAGTTTGAGCTTACTGAATTTTCAATCAAAGAGAATTAAATTAGTGCTTGGAAAAGGCGTCATAAAAGACTCACTATTATCATCATCACCAAGTCGGTGGAGTGTCTTCTTTATAAAACCTCCAACTTAGGGAAGAATATACTTCGGTGGTTTTCTTCATGCCTTCCACACCGCAGATTAAGAATCGGGGGTTTCCCTCCTCTTAACGCCCATTCAAAAGCCTTTCATGACATACTTTATCTTCAGCCTTCTGCCAGTACTGATGTTGCTGCTGCCCAACATCAAGGGAACGCTTATTTAATAGCGGCGTTTACTCGCCATGGCTACCATACATGGTGGCTAACCACCATATCTAGTGGCCATGGCGAAATAGGTTGAATAAGCAGTCCCAGAGCAAACAGCGGCAAGAGTACCAAAAGATAGTTGGAAGTCAAGTGGGATTGTAAGCTATAATATTACTAAAAGCTTACTATTGCTTTCTCATATACACCGTGCTTTTTTAACCGTCTTACACCCGAAGCCCACGTAATGTAACCATCTTAATAAACCTCTAGGACATGTTATTTTTTTTATTACACTCCACATAATTTTGGTGTAAAAAATATCTAATAGTAATGTTACGTAATGTATCATCCTGTTCATAATGTTTACGTTTTCAACAATGCATTCCTTGACCTTGCCGCCTCCACGCGTTCCGCACCGTAGCCAATCTAAGACAGTCCACGTGGATCTCTAACCAATCATGCGCTAGCGCAATCCTTTGTGACGCCCACCGCCTCGCCCCTTTCTATTCGTGCGTAAAATAAGGTCAGTAGTGCTAGACAGCCGAGTGAATGACCCGCGCGTAGTGCTCGTTACAGGATGTTTTGTACTAAATTGTGCTGACATCTTCTTTAATGTCTTAGGCTTTGAAATCTTAATAATAACCAAGTTTTATTTAACGAATGACATGTAGTTATTGGATACTTTAAGTGGCCTTCGGCTGTAAGACGGTTAAAAAAGCACGGTGTATTATCAGGTTCAAAATAGTAATCTTAGATAATTTTTCAAACGTATACTAACATTGTACAGCAAAACTTGCACGTGTTTTGGGCTCTTCCTTCGTTTTATTAAAATCAGGGCCCTTTATACCCTAACCTAACACATGCAGGCTTAATGAGTTTTACCCAACATTACGATATGAAAGGGATGTCGTACATTAAACGGGAAATCCTTAATTTTAATTAAAAAGCTGGGTTCGTTTTATTCCACATTAATTTTGAAGGCGTACTCTGGCTACGGACATATAATTATTTTTGAGGCCGTAAGGAGATGAACGGGTGTACTTTTATTAAAAACTTAATGTTAGAAAACCGTTTTAAAACTTAAGGCATTTAAATATCAACAAAGCAATATCTGCAGCCTTTTAGATTGTTTCATTAGGTACTCTTAAGAGCTTGTGTTTTAAAAAATCTTTTCAGAGATTTACAGACATGGATTCATTAAAAAAAATGTTACCAAAATTACTAATTGTTCGCAATGGTAGAAAAGTAAAGATTCTTCACAAAATATTTGATAAGACATTTATAAAAAAAATGTCTTTGTAAAAGTAGGTACTAAATAGGCTACTCACGCTTTACTGTCTTAAAATCTATAATAGCTTTTACCTCACGTCTGTCGTCGTCTTTAAGTAACGCTCATTTTCGTGTCCTGCGTACAAGTGATTTTCATTTGAAAGTGGTATATGGCCGTAAGTATGGCCCCATCTCTCTGCATGACCTAAAGGTTTGACTGGCAGAGAATGCTTTTAGCATTAAGTCCACCTTTGTACGCTTTGATTTGTGCAATAAAGTCCTTAAATAAATGTAAATATGGCGGTAGAGACCTCAAGCGCACCTACCATCAGCGGCATTGGTAACATATTCATTATAAACATATGAATCCAACATTCTTACAAAAATTGTCTCAATTTTTTTTTCACAACTGGCCCATCATAAAAAGGTTTTTCATTTGAAATTAAATGTTTGTCGCAAAACTTGGCAGCTTTTCTGCCGTGCGCAACTATTAGCGGATGTCTACCGTCTGTCTATCTGGGATTGATCTGTGTTGGAAATTGAAATAACAATTTACCCTGAGTTTGCTGTTTCTAGTTTTATTTTTAACTTGCATAATCTACAGAATGCAATGAATTGTAAAAGAAACATACAAATAAATACACCAGGCAATATTCCCATTATTGTTTTCAAATAATTATGCTTCAATTATTTACTTACCAAGCTGACATGTTTCTTAGAATATATGGAAGCTATTTTTCTCTATAATTGCAATCTTAGTTACGAAATTATTGAGAGTTCCCTCATACTTGTATAAATATAACAATAAGACAAATATATTATTTATACTAGATGTACCATCAGACTTCTTTTTATGATTATTATCCTATTCGAGGCCAAGAAAAATTCGACAAAGTGAAAATCATAGAATTTAAACCTGTAGAAGCAAACCAAATAAAACTTGTTCCACAAAAGTGCAGCACTTAAATTAGTATTCAAGTCTCATGCAGTTTTATATTCTACGAACATACAACTCTCTACTAATTTATCGAAGTTTGAAAACTAATTTTAAGTTAGAGCTCCTTTATATGACAGCTGAATCTTATATGCGTTCTTTTACAGCTGACTGAAAAGTTGTTGAAAAGTTTTTACGACTTCATCAGTATGTAGTTAATAAATCATGAGGCAAGCCGTCTTCATCATTCTCAAAATTTTTAATACACTTTCATCGTCGTAAATTATAAGCAGTAACAATCATGTCACAATGTACAATATGTTTTTTTACATTCATATTTTATTCCTTATTTCCCTCCTTTTCCTGTCGTGTCGAAATCCAATCTGCGGAAGCAAAAAACTACAAAAAAAGTAAATGTCAAATATTAACTATTATTCACCTTTTTAAATACCTTTGAAGTCGGTTAAAAATGATAGTTTATCTTGACCGCGAGCATCAAACATCTTATGAATAGCCTTATAAATGTAAACTAACATAGTTTTCTGTAACATTGTACAACTATATCTTCAAGGCACACAATTCACGTAAGAAGAAAACGGTGTCTAGCACCACTTCTCTTTATGAATACCCTGTTCCAGACCTTTCTGAAGTGAACAAAAACAATAAGTTAAAAATAAAGCGCGCACACTCCTCTCGCATTGTGAACGTCGCATTGTATTGTAAATTAAACTAGCTTCCAAGGAATTGTATGGGATTTCTCGGAAAACAGCAAGTGCTCGAAGATGTGCAACGGACGGTAAAATATCAATAAAAGCTAGTGTCTTTGGTGTAATGGTTGATGGTGAGAAAAGTTTGAAAACTATGAAGAAAATGTGTCAGACAAGTAATCGAATCCTGTGTCTTACGCTATCCGGGCGAATGCCTATACCACTCGGCCACCGACATATTGGCAAGCCTGTTGAATTTTGCAAGTGCAATTTATATTATTGAGTTTGGTGTGTGTCAAAAAACTATAAAAACAGAAATATAGTTATAACTATGAAGAAGCATGATATGTTTATCTTTGTCACATTTTAGTCAGAGGTATGTCTCCTCGATAGAGTGAATGCAAACAGCGATCCTTCGTCGTACCATTTTGCGGTCTGAGGAAGTACGCGGAGGGTTTAGTGGGTACACTCGGTTACTCACCAAGGAGTCCCACATAACCTGGCCCGGTGGGTATACATAAAGCTTTAAATCCACGAAAATAACCTAGGTATGCATAAAGCATTACATCCACAAAAAAAGATGAGCCTTCTCGAAGATAAGAAACTCGTAGGTTCGGTTATCAGCTCATCAGTGAATAGAAAGAATGAATGGATTTTAGTCATACGTAGTCCAGGCTTGTCTTTGTAAATGGAGATATAAACAAAAATCTGCTGTAAAAGACCTTCTTAATATTCAAGAAACTTAAACATTTTCCTCGATATAAACTTAAACTTTTCAGCAAATAAACTGCCCTCCTTGAAGCGTGCTCTAAACCAAAAATCAGCAGTTGTTGGTGAAATCAGCCGCACTCGCGCCCTCATCTATAATTCATGCCGTCCACCTGCACACGCTTGGCAACTCCGTATCGATCCTTGAGAGGGCTGTTGAATACAGCAATGATAAATAAAACAATTTTGAAATGTACTTAAGAAGAGAAGAGAAAATTGAGCCTGCCCATTCTATTTGGATAGATTTACCTGATTAATTGTCCACACTTCTAAGCCACTAAATCAAAAGCCTTCTTAGTGCCACTTGCGCGCGATGATTTAACGCAGAATTACGCTAATCGTGAATTAAATCTTCATTCTGTCTCTGTCAGTTTGTTTGACGTTGACAGAAACAGAATGATGATTTAATCCAGGGTTAGCGTAATCCTGAGTTAAGTCATCGTGCGCAAGTGGGCCTTAGTGGGACTTGAGCACGATGATTTATCCCAGGTTTACGCTAACCCAGGATTAAATAATCATTCTTTCTATGTCAGTTTATTTGACTTCGACAGAGCCAGAATGATGATTTAATCCAGGGTTAGCGTAATCCTGGGTTAAATCATCGTGCGCAAGTGGGCCTTAAATGTTTAAGTGCTATTTATCGCGTAAGCCACTTTATTTCATCAATGTTGTGGGATTGCGCCGTATTTTGTTTGAAGTGACGCCCGTTTTTGTTACGTGTGCAAACAATTCGATTTTCTCGACCGTACGCAGTACTTAAGCGATGCCATATTAGAATTTGTAATTATTTTTGTTTATAGTTAAAATAAAGACAAACTTAACATTTTAAAGTGCACTTACGTTCATACATGTTGGAACTAGGCTATTTTTAAGTATGAAATTTTAGTATTTCTTATGATCCATCTGAGAATAATAATGGGAGTATAAAGCTAAGCACTTCACCTAAAATCTATACTAATATTATAAAGCTGAAAAGTTTGTTTGTTTGTTTGTTTGAACGCGCTAATCTCAGGCACTATTGGACCGATTTAAAAAGTTATTTTTGTGTTGAATAGCTTATTTATCGGGGAAGGCTTTAGGCTACAAAACATCACGCTGCGACGGTAGGGAAGGGAACAAACTCAAAACGCGCGGACGCAGTCGCGGGGGACCGCTAGTATCTTATATGCAGCAAACCTTATTTGATGGAATCGCTTCAAAGATTTAAGTAGTTAATACTTTGTTGTGGAAACCCTAATAACTACAAGCCCGTTCGGTTAAGTTTCCAATAATTTGTGATTCTCCGATTGTCTCAATGAATCATATTACTTAAATAGATTCTAACTGAAGATTCATAAAGTTTACTCGGTTTACTTAACAAAATAATAGAAATTTATTTTATATTTTTTATCTTATCTTCTTTCTTCTCTTTAAAAGTCGTGTTAATTACACTACCTCATACAAGTCAAGAAAGGGTGGACCGATTTTCATGATTTTTACTATGTTGGATTTGTCTATGCCCAGAATAGGATAATAACTATTGTAATAGAAACTTATGTAATATTTGATCGACTCAAATATATTTTTTCCTCATTATCATCATCAAAATTAACCGTAGGACGTACACTGTTGAAGGTAGACCGCCACGTCAGATTTCCACAGCGACCGGTTGTGTTGTGAGCATCCAGAGGTCTGCATCCAGTGTAATCCTGCGATATTTACAAGGTCGTCTATCTATACCGTTTAACTGTGTTTTGGTGTATACATTTTTGATAACTCTTTTCTTTTAATATTTTAGCTGTCTAATAAAAGCTTAAAATGACGTAGCAACTTACAAGTGCAATAAAATGTTTTACCCAAAAAAACAACGTTACAGTAAAGTCGCAAAAGTATCTTATACTGAATGCAAGGAATAAGTGTAAATATTTTCTCTTTCAAATGTATCTCATAGATCTTGAATCCTCTCAAATAAGATTAAACTAAATACAAGAACTAGTTAAAGCAACACTTCGACAAGTCAAGTTAACAGCCAGGAGCTGTGACAACTCAGCTGGACATTCATGAATAAAAGATGAAGAAACAATTTCCACTACCAACGATATCACATTATACACTGGAAATATCTTATGCCATGGTAATAGGGTCGAATATCCAATATAAACGTAAATATTTATTTAGTGCAGTAGAAACGTCGTTCGGTTTAATCGTTAGATGTCGAGAGACGTCTAATAGTTTTTCTATGTTCTCTTTTACATAGATAGACTAGGAATGTTGATACTTTCACTACACATTCATTAGAACAATTAAAAATTGAAACTGAGACTATATGACTAAAATAATTTATTCAAAACCTACCTTTTCAAAAACAAAACCTTTTCCATGTAGCATCGAGTCAATGATACTGGCTGCGTTTCCGCGTTGGATAGCAATGCCAATCCTTGGAGCAAGGAACCGGCCAGCTTTATTATTAGTTAAAACCGAATTTATTTCGAAACATAAAAGCAATTTAGCAGAAAGTCTTCTCGTTCCAAACGCCAAAAACGGCGCAAACACATACCTTACTTGGTATTTTTGGTGATTGATAGAAAGGTACTTACAGCAAAAAAGATAAGATTTGATAATTTGCTTGGCTATTGGCATTAAGGCCTTTTAATAAACTGTATGGGAATTGAGAATCGAAAGTATTTCAAAGTCAATGATCCTAATCTATGTAAAGCAAAAGGTCACGCAAAAAGAGCGTCACAGATCACAGAACTTGACATTTGAAGTAAAGCTTATCCTCCCGAAATAATCCAATCGTATCAAACCGAAAAGGTACTTCTCATAAATGTTCATCGTTTCCTCTAAAAATACAAAAAAATAGCGGTCATTTGTTATTCTTACAAAGCTAATGTAAATATCTTGCTATTGACAAAAGGCAGATAAATCTCGAATCCGTTGCCGTCCTCGCCAATATGCGACGTGAAAAATGTCTACAGTACTCACGGGGTTCGAGAACTGGTAGCTATTTTGTGATATCAAAAATATGTTTTTGACTGAAAATGTCAGATACTTTAAACAATAAGATCTCAGGTTATCATTAAGTTTCCGCAAGACGTCCTCTAGGTATAAGTCCATTGATTCCGACGTTTGATTGCTAAAAGTAAACCGCTTCATTGAGATTTCACCTGCGAGGACAGGGACGCGGGGTCTCAACTTCGCGGTCTACAGTTTTGCATCTATAGCGTTATGTAGAGACTTTACAGTTCGTCTGGCATATCTTGTAGGTTTACGTCACTTTTAACGAATTTATTAGGTGTAATATTATACGGTTACAAAAAAAATACGGTTCTAATTACGTAGTGGTTACCTAGA